>JAXCHB010000267.1:0-476656 GCA_036926305.1 Uropetala carovei | reverse complement strand
GAGAGAGAGAGCATCTCTTCTTTTCGAGGAAGGAGTAGAAAGCAAACATGGTCAGCACCCACCGCCGCCGATGTTTTAGAATTGCCAACCTCTTCTCTAGGTACTTCTACTTGTACGCAGCATCTCTCCTATCACTCCCATCTCACATTCACCTTTCTCCCTCTGGTCGCTCACTCCCTCCCTCCCCCCTCCTCCTCCACCCAACCTCCCACCATCTCCCCTCCCTCTCCTCCTTCCACCTCCGCTCGGAGGTCGTCGTCGCCACGCCGGTTGCCCTGGGCAACATTGCCGAGTTCATTACTCCGAAAGGCCTGCAGCCTCTCTCAACACTCTCTCTCCTTCTCCCAGAAGAGGAGTTGGAGGTGAACCCAACGCACGGACTCTCTCTCTCTCTCCCTCCTTTCTTTCCGCCCGTTTCTTCCCATCCTTTTCCTCAACCCACGATCTCTCTCTCTCTCTCTCTCCTTCCGACCCTTTCTACTCCTTTTTCATCTCTTAATATTTTTCTTCTTCACTCTCACTCCCGCCTCATGTCTTCCTCTTAGCTCTTTTTATTTCCACCCTCTCCTCAGTTTTTTATTCCACACCCTTTTACCTATTTGCTTTTTCTATTCAATACCTTGTTCCTCTTCATCGGCCGCACCTCGTTTCCTCTCTTTCCGTGTCTTATTTACCGTCATAAGCTCACTTTACCTTTTCTTATTCGCATGGTCACCATATTATTTTTCGTCTTAAACCGTTCTGTGTGTTTTCTCACGAATATTAAACTTTCATTATTCATTCAGACGAACAGGTATTATTAATGACTCCTTTCTTTTAGGTCATTTTAAAAATATTCTCTTAGCAATATCGCGCCGAAAATTAACAACTATACAAAAATCTGCCATACATTTCATTAGACAGTCCCACAAGATTAATTATATTAAATTAAATGTTAATTAAGCATTAATTTTGTGTGGTGCAGAAAAATATCTGTAGAATCTTCATTTAGTGGAATAAACCTTTAAAGTACGTCAAGTTCTCGATCTGTAATTCACATAAAAAAACCGAAATCCAAAAAATAATATTGGTCCCATCGGCTGATTGATCTCCTGGTGTATTGTTCACCACTGATCAAAGGAAAATAAATCTATATTTGGACTCGTGGGACTTTGGTAGAGATATATCTCGTCTGAATAAAAAGAACGACGCAAGGAATACAAACGATCTATCAGTGCGACATTACTCTTCCGCTCGAATGACTCTTTCATGGACCTTGGGCAGAAACGATCCTTTCTGTCACTGTGCATGGCGGCGATTGGTACTAACTCCATCTCTTTTTCAAGGTCTCGAGGGAGAGAGAGAGATAAAGAAAAAGTCGCGAGTGATCGCGGTAGCCGTAGCGAAAAATCAATTCGGAAATCCGATTCCATTCGCACACGCAAAAAAGGACGACGAATCAGAGGACGTCTTAAAAGCGTTTTTAGAACGCCGTTCCAAGCGACGCGAAGTCGGCGGCAAAAACGTTGCGATTTCAACCAACGTAACGTTAAACAAACGCAAAAGCGCCTCGGCGAGAGAAAGTGCTTTCTATTTTAGCGGACGAGGAACGGGATGAGAGAAAGACGGGAAAGGCGAAAGGGAGCTGGCGAAATAGAAAACGGAGGGTTGTTGGCCTGAGGAGAGAGATGAGTGCAGATTAGGTGCTTAGGTATAGAGAGGTTAAGATCATCCAACATATGGCTCATGAGAAGAGCGTGAGAGAGGGGGGGAGGGGGGGAGAAGAAGGATGCAGAGGGGTCGAAATGAAGGAGGGGAGGATTGGGGGGGATAAGAAGCAGAAGAAGAGGAGGAGGAAGGCGGACCAAGACGATGAAACCCAACTAAAGAGAGCCGCATTAATGAGTCCAAGGTCCTTGATCGGGAAAACCGATGCGGATGCCGAGTTCGAACTGTAGCATTAGTCTTCGCTCGGGTGCGATTACTTTCCCCGCGGAAAATCGAAATAACAATCGACGAACGGTGCCGTAAGAATGGGCTCTCAATTTTCACTTTCCGGTTAATTAATCTCGAAGGCCTCCTGCCACGATACAGCCGCAGGCGACTATTTGTTCGAGGTCGTTATAAATTGTGAGAGGATGTTTTTCTTTGAATAGTGAAAACGAACAAAATAAACGTTACCGGAATGTGCGGTGATGGGTGGGAGTTGACAATGGTCGTGATTAAACAGTGTTGGTGGTTTTCTTATGGAACAAATCAAATCTCATGGTCTCGTAATAGTGACAGAATTGA
The DNA here is from genome assembly GCA_036926305.1 of Uropetala carovei. NCBI lineage: Eukaryota > Metazoa > Arthropoda > Insecta > Odonata > Petaluridae > Uropetala > Uropetala carovei. The sequence goes on along the minus strand of JAXCHB010000267.1, from coordinate 474,385 downwards.
GCTTTTAGCGTTAGAGTTTATGCGTAAAACCAATCGCCTTATCTTAAACGCAATGTTTTTGTTCAAGAATATATTTTTAACAGTCCTATTGAAAAAATCGGTTATAAATAATGCATGTAGACAACGTTACCGTGGAAAACGCAAGGGAAATAATATGATTAATTCAATGTTGAATCGTTAAAGAAATGAAATGGTTAGAAATAATTTTGTAATGTAAATGCTGTACATGTTCAAAATTTCCAAATTAGTATACACATCAATGGTTTGAGTAAAATTTGAAGGATATTTACGCAAATATTTCTTAAAAATGCGTTAATACGGTTTTGGTATAAGACAATGAGTCCAGATATATGTATATGCTGAAAGCCTCTAAAGTGAGCATCTCCTGTTGAAAACGGCCAAAATTCGCGTTTAATTAGAATGTGTGAAGTTATAAAGCCTCCAGTACCTTACGGTAGGGTTAAATTCTATAGTTAAACTCGGACAACGTCTGTTTTACCGCAAAATTACAAATCGTGGAAATTCGGATTTCATGTCGTATTGATCAAGGCCGTAGCACGCAATCAATTAAATCTCCCAAATTGTGATGAAATTGTTCGTAGAAGCATGCATCCGAACTGGCACATATTCAGTTTATCGAAAAAATTACAAATTATACGCCCCTCCCTCATTGAAGAAAATTAGAATGCATCGGGCGGATACGACGATATTCTCCCTAGAAACTTTATATATTGATTACCTACTTCCAAAGACATTACCAATGGATTGGACCAATAAAATCACACATTTGTGCTTGAAACCACCCCTTTTAGTATTTGCCAAACCATTGCTATCATCTCATTGGATTTAATATTCTCGTAATTATAGGTTCCTGGGCTATGTCCGACGTGGATATCGCAGATATTTATCCGACTTATTTTCAATAGCGACAATTCCGTATCTCTTACACTTCTCAGCACCAGCGTCATTCATCAGATGCAACTGCGACCTCTTTTCAAGCAAAATTAATCCCGAATAGGATTCAGCATCTGGATCCGACGGTGAATAAGACTTTCAGAGGACGGAGAAGCCAAAGAAGACACTTCCATATGTATAGTATTATATCGTTCGCTTCGATCTCTCTCTTTGGCTAGATCCGGTATCATTCCGATCCCATTAGACTTCCATTCCGTTTCAGGATCGTATTCGCACTAGAACCTTCATGTTATGTTTCTGCCGTTGCCAAATATGATAATCTCAAGAGTCACGTTTTCCATCAAAAGCGTTCATTTTTTTCTACGACCTAAGAACGGGAAATATCGCCTTCTTACTTCACGCGTCGCCGGTTCTTAACCCTTATTGGAGTAAGTTCGAAGTGAGGTATGCGATAAAACTTCGTCAGCGCCGTCGCAAATGTTCGGATTCGAGGCGAAAGGAAGTGGAAGGCGCGCGCCGTCCATTTGCGAGGTCGGGGGAAGGGAAGGAGAGGATTGCTTTCCAGAATCGCTCATGTTTTCACGGGGTAACTCAAGTTTTTTTTGTCCAGAGATATTCCGAGAGGCCGTGATGGTGGGCGAAGCCGGAAGGGAAGCGCGTTCTTACGGCCGCCTCGGAGGCTTCCTTCCGCAGAACACTACGTCTAACAAGTGTGTAAGGAGCGAAATGGCGGCTCGGTCGGTTGTTTTGGTAGACGGCGTGGGGGGGGGGGCTGAGGGAGGCGGGGAAAGTTTCATTTTTTCTGGAGAGGAGGGAGGAGGAGGGTTAAAGGGGAAGGGGCGATAAAGGGGAGAAAATGCGAAGGGGAAGAGAGAGGGGAAGGCGGGTAAGGTCCGTTAAAAATCCGACCTTCCATTGTCAGGTAAAATCCTCACAAGAAGCCGACAATCACGCCCCCTTTGTATCCCACGGCGTGCGTGATTTAATACGGAATGTGACCATTGGGGAAGAGGTCAAGCCGATGTTTTAGGTTCAGTTTAATCATATCGTTTATGACGCAATTCGCATTAACAAAGTTTTCGAAGTTTAGGAGTTGGAAGTTTATGAGGAATAAAGACAGTCATTCGCTCCGTGGCTCCGTGTTTTATTTTCCCCCGAAGCGGTTTTTTATGCCTCACGAGTCGATACGGGCGGGTTTTAATATTTCGTGTATATTGCCTCGCCTACTAATCCGTTTAAAGTGTCAACTCTCCTGGCAATAGACGCACCCGAATCACGGCACAGCTCTTCAGGAATATAAGTAATAATCAGCGGAGAAAATAACTATAGATGTGCATCGAGGTAATACGTCAACATAAATCATTTGAAAAAGACAGAGCGGTTTTATAGTATTACAGATTAAAAATATACACTAAATTATGGAAGGACATAATTTTTATACTTAAGAGTCTGTATTTAAGTCTGTATTTTATCTGCTAGAAAAATATACGTCTGGGAGATTAGCGGATGAGACAGTCGATCTTATCTGAAATCCAGCATATATCGGAAGGCAGGACAGCGAAGATAAGATCCGCGAGATTGATTGTAGGAAGGAGCGATACAGATGATCGTTTTTCCCTAGGGCTGTAAGGGATCACACACTAGGAAGAGGTAAGGAGGGCAGGCTAGGGAACCCCCTACCATTTACCAATAAGGTGATTTTAAGGGTATTATGTAGGTGTAAATGTATACTCATGAATATAGCTCTTAAACTTAATTTTCATTAGTAATGGCTTTGGGCGAAACACTTGTATGAAATAGATTGTACAATAATATCTAAAAAACTTTTAAAATCGACTAATAAACTACATAGCGAATTTTGTAACATTTAAAAATATATTCGCTTGCAGTGATCGTTAAATTTTAGGATAAGAACTAGAAATTTATTAGTTCATATCTATCGAGCGGAAATCCTTAAAATAAAAACAAACGGTATATGCGCTGGCGGATTCGAAGAGGCTATTATTTTGTTTGAAGACTGGAATTTACTTCGCCCTCCTTATGTTCTCTTTCTCGCCTTATTTAGAAGTCGGGCGAAACGTTTTACCTGGAAAGCATGTCTGGCAAACACGCTGTGACCCAGGACAGGGAGGAGTGGTGGGTGAGTTACGTCACTCCCTCAAATGAGGTAATAAAGACTATTCTGAGATCTGTAGTTGTGTTGTGAAAGGAGGAGCAAGAAAGAAGGGGGTCAAGCAGGCAGAGAGAGAGAGAGAGAGCAGAATATAGAGGGAGATCTAGATGGAGAGAGAGAAATTGGAAGAAAGAATGAGTGAAATGATATTCCCCGGAGACGTCGAATGGTGGAGAATGACAGCGAGATTTATATTCGCCGCTTAAATCCTTCACCGAGAATGGTGCGCGTTGTCAGCTCTTGCGGATTTTCCCCTTCAGCTGATATACTACGCAATTTGTAAATAAAATACTTCCCATCCTTTTTAATCCGGGCTTTGGACGGCGGTAGAAATGGCAACGCAGGGCGATGTGAACTCTTCGAGAGCAGGAGTGAGACTTGGTTCCTCCCCACTACCTTCCCAAACAAACCGTCTCCTATTGGCTGCTGCTAACCGTCTTCAAGTCAAGAGACTTTAGGTAGTGAACTGACTATACTACTATCCCCATTCCACAGAATATAGGAAAGACACACGATGTTTGAAAACATGCAAACATCCACATTCGGAGCTTTGCTGACGGGATAAAAAAATTCTCATTTGACCTTATTTTTCATTCCACGCTTAATGGCTGACGGTATTGCCTGATACATTATTTTACGAAATCGCGCATTTTGCATAAAATCGTGCATTGTGATCGCCAATCGCAAAACTTTTACGTGCCACATAGTAGATTTATTTTCGCTTTCCAATTTACACCACAAAACACCGGGCGCCTATAATCTCATTGCCGCATCGCCGAAAATACAGATCCGACCGTCGCTTTAGCTTACCGTTAACGTTGGGACCCGAATCTCAATCGAACAAGGCCAACAGAGACTCTCTTTTGCGATTGGTGAGCCTCACAGCGGGCCTTTCCCGTTGCCGGTGAGAGAAAGAGGCGCCTTGGGCTCGTAGGATTGAGGAGTGGAAGGAGAGAGAGAGAGAGAGAGAGAAAGTCATCCTCCCTCAGTTCTCGCGTGGGATTCCGGAGTCTTCCCACTCACGACCCGTCGCCCGTGGAGAGGGGCGGGAGGGGTGAAGGTTGGTGGAAGAATGGGGGGGAGGGTTTGGGGGAGGGGGAGGAGGGGTGGGGGTGGGGGAGGGGAGAGAAGGAGGAGAGGTGCTGCGACCCACGCGATCACCCGCATCCTCCATTTTTTTGCCGCGAAACCATTTGAACTTTCCTTCTCGGGATTAGGATGCTGTATTCCGTTAACCGCTCGATAAATCAGCCGTTTAGTATAGACCCGAGAGAGAGAGAGGCGGTGTGGGATTTTCGAGTTTCGTTTTTCTTCTAGGAAAGACAAAGGGCGATTTTCGCGGAGGGGGAGAGAAAGTTTGATTCGAGGAAGAAAGAGGAAGGGCGTTCGAGATGGATTTGTGTGGAGAGTGGGAATATGATGAGTTGGAAGTTGGATAGGTGGGAATTGGATAGCGGCGGAACTTTTTATCGGCTGCCCGCAGATGCCGAGGAGCTGTTCATGTTTTTTTTATTTTGCTCTTTTCAGCCTTTTACTTTACGGCGAAAACTCAATTTGTTATTTGAATTGATTACTTCGTCATCCTATGTGCCCGTCAACCTGGACTGCGTTCCCAAGTCTTTTTTTTTGTTCTATTCAAAATTATTCTTCCAATGTGCGCCCGATTTATATATTATCAAGAAATTTACCTTTGAAACGAAGTTGAACGCATTTACGGTACATTGTACACGATCCCTTTCTCGCTCGTTGAATCTAGGCTTAGATCGTAAAGATTACAAGTAATTTTACGTTAGATAACAGGATATGTTGGATAATAAGAGGGGTTTGGATGACTGTAGGCATTTAAATCGGTACAGGGGAGAGGGAAAGAGCCAAGGCCCACGATGGTACGAATGTGTCAGGAATGGGCACGATGAGTCATATTAGCTGCCCTTTAAGAAGAAGAACCGTTGTATGGTTCATTGTGGCCGTATTTTAAAACCGATCTCCCATTTCACACGCAAATGTGAAAACAATAAACTTTGAACTTAATGCAAGCTTATAGTTTGTGTGTAGAATATCTTTTCACTGAGGAGAAAACATTTGAGCGAAGCAATTTGGGTGCGCGTCATCGAAGGAACGGTACGAGTGTCTTCTCAAACGTCCTGTAAGTCATTTCACAATAAACAATGGAGAAGAGGAACAACTTTGAAAAAGTTGGATTTTGCACAGATATCATAAACGAATAGCTTATTTATGAGAATATTTTGTTTTAATGCTATTTAAACCGATTAAGAACTATTAATTATGACGGAGGAGGAATTATTTCCACATTTACGGGTATAGAATGAAGGCCCCTTAATTATAATATCTGAATCGTCATTTACGATTTCTGATATGACCAATTAAAACTATAACCACAACTGTTATCATTGTTTGCATAAAAAAATTCCCTATTAAGCATAGGTATAATTACAAATGGCGAAATTAAAAAAAAAACTTCATCGGCGTGTAATTTAGCTATAAGTTGAGGATTAATTTTGTGGAATTGACTGATGTTCGTGGCGAAAGAAGAATAAAAATCTCTGTTGACTTCCATAATAACACTGCAAAGCATGATCGGTTTCGCATCAGGGGCGTACAGATAGTCCACGCAACCCCCGCAATGCGGGGTGGCCACGAGATTTATAGGGTCCCCAATCATTCAAACCGTACTGATGAAGTCGTCCATAGGGGGCCGTGTATTATTTGCTGCGGGTGGGCCCTCAGATTTTCCGGTACGCCCTTGCGTAGCATCGATTTGGTTGTTAGAGCGGATAAACACTTCCAAGGCCGCCCCTGTGCAACTCTCTCATTGGCCTCTCGTATTCAAGTCTCTCTTTGGCCGACCGTGTGCAAGTCTCGTTTGCCGCCCTTTTTAGGCGTCATTCACTAAAATATAAAAATGCTTTATGGTTTGATAAATTTCCGTAGCCAATAAATATGAAAGAATATACGGCATATTATAATACGATCCGCATTCCTGTTAAAAATGCTGTACGTGTCTGACGATAAATGGGCCGTCCACGTTGTTTGGCCGACCGGTTGCATCGCACACATGGATCCTGAACACTTCTTCCATCCGCCAAACTCCTTTTCATAGAAAATTAACCATAAACTCGAATGAAGAAGCCCAAAAACATTTAACAAACGGTGACAAATGAATACCTAAGTTTCTTTTATGAATCGCCGAAGTTCACATGCAACAAACCTAAAGGGAACAAGTCGAGTGATCCAGCTCATGATGCCCTCATGCGATGCATACTTTGAGAAACGCAGAGAATCGCGCATTCGAATGAACGATTCGCTCCAAATATAAAGAGGATTTCTGCATTTTCGAAAACTTTTCTCAGACCCCAATTCCCGAAATGCGATTTCCTTTCAGTGACTCTCTCTCTCTCTCTGTGATCGCGTTCGGCGTGTTATACCGCGCACGCGCACTTTCCTCTTCCTTCCTTCGGACTCCGAGTTAAAGAATGGAGTTTGTGTGACGGATGGATCCACGCGGATGGGAAAGCCATCTTCTCTCTCACACGCCAATTTAGAACCATTAAGTTTTCAGCAATGCTCTTCTGTTTCGACGCGCCGCCTCTCTCGGCGCCACGAGGGATTAAAACCGTCGACGGAAAGTAGCTCTTTCTTTCTTTTTTTTCTTTCGGATGCAGCTTAGGATTGTAATAGTGTGGAGAGTGCCTTCCGGGCATGGCCATTATGAGAATTTGGAGAGAGAATAGCTCCCTGATTAAGACTTCGTAATTAAGTCTTCGCTATGACGGTGAGGTTTTCACTTTTTGTGTTTGTCTGGTCAAGTCCGGTAGCTAGACTATACCTATCCTATATCCTATTTTGCTCCAGGCAGCGAGATACTAAACTTTTTATTCGATGATTTTGCTGATGAACATTAAGAACATTTGCTTTATAAAAATAACTTAATTTATAATAGTTTTCAGAAATTTGAGAATATGTATTTAAAAATTGGGAGACATTTAGAAATAAGTCAAAGTTCGAATTAATACAAAATGTTAACGTACGACAAAAGGAAGATTTTGAAAGTTATTATTTTTAAAGAGGACACACCAAGCAAAGATCGCGGAAATGGAAACCGAACAAGCAAACAACGCACAATGCGCTTTTATTATGAGCCACGTGAGACTTTCTAACAGCTATACGACAATTATTTTTAGTACTGAAACCAGTTGAAGAGTATGACATCGGGTTGACATAAATTTCAATATGTATATATGAATCTCATTTGGGTTCATCGTCCATTTGTGAACAATATCGAGAATATATTCTTTGTGCGGGTCTTAAGGGCATATTCCGAGTATAATTTTTAATAAGAAAAGTTTTCAAAATATTTACGTATCTATTTTCTTTTAGTATGTTACAATAATTTTTCAGTAATTTATTACATATGTTATGGCAATTTTCAACCTTTTAACGTTATTTCATTTCCGAGTTAAAGATGGCTTTAATAATATAATCTTTCATATAATAAACAAATCCGTTTATAGTTTGATGTTATTGGTATATTCTCCTTCTAAGATATTACCAGCTGTATTCAGAATAGTTGCCCAACTTGTTTATAATCTAGATACGTATTTTAATTTTTTGCATTTTCGGAGTGGAATTCGGGGATATTAAAATACAGAGTTTTATATATGTATTTGAAGCAATTCTTCTAAAATATAAACTTGATTTTCACAACGAAAGCCAGTAGGCATTGCTCATTAGTTAGTTATGCAGGATGTTTGAAAAATCACTACCTATTATTTCAATTTCTATCCTAAAGCTTATATTTAAGAAGTTATTTAACTGAATTGAAACATGTTTGTGCCTGTTTGCTTTATTACATAAGTAAAGTGATTTATAAAAAAAAACTATAATTCGACGTATGCTCCCGCATTGTCTACACCAGTGTTTCTCAACCTTTAGTAGACCGGGGAGCACCTAGAGGTAATCATTAACTTAGGAGCACTAGAACAGACTTTTCAGGAAAACATTTGTTACCTATCAGCTGGAATGTTCATAATAGTGCACTTGTTAGTACAAAAACGATCTAGGAATAAAATTAATGAATGCACAAAAAAAATCGAAATGAAATTAAAGACGATCTCACACACTAATTATATACATTGGTAACTTAATTAAAAAATAAATCCATAAAAATTGTGAATGATGAAAGTTTGCGGTGCACATATCTAATGGTTACGGAGCACCGGTTTGAGAAACGCTGCTCTACACAACACTGTAAATTTACCGGTGTATTTATTCTCAAGAAGTCACTTGGTACAATCTTCTTTTTTATGAGGGGACGGGCCAAAGTATAACTTCACAAATCAAAACCTAGGGTCATTGATGAACTTGAAAACAAAATCCATAATGCTCTTAGTAATGTACCTTTTAACATCTTGAGGACGTCTGTCGAAAGTCTAGCTTGTTCTTTTTAATTCATGATAAAATAAAGGATAATAAACACGCTTAAATTCAGTTAAAGAAATCCTTCAATATTCCCTATAGTTTAGGAGCAATAACAATTAATAGAATACAGAGTAACTTTTCAGACGTACTGCAGTTAAGTCATTTGCAAGGAGCAATGATCCGTAAGACAAACTCTACCATCAAACGTAAACGATCGTGAAAGCAATGAAATATTTTGGCCGTAAATGCTCAAGAAGATATTTACCTTTGTATTTGGCTGTCGAACTGGCGTAAATAAAAGATAGGAAGAGTGCCAAACTCGTTTTGGCATCGTAACGTGATTGTTAAGCGTGACAGCTCTCATGAATTCAGGTCATATGATCAAATTACTACAAGGAACGGACTTTTATAGAGCGTAACTCCACCAACCATCACGTTCTGCTCACCGCGTAACGCTTATGAAAATATCACGGATCAGTTTTAAATGTCCGTTAATGGAAAAACCCGTTTTGGCGTCGTCCAGGATATTGTAAGAGGATTCAGAGGAAACAAGGGTTGGCTTTTTTTTTGGTTGGAGCGCGAAGTAAATCGTCGCTTCTGAAAGGCTAAATAATCGATATTTTCGCTTCCACTACCTCAAAAATCGGATGCTATCCGAGATATCGCATATGTTTCGACGCCGCCGCCTTTAATGGATATTTAACATCGCGAGCACGTAATGGAGACGGTTGCATCGCGCGAATGACGTGATCCCGAGACGGAGGACGGTCCATCGCGTGGCCCGCAGGTGCGCGCGGTGGCCATGGAGACCAGAGTCTGCTTACTGGTCGTCCTATTCTTCCGTCATCATATTCAATCCCTATTATAAGACATACGCCCTACGGCTCACTTCCTGCTCTCTCTCTCTCTCTTTTCCTCCCTTTGTCGAGAACTCCTCCATACGCTCGCTCGAACCCCAGCGCGCGCCCCACGCGGACGGACGGAGATGGGTGCATTAAGAATGCCAGACGCGAACGGTGTCCTTCGCAACCCCACATCCATGGCGACGCACGCAGCAACGGCGACCGTGTTCAGCATCGCCAGTTGCTATATCGTGCGTCCACCCTTCCTTCGCCCTCCGCAAAACACACTCCCTCTTGCGATAACCACCGCGTTCTACCTTCGCAAACTAAAGGTCAGAGAGTTGCTGCTGCTGCTGCTTTATATTTATAGCTTTCTGGACTCAAAGAGATGCGCCACGCACAAAGGCGGAAATCGTTTGCTCGGTAGGATTGGAATCGATCGATCGCTTCAACCGATGCAGCGATCGATGCAATGATCGGTATTCCCGTATCGTTTATGTCTCGATCGCTTGATAGGCCGCAAGGCCGCTTCCTGGAAGCGAATATCTTCAAAGGATTATCGCCGTGTGAGGAGTCTGGAGGGACATACATGTTTATCTCATTGCGTTTTTCCGCACCGAGGACGTTGTTATTTCTGTAATATCAATATTAATACAACCTCCTCTTTGTAGACAAACGAAAAGTGTCGCTCGCTTTTCTTTCCGCTATGGTCGCCTAACCATGGTTACCATCATTATCAATATTAATAACTACTACCGAACATCCGATTTTGCACAACAAACCTTTTATAAACCGTCGAAAAATATATATTTTTATTCTTAAATTTAATAATGTTTAATTTTTAGATTTATTATCTGTCATGGTTACGTATGTTAATATTTATCCTTCTTTTTTCCAGGTAAGGAGACATTCCCGTAAAAAATTCCCGTGGATTGTAGATTTTTTGGCCTTCGCCTATCCGTAAGTAAAAACAATTAATCAACCAGAATTTTCAAAATTTTCTATATATAAAGTAAAAGGTGTTTCGTTCAGATTTTTGCGAAAAATATTTTCTATTATTTGTGATCTGTACTTTATTGTGTCCGGGTTTGTTTAGCAGTTCAAATCCTCAGCAATTCTTCAGCTAGAATGGCCCTTATTTATGCAATGAACAAAAACTTCCACGTAATACCTTCAAGCGCTTCTCGTGCACCTAATCACCTCGTCATTGGGTTTTCAAGGACTAATCGTTAGAAGACACTAGTTTTCCTAATTATCCGTCTAAAGAAGTTGGCCATCGAAGCGACTCTTAAAGCATTACCCTCAGGAGCTCAGGAATTATCGACGAAGGGAGAAGCGAGTGCTCGATACGCCGTGAGTCAGAAAACCTTCCTTGATTGCTCTGCGACGAATAACGACCTATTGATCCCGGGTTAAATCTATCGGAGGGCATCGTATGGGCCTCCTACGCTAACAGAATCGCATGAGAAAGAATATATCTTCCCTCGTCTAATTCGCGTGTGGTTATGAATGGATACGCGTCTTGCTATGGCTCTTCATCTCCCAGGGAGATAAAGGCCTCTCGATTTCAAATCAAATAAAAAATCGAGACTACTCGTTTTCTGCTCGTTTATTAGTCCTCCAGGCTTTTATCGAAGATTCGGAAAAATGACGTATTTTGAAACTTTTATTAAAGTATAATGCTCAGTACAGGAACCTTATATTACATTAGAGAAAAATCAGTCATGGTAAGGTTAATTTAATTGAACTACGCGACGAAAGAAATTATCTCGTAATTTTTTATATTCCGAAATTTGAATGCAATGCTTTCAAAAAGGTATACAGGAACTCATAAAAGTCTTATATAAAAGTACAAATATTCGCGTATGTATGTTTAGTATCGTGGCTAATATTGATAGGGCGAGTTTATCGGGCTTTATCGAATCATTTTCAAAAAGCGAAATAAGCGGGTGGAGTCAGAGGTTAGAAGAAGAGCCGTGCAATTTGAGCTACTCGTAAATTTTTTTTCTTCAATGTCATTCGGAGGAAATCGTTCTGTTTGAATCGTTCCAAAGCGTAGCAAAACAAAGGACTTCCGCTCCTAATTTCGGACCCGAAACTACCTTTTTTTACGAATCTAATTACGGCTGCGGTTTATCTCCGTGTCCATCGCTCTCTTCGTCGCCCTTCTTCGCTCCTTCTCCCTATATTTCAGTCCAATTCTCTTTCCTCCATTCTTACTTTCCCCTCTCTAGTCCCATTTTATTTCCAACCCTTGCCTTTCAAGCGACGCTTCATTTATGGACCCAATGCCAGATTCCAAAACAAAGAAAAGAATCAAACGAGGAATTTCCGCGCGTTCCTTTATCTTTCTTATCTCCGAATGTTTTTGTCCTTCCGAGTCCTTCTCTCTCTCTCTCCATCGCCATCCTTCTCTTTTCCTCTCGCCCTTCGTTTGGCGGGGTGCGAGGCCTTCGGTGGGAGGGTTAGGGGAAAGGAGGGGGAAAGAGGAAAGGGGTGAAAATGGGGGGGAGGGAAGGCACTGGAGTCAGCGCGTGCTCTCCCTCTCATTTGCATCCATCGCCCTCCCTCATGGCGGGCCGCATCGGTGGTTGCGAATCCTTCGGAGGGCCACATTAAAAGTTGCCAATTCTTCCGCTGGCCAGATAAGAATTTAAATCGGAAGTTATCTATATATCCTGAGGTGTCATTTAAGTGAAAATAGTAAAATAGTAAACATTCCGATATTAAAAGAATTGTTAGCGAAATTTTCATAAAAATATATGAATTTGTGTATTGAATTTTTCGGATTGCTTTTTCATCATGGATTCGCGGGCCGCACGAAAACCCTTCACGAGCCACATCCGGCCCGCGGGCCGTAGGTTGGCACCACTGCTCTAGGCCATTGGAAGGCGGAAGTGGTCACGCATAATGGACTTCGAAGATAAGCACGCGCCACGCTTACTACCGGACACTCACATTCGCACACCCTTTGTTGCGTAGGTAGGAGCGTGGCGACTGCGGCGGAGGTGAAGAATGTCGACGGCCGCTGGGGTTCGTCATTAAAACCCGCGGTGGATAATTAAGAACGAGGTTCGGGGCTTTCGGATGTTTCTGTGGGCGTTCTTTAGTTCCGCGAAATTGACCGTTCGTCTCTTTGTGTGCAAAAGAGGTGGTTTTTGAGCATGTGCGCCCCTTTGCTCGAGAGGATTGAGTAAGTGATTATTTAAGGGCAAAGCGGTGGTGGTTTGGAAAATGATCGCTCAAAACATCGCCTCGGGTGCTGCTATGTGTAGCGCTTCGATCAAAAAGAATAAGAATGGGAAGAGTGCGACGAGTGTGAAATTGATGCATTGTCTGAGTTGCAGGGTTTGTAAACGCATCTCCATATAATAAATAACCAGAGCGATAGTTCCTTTATAATTTTTACCTAACCAGGGTTCATTCGTATGTAAAATCTATACTTTGCGTCTTCATATTTGGTATTATGTTGGCCTTTTTTTGTATTTCACCTGATGCAGAATGAAGGACAAATAGGTTGGCAGTAATATAATCAATCGCTGCTCTTGATCATTTCCAAAATGCTCTAAAATGTTACTGGTCATAGATTAATTATATCGAATTTTGTTGCACCCGGGGGCCTCACGACCGCCCGCGTGCAAGTCTCTCATTGGCCGCCCGTGTGCAAGTCTCTTATTTGCTTCCCTTTTTTAGGAATTCTTTACAAAAAAAGAAAAATGCCTTATGGTTTGATAAATTTCCGTAGAATAAATATGAAAGAATATACGGCATATTATAATACAAACCGCATTACTGTTAAAAATACTGCACGTGCCTGACGATAGATTGGCCACCCTCGTTGCTTGGCCACCCGTGTGCGTCGCACACATGGTTGCACCGTGTATTTCATTACATCGCTGTCGCTTGCAACGGAGACCTTCCGTCATTCCTCAACATTTTACATTGAACATGAATAAATTCCACTGCGCCTGATATCAATGTCATTACATAGCGTGTTTCATTTGTTCGTAGCACTAAAATTAATTAAGTTTGAAACTTCACAAAGTCGCGTGAACAAGCTGTATTAGGTCATTTGTAGTGTGTCATCGGTTATACCGCGGGATGTCTCATAACGCGGGCCAACCTACCACCCCAGAAACCCGCCGTATAACCGAGGGGCACTGGCTCATTAGCCAATAAAGGCGACTTAGAAGAATTTTATTAAATCTTTCTGGTATCCTTATAATTAAGTTTAAAAAGTGAAAAAATATTCACCTCTCTCTTCCTGACCATAATATTATTCATGAAATTGCGAGTTTTAGCATGCATATAACACCCAATTCCCATTTCTCCTAACATCCATTGCCTTCAAGGACGTGCTTTCAGCCGTCGTCATCGGCGAGGGCATTGCCTCGAGAGGCTGCGATCGTGCATAAAAAAAGGTCGTCTCCCTGAAAGAAATGAAAATCGCATCCGCGGAGGCGCTGTCATTTTTTCCCGCTCTTCGGGAGAATCCCTAGTGGAGGCGCTACGGCCTCCCACTTTGGCTTTCATCTCCGCCTCCTCGCTACCTGTTCTCCCACAGCGCCTCCCCTCCTACTCCGCTGCACCGCGCGCCCGCCCTGCGATTCATCCGTTGCCTTGTAAGGCTTCCTTCTGTGGGCGGCTATACTTTTCTTTCCCCTCTCAAGAGCCCTCCTTTCTATCGCCTATCTCCCCTTCCCTCCTCTCTCTCTCTCTCTCCCTTCCATCAACCGACAGCTTCTTGTGCTGTGTGGGCGATCCCTCCAGCCGCATGCACACACACACGCACTCGAGGGCCGCCTTCTGGTGCAGACGTTGCCAAGGCCTTCGACCCGCGGTAACCAAACCCACGCGTCTCTCTCTCCCTCTCTCCCTGTCAGCGCACCGCAGTCCTTGAAAATTCGGTTTTTTACCTTTTTGTCTGCAGTAGACCGGAGACTTAGGATCGAAACCCAGCACAGACCATTCTGACGGTATGCGATGCACGGGAATACGCCGTCCCGGACGAATACCGAAGTCACCCGTGGGAGACAGTTGGATCTTTAGAGCGCCTTGCCGTGGAAGCGAAGAATTACTGTGGCAATCCGCCCACTCGGCTGTCGCCTCAATCGTTCTACCAAAAGGGCAAAAGCCAAGCGAGGCGTATCCGTACGACATCATCGAGCGTGATACGCTTGTGTATACGTCGACAATGGCATCATTTCCATCGAGATGAATACCGTTCCCGTTTTATATGTCGGAGACTTCAACGCCAGAAATTCAAACTTTCGAGATTCATCGCGCCATGTCTCGAAACTTTCACCGTCTGGTGTTGTTAAGGAACGCTAATACGATCAAGTCTTTTATTTAAACGATAGAGTAAGAAAGAAATGGCAAAAAATTGATCTGTCCTTCGAAAACAGGATCACAATGCGTTTTTCGGTAGCCTGTCGCGCCTTGCAGTTGAAGGCCATCGAAGTATTTTTACTGCGGATCATTTCTTCTAGAGACCTAATGCAGTTCCCTCACGCTTTAGTTGCGCTCTAATAACATCTTCTCTTTTATCCTTCTTTCTGCGCTTTTTTTAATCTCTATTTTTTGCGATTGCACCTCCTCATCTCATTCCAAACACTCAGGCCTCCAATGCTTCCCACCCACCTCCCTCAAACCCTCTCACTCTTCTTCTCAGTCCGTGTTTTCCATTCTTCCCAGTCTTTGTACCATTCCTTCCATTTTTACTTGCCGCGTGACTTTTGACTCGCCAACAATGAAATTCCCTCATCACGCGACGGGCGTTTGTGATGGACGAAAAAGTCCCTTCCTTTTAACACTTGCTATTTTAAAAAAAAGGAAAGGTCTTAAATTAAGTACATGCATGTCAAATTCACTTGTGGACTAGATTTCATGCAATCATAGAAATGAGATATCTCTGACGTATTTATAGAGTGAAAATTTTCCTAACATAATACGAAGAGCCAGTTCAGTGTTATAAAAAATCTCGTTATATTTGTGCAAAAAATCAAATATTTTCAAGTATGAAGAAATATCATATTAATTGTGTAAGTATCTAAAGGAAATTTTACACTGCCATGAAATCGAGGCCAAGGAAGAAGCAAAAAACGAAAATTTAAAGAAAGAGAGCAAAGGGGACAACGGAATGAATGCAAAAGACTTTAGCTAGTAACAGATTTACTTGAAGCCTAATATTAATTAAATGTCTCAAATTGATATGACGAAGATTCAATAAAATAAACATTAAGTTATAAGCCAGAAGATACTTATTGTTTAACATAATTTTGTATGGATCCACTCAATAACATTTATTCAAACCCCCGCCGTTTTCTACTATCTAAAATGTTATCATTCCTTAAAATCCGTATTTACTCCTCGTTTGTACCGAAAACAATGGTTTCGATGAGATGCGTCTTTAAAAGAGAAACTGACGATCTTACAGTTGTATGCGTTATCGGATTTACTGCGTCTAATGATGATGTTTCCATGGAGATAATAATGAGCGTGACTGACGTCTCAAGTGTCGCATGACTGACTTCATTTCTGCTGTGCTATTAAAAGGAGAATCGATTCGACCATTCAAATGAATATCTTTCGAGACGGCCACGGAGTGAAATAACGACCGAGAAGAACACGAAGACGGAATGCCATGCGAAAAGTGTTTTTTTTAAAAAGAGATAAGGGAAACAAACTAAAGAATAGCTGAAGAGGGCGTGTGTGCTTTTCGAAAAACTTCGCGCCACGCCCGTGTGAAAGCGACGCCACCGCACCTGAAAACGGTTGCGTAGGCGCCGAGTGCGGCCATGTTGGAGGTTTTCGTCCCACAGTCATTTTAGGGTCGTGTGTTTCATACTCGCTTTTGGAAAATGCCACTTGGCAAAGGCGAGGCGTACTTAAACCCTCACGAACGAATGACACGGGGAGTTACTGCAAGTTGCGTAAAACTGATTGAAAAACAAGAAAAAAACTCCTTTAGCAATAATGGCTTGCAGATTTTTTCATTTCGTGTCAGGTTTTTCAGTGATCAATCTTAAAGTGCCACCATATAAAACGGAGCGTATAATAAGAACGAAACGGGACAGATTATAAGAACGAAGAGGATATTGGTACCGAAAATGGATATTTAACCTCAAAGTAATAATCGTAGGATATTTATTGGTGCATAAAGTTCAATAATTTTACAATTTAACTGTATCCTACAACTAATTAAAGAAAAGAAATTACTGAATTCTGGAATGTTTATTGTTTGAAATACATTCGAATGTATTATAAACTAGATACAGGAGAATCGCCTCTGAGAAATGCTATGAAAATTATTTATTTATGTTGGTAAGTGAACAAATTATCCAAAACTTTTATTAGCATGCTATAAGTAAAAATATTAAAAAGTTTTCAACTATAATTACCAAGAAATAACTAAATCTGTAGTTAAGCACACTACTTAAAATAAAGGAAATTTGGTGGCTTAAGGTTGTTACCATTAATACGTGCTTTTAAACGATTTTTCAGTTTAGAGACTTTTGCGCAGCTGAAAGGAAATGCTAGATCCGGGAAATATATTTATGATCGGTCATGAAGATAGCGGTGACATTTACATAGCGCCCTCGTCAGACGAAAACTGGGTTGCATTAAGAATATTATAGTCTCAAGTTTAGAATACGACTCTATAGAGCGCAAACATCAATTTCCAATTGTGATATAAATTGTTTTAATGCTGAAAATGTTAGGATTATTTATAGTTGTATTTAACGCGATCAAAATCTCGAATAAAAAACCCGAAGCATTTCGGTCCATAACAACGTATCCATAAACAACAGTTGTCACGTCTCCACTTTCCATCGCCGCAATCGTTCCGATGAAACTCGTTCGATTTCGTTCTTTCACACGCGCAGTCGCATATCAGACTCCCATCTCGCATTCCTCGCGTAGTTGGGCGTCTCGCGTCCGAAGAACCACGCCTCACGTGTAGCGTGTGTTTCAGAGTGTGTTGTTGAGTTGAGAGTGATATACCTGAGCGTTTGCCTGGACACGCACGACTACTACGGGAGAGGAGCGCCCACTTGGCAACGCAGGAGAGAGTGCAGTACGAGCCTCCGAGAGGCCGCCACCAAGTGAGGAACGGGGGCAAGGGAAAAAATGAGAGGTGGCGGGGGCGGGAAGTGGAGAGCGAAGAGGTGGCCATTGATATCAAGAGAAAGAGCGATGAATTTTGGACCGGAAAAGCGGCGGAGATGAATTAATGTAGAAAAAATGACAGAGAATAAAATAAAGCGAATATTGTTATTAGCAAAACTTACGAGGAAATGAATATTTTTCTTTCATGGACCGGTACCGGAACGAGGTATTTTGGCGCCCCGGTAAAGTGTACTTTACAGCGCCCTCTTTAATTCAGAAAATATTTACGAACACATTTTAATTTACATATAAATATATTATAATAGCTTTAAAGCAGTGATAAAACAGAAAAATTTCGAAAATAATTTAAGGATTTTCAATGTATATGCCTGCTAATTCAATGGCATCCAATATTTGGGAAAAATAATTTATCTGTTTGCAATATAATGTACGGATGAATGGTTGAGGAAGCGGCTCTTAAATGTTAGCGCCCCGTACAGCTGATCCTGCTGACCGGTATATGAAGCTGGCACTGATTACGACAGTATGTACTTTATAACGAGTGCGAAGAAATTATAGATTAATTAGTTTTGCTCCATTTGTTGCATCACTGCGTGCTCTTGTTGAAAGAGAGTGGTTCTATACTATCAAAAAGAATCCAAATAGAAATTGCGAGGCGTGAATGACAATACTGTTACGGTAATAAATTTGTTAATTGACTATTTTTATAACTTTCAGGATTTAAAGTAATCTTTTACTTTGACCGACGAAGGGTTTTTTCTTCGTTAATCAATGGTTCGAAAATTAAATACGGGAAATCGAGAAAACAATGGTATTATTAAATACAAAATCCTGGACGTCCTGTTTAGGATAGATGCGAGGAAGAGCTTTGTTTTCGCAAAGGGACTAACAGAGCGGAGACAGAAAGAAGATCTGCTCCGTCGGTTTCTTGGAAAGGAGCTTGACCCCTTTGCATGCGAAATCAAAAGATTCCCATTCCTCCCTCTGCCTCCTTCCCTCCATTTCTCCCTCTTTTTGTCCTCCTCCGCTCTTTCCTTTATTCTGTTTTCGAGAGAGACACGAAAGAGAGGTCTCCGTGGGCGACGCGTTTCGCTGAATCCATTGTCCACTCCTCGTTTTTTTTACATTTCAAAAGGAGGACAAAATGGACAATTATTACGACTGTCATTCCGGGGAATTTTCTCTTCGTGCATTTTCGGAAAAGGATGTTTTTTCTTTTCGAACGAGGGAAAGAGAATTCGATTAAAGGAAATGAATAAAGTAATGATTTCTAATGGTGTAATCGTGATCTGTGAATTTCACCATGTAGCGCGCGATGTAAATTCTGACTCTTTAAAGGAATTGATAGGAAAATAATGGGCCGTAAGATTATCACAGTCTTTACTCGAGATGTTCTTATTTACAGAGAAATAATTTTTTTTAAAACTTAGGCTATCTCCAATTGATAATAGAATGAAAGATATATTAATGAATTTTATATCGGGAAAAGAACTCTTAAGAGATTTTATGGATAGGAGTTTATTTTAGTATTCCTTACAATTAAAATCAAATTAACGATGGCACTACAATAGGCATAACTACATGACACAGATGTTTGTGCAAGGCACTACAATTACATGACACCGTTATTTGTGCTCCTTAACAAGATTTGTCATTTTGTTCCCATTCATGTCTTATTGGTTTCATGTTAGCGTTCTGCTTTTACTAATTGCAAATGACCTGGGAAAATTATACTCTCAACAACTTGCTCCAATTTAACATTCGAATTTCTTCTTTCTCTCGACGTGTCGTACTTATAGATCGAAATATGAAAGTGAAGCGACAAACTCCTTCGATGCTTTGAGTTTTGGCTTATTCTTGGGAATGGGCGACGAGAGGCCGTTGCTATTGCATCGGTGGATAAGGTCGCAAGAGCAGAAGAGAAAGTTACTGACTGTGAGAGCGGACGTGGGAGGTGAGAGAGTGGGTGGGAGGGAGGTGATAGAGAGAGAGGGGAAGGACAGAGGGAAAGGGGCCCAGACTATAAAAAAATAACAATTGCACGCCGCCGTGCTGGGTAGTTGTATGGACT
This sequence comes from Uropetala carovei, assembly GCA_036926305.1. Taxonomy (NCBI): domain Eukaryota; kingdom Metazoa; phylum Arthropoda; class Insecta; order Odonata; family Petaluridae; genus Uropetala; species Uropetala carovei. Next base: position 454,815 of record JAXCHB010000267.1, on the reverse strand, counting down.
CTACAGCTGATAAGAGACCGAAATAAGACGAATGAAAAGAACTACATTCAGGCACTGGAATGGGGTGGCAATAATTCGATCAGCTTTATTTCTCACATATTTTTATAATAATTATTAAGGATTCCTCCTTTCATCTATTGTGAATTTAAATATGGAGTTAACGATGAAAAATATGAATATCTACATGTTAATTTTTCAGAAACGAGTTGAGTATTAATGGAGAGTTAGCAAAGAGAGTTAAGTTTAACTATCATAATTGAAATGAAAACATTTGTTCCTGTTAATTAACCGAAGAGTATCAAAATATCCGATCAAAAATAAAGACAGGATTTATTGCCTGGTCTCACAATTTCTCTTTTAAATAAGTCGAAAATTTTGCCGACTACCTAAAACGCATTTGACAATCAATCGTAACTGTTTGCGTCAAAAATCTTTCTCTTGCCTTTTCCACGCCTACTCATTGTGCTTTAAAGCGGTTCTCTATCAAGGAGAGAATATCCTCAACTTTTCCTGACGCCCTCCCCCCTCCCCCCCTCCCCTCCCCCCTCCCACCCCCTCCCCCCACGCACGCGTCTCGCCTCAACGGAAGTCTATGGCAGCGCGAGGATGGCGTTTCGGTCGCATGACTGCGGAGCCTAAGCTGAAAACCAACCAATGGCGTCCGCTCGCTGCGGTTTTCCTTACACCTGGGACAGCGACCGAGTCTGTGGTCGGCGTTCTTCTGTTAGATAAGAAAAAACTAGGAAAAAAAACTTGCGGAGGAAAAAAAGAGAGATAAGTCAGCGAGTTAGTCCAGGACGCCTATGGGTTTGCTTAAGATTCAACTCCTACGTGGACCGGAACGGATTGGTGGGAGAAGTGGAGGTCTTAGAAAGAAAGAAACGGAGGAGAAAGACGTAGGAAGAAGGAGCGGGAGAGATAGAGAGGGGAGGGAGGGAGAGATATGTAGATAAAGGGTGATAGGGAATAGGGAAAATGGAGAGGAAAGGTGAGAAGGAGGGAGTGGGATGGATGGAGGATAATGGGAGGGAGAGAAAAGCGAGGATGTCGGGAGGCGATGAAGGGAGGCCGTTACTCAAAAGGGCAAAGGAATAAGCAATTGTGGGAAATAAACGCCAGACTCCGCTCCACCAATCCCCTACCTCTCTCTCTCTCTATTCTCCTCCCATAGCCCCTTTTAAATGCCACAGATGCAACCAATGAAACGTGCCATGGTCGTCTTCTCTCACCTGAACATAAGAAGCGACGGATTTTATTTTTCTTTTCTATTTCTTTTTAATGCGAGGAACAATATTAAAGCCTCTGGAATTCCGAGTAAGCTTCGATCCCAAGAATTCTAGTTTAGTTTGAATACCTCATCTACTTTTGGTGGGGTTTGCGTGAAGTGAATAAGTGTTTATTTCGCAAATAAGCCAAACCTGATATGAATTAAAATCGCACGTGTGAGATTTATATTTTTTGTTGCGGTTGGATACTGATATTCCACGTTTGAAATCCTTTATGATATGCCGAAGTAGGTTTTTTATCCATTTTCAATTTTTTGTGAGTGGTTTTCTAAACGATGCATTATGTTGCATTAACGATTTTTTATATTTAAAAAAATCCACACGAAAGAAAAATGTTCTTATAATTAAATAATTGAACCGGAACTTTGTGAAAATAGATACGAACGGTAATATGAAAATAGAATTTTAAATAGGTGATAGTGGCATATTTTGATGTGCTCCATGGGAACCGCGTAGTACTGCTCCTTAAATGTAATTCGTGGTCCTTAATTAAAGTTATTTCTACATTACTTTTAATAATACGGGGGAAATTCCATTCTTGCAAACTTCTCTTATTTATTTGATATATTGATTGGAGAAATTTTCGTTAAATAATATCTCCTAGACCGTAACCAAGGAAACTGTGATAAAATCAAAATAAAACTTTTTCTATGCCTAACATACGAGGTATGAAACAGGAAAGGATACCCCTGCAAAAAGTGACTTTTGCTCAGGAACTCTGACACGTAACTTGAAGATTTATGTAATAGTTTCACAAATACTATTTTTAAGAGGAAAGTTTTCGCTACAGAAATTTCAATAGACGCTTAGTCAGTTGTAAAGAGATTGTCGTGAGTCGACTTATCCCTGCAGTCTAGGACAAATTTATCGACGAAAAGCAAAAAGGTTTATTGAGCAGCTCCATAAATGGAAGACTCCATAGAAAGATATGAGCCTACTTATGCAAACGAACCGATAAATGTTCCAAGCGCACGGTTACAAATGACGGGATTTACTAAAGGGCCCTTCACAGGCTGCACAAACCGAGGCGGTGATTGCATGTGTATTCCACAAGGCCGGAGGCGATTCCCGGCGCGAAAATCCCTCGATCGGATATCATCAGCGCTCCCACGCAAGGCGGCGGCAAAAAATAGAACGGAATGGGTCCATTCCAGCATCCCACATTCAAAGACCGTTTTGCATTGAGGGACTCAACGAAGTAATCCTCTCCAAATAAGGAGTCGCGCACAGAGCGTCGTCTTCTGTTTTATCGAAGGCGATTCGATACTCGGCAGTGCAGACCCAAGGCTGCCTGCTCGCATGCAGTGGGACCGTGGTACCCCCCCCCCCCCCCCCCCCCCCCAATCGAAGAAACCGGTCTATGGGTAGGCAACATCTCATTTTACGATCTTGCAGGGCGAAGTCGTTTTGAAGATAATTTAACGGAGCTTTCAGGGAATGAAACTTTAATCGCGTCCGAAATCGAACCAAACTGCCGAGAAAGAGATTGCTTCATCGAGGCGATAGTTAGCGAATAGTAACGAGAGCGATGGCATCTTATTTGGAGGATAAACAGTTTGATTTCGTTAAATAATTGAGAACAATTTAAAGGCATTTTCAAGTTTATAAGTATCCATATCATTAAACTGAAAATGATAAAAATACAAATAAAAAATACTTGCATACAGATGCAAATAACCTAAAACCAATTTGCATAATGCAAACATGGAAGTTAATTTTAAAATCTTATAATAAAAATAATCACTCTCGAGAAGTAATGTTGGATTGAGGCATTAATTATTGCTTTTATAACAGCATTGATATAAAGGTTTAATCAAGAAGAAGATTTTTGTATTAGCTGCTTCGTTATTTGACAGTTACGACGACTTGTCAGCTTTGCAAAAATTATGGCTATATTCGATGATTATGTCTATCAAGGCTTTGACGCGTAACTGTTTACCGTATGGCGAAAATGCATTGTGAGTGAAAATAATAGAATAAAGAGATGCCGAAAAACAAAGGGTGTTCTGAGCGATGCAAATTAATCGCGTCTCGTCTTATGCCAGTCGAATTGAAATTCCGCCTGACACGTGGGCAGGATTGTTTCGAGCACAAGGGCGCGGAATAACGTGACACAGTAACAAAAAAAGATGCTTTAGCGGATATGAAAAGTGAAAGTCAAACTGAAAAATAATGATGAGGAGCAGGTTACAAAGGCTAATTCTGTGAAGAGTAGGATATAGAGGATATACAGAGGCATCTAAAGAGGCAGACATTACATTCGTCTTCACGTGAGCGGATTTCTTAAGGAAAGACTCTTCTTAAATTTATTTCGAAATTAGAGAGAGACAAAAATAATGAATGTAAAATACTTGTAGGAAGGTTAATGTAGCTGAGCTGTTTATTTGGACAAAAATATTGAATAGAGTACAGAAGAAGATATCGTTCGAATAAAGTAGGATGATTTGATCAAAAAGGACACTCTTCTCTTTGGCGAAGTGAAAACGTGAAGAAATATTAAAAATAAGTATCCTTGGTAAGGCTAAGATTGAGCTATGGGAAACGAGCAAGGACATTGCGATTTCACCATTAAACTTCGAACTTTGGATATTTTCGAGATAATGTCGAGGTTAAAGATAAGCCCAACTGAAAATTGCATCCATTTTTGTTTTAAAAGTAGAAAAATTATGCCAATGCTGATTTTAGTGAGCGGAACCAGTCATAAATGTTTCGAAGCATCAAAAGCGAGGTTATGTATAACACAAAATTTCATAGAATTGCCTCTACGTGTGGTAGCTACCATGTAAAACTTATTTTCTACGCCAAAACTCATTCAATCAGATTAAAAATGAGTAAAATATAAAATTACTGGCAGAATTTCCCGTTGAATTTAAACGGATTTAGTGAATCTAAAACTTCGACCGTGTAACATGTAAGCATCGCAAGAATAAGATAGTATGTACACAGTTTTAACCGTCGAATAAAGCAAAAATAAAGAAAACCTGTTCGCAATTACCTAATTAGATGAGTGAAAGAAGAAAATCTTGCACTCTGAAAAATCGAAAATTACGTGTAAACTTATGGGAAAATAATTATTGAATTAAGCACCCCCCACCCCCAAATTTTTTATCGCCATATAGCCTATGTTATTCGCAGGATAAAATTATTTACCTATGTGATGTTTTGTGACAATATCTTTAAAAGTTTGAAAATCACAATTTGTGGAAAATCTACTTCTAATTATTTTTTACTTATGTACGTAGTTTTAAAAACAGTTTGCTTTGGATAACTCTATGCCACACTTTGTGTTTGTTTCTTCGCTACTTTAGTTTATATTAGGTATATATTATTTCTTTTAGTTTAGATTAGGTATATATTACTTCTTTTAGTTAATATTACGTATTGTTTATAACAGTTGTCACGTAAATTGATAATACAACAATACGCTCATTCCAGTGTTATTTAAATGGGAAAAAGTAAAAGAGAAAATCATTCTTAATATAAAAACCCTCCCATTTTGCTTATCTTTTTATTGCCGTTAAAATGGCACCTTTTTCTTGCTTCTATGTTTTGTAGTTGTTGCGCTGTAAATGCACAAACACATAAACATTCTTCAAAAAATATAATTTGTTAATTTAAAGTTTTTATATTAATATGTAAGAAGAGATTACGTACCTTTTACACTTTTGTAACAATCAAAATTGAATTTAATGTTTTAATATATATATCTTGCTCAAGCAGTCGCCTATTTTATTATTCGTATTTCTTTTAGAGTTTGTCTAATACTCCAAGATATCCTGCTTATTAGCAATGCAATATTCCAGAGCGATAAATAATACGTTGTTATGTACTGCTATTGTTGCTCAAATTTTGTTTATTTAATTAATTATAATGAAAACGTAAATAAAATTAGGTACTTCCCCCCTCCCCTCTCTACCTCTCTCTTCCATATAAATGCATTGAACTCTCAATTTCGGCGAGAATGGGAGTTATCATGGTAGATTATAATTGGTATTGTAGTAAAACTGATAAAATCACGTATTTTATTGATTCTAACAGCATTTCTACGCAAATTTGACAAGAATTCGGAATTTGTCTTCAATAAAAATAAACATTGTTCTTTCCCGAAAAGAATTATCCAAGTCTCAAGTTCGTACCGTGATTTTAAGTAATTTTAAAGTGCAAATTCAAAGTAGTCTACACTCATCCCTGTATTTCAGTTTTAAGACGCGGCAAATTACGTGAGGTTCAATAATTAAAACGTTCGCCATTTCGAAACAAAGTGACATACAGAAACAAAACCTTAACCATTCACTAAGTTAGGATGTAAGGAAGAATCGTACCAAATTTGGTTATTCAAGCTTTTATCGTTTAGGAGGAGTTCCATGAACAAACAAACAAACACACCCTTCAAAATGTTATAGGAGATTTAAAAAATCAGCAAAAAGATTAATTAATGCAAGTAAAATCAATCCAAGAAATTTAATTTTTTAAGGCGGATATGAAAAAAAAACTCATCCAAAATATCATTTTTTCAGCTGGACTGGCTCCAAAAATAGTATCAATCCAGCGTCAGTTGATGTAAAAAAATTAATCAATATATTAAATCCCCCGAATGGATCACAACGAGATATAATATCTTATTAAATTAAGAAATTGCTCAAGAAAGCATGAATTCTAGCAAAAATGGTCATTATCCGTGGCACGACTAACTGCGAATTAAGACGAGCGGGGAAAAAAGATGGCAGTCGTGAGAGCGAAGAGAGAAGTGAGGTTGAGAATGGCAGAGAGAGAGGGGGGAGAGGAGGGGAGAGAGAATGGGAGAGAGCGAGAGAGAGAGGAATGAGAGAAGGGGACCTTATTTGGGAAAGCGTTTTATCACTTTTTCACTTGACTCACTTACAAAAAACGTGATTGACAACTCGGAATACCAAAGTCAATTACGCTTTTTTGGTATAATCCGCGTTCGGTGGAAAAAGAGAACCGGAACTAACGTGGGAAAAGCCAAAAAAATGTCGTGAGTAAACGCTAAAATCCTATTTTGGCGAAAAAAAATCTGAGCGAGAAAGTGAGAAGAGAGAAATAGACGCTAAGAGATAGAAAGACTAGCGCTAAGCGGATAACATGGAGGTGAGAGGAGGAGCTACAGAGAGTGAGAGGAGGAGGGAGATATATGAAGGGAGAGTGGGAAGGGTTAGAGGGAGGGAGGGAGATATATGAAGGGAGAGTGGGAAGGGTTAGAGGGAGGGAGGGAGGGAGATATATGAAGGGAGAAAAATGGAAGGGGGAGAAAGTGGGAGGGAGGAAGGGATAGAGGAGGTAAGCGGAGTTTGGTACATGAACGCGGGAGGTCTATGGCGAAGTCTGGGTGGATTATAGCCCAATGTTTCTCAAACTTTAGTAGACCGGGAAAGATGTAATCATTAACATAGGAGGAGCACTAGAACAAACCTTCCAGGAAAACGTCTGTTACCTACCATCTGGAATGTCAATCACAGTTCACCTGTCATTAGAAAAACGATCTAGGAATAAAATTAATGAATGAACTAGAAACAATCGAAATGAAATTAAAGACGATCTCACACATACTATATATTGGTTATGTAATTAAAGAAAATAAATCCATACAAAATGTTGAAGGATGAAAAACATGAAGAGCAACTAAAACCTAATGGTTACGGAGGACCGGTTGAGAAACACTGGATAAGACGACCCGTTATGTGCACCTATTGCAATACAACGACCGGCTCAACTACTCCGCCCCCTCTCTCCCCTTTCCCCTCTTTTCCCTCCTCCGCCTCCCTCCCTCCCTCCCACTCTCTTTGACGGAGCACTGCTGCTGATGGAGAGAATTGGGGAGAGTTTAAGTATAAGAGTGGGATGAAGAAACAGGTTCGCCAACTAACAAGGCGAAAGCCTCTCCTCCTCCTTCTCTCCGCCCCTTCCCTCTCTCCTAACAAAACTCACACCCTTGTTTTTCGTCCTTCGGCGTTTCACTACCTATAACCAATGATCTCTCTTTCTCTCCTCTCTCTTCCATACTCTCCTCATCTCTTGCTCCACCAATTCCCTCTCTTCAAAGAACCAGCTCTTACAAATGCTCAATTTACATCGATGAACTGTCACCGACATATATTCTACATAACATTCGTGATCTTAGCCGGCCGATACTGCCATCATGTATTCAAATCACTTTCTTTTTCATAACTGTATCTCGTTTATTCCTCTCGGGTGATTTTTTTTATGGAGTTGCCTTCATGGAATATTCACATCCTCGTTGCAGTTACTTAACATTCTCCTCCGCTACAATTATCGCTATTGTGTTATTCATTTACTCGCTCTCTGATGTCATCTCTTCCTCCGACAACCTTATGTTGCACATCGTTATAGGGAATCTCTCCCTCCCTCCTGTTCCCTTCCTTCCCCCCCCATTTCCCTTCCTCCCTCCTCCTTTCCTCCCACCTATCTCTCCGTTCCTATGGCGTTGCCATTTGAGATTTCTCATTTGCGGGAAATTCCTTGAAAGCCGACGTCTCAGCTAGCTCTTCGCGTCATCCTTTATGAATTTCATTTCTTTTTCCTGGAGAGTTTTCTTTTACGGGAATGATAAGCGAGGCGGTATATGCTTTTTATATGCAGAGAAGTTGCTTGAGAAAAGCGTATAATATAAGAGAGACGAGACCAAGGGCGGATACAGGGGGGGGGGAGGGTAAAGGGGAGTAATTACCCTCCCCTCCCGCAAGATTTCTGAGCACTAGAAAAATTAACCTCGTCCTACGTGCTGAGAACGTCAGCCGAGAGCTATTCCGTTTTATTACATTCATTTTGCTGCATAAAAAGTTATATATTTCCTTTTTATGTATTTATATGTATGTGAACTACAATATTTTCAAATAAGTACATAGTTTATTTTTTCATTCCTGGAATGGATGAAGCCTGGATCCGCCTTTGGACGAAACTGAGGGCACGAAAACAACTTCGTGGTAACCAACTAAAAACTGTTTGCAGCAGATGCTAAAAATAAATTTTTTCTCAAATAATTAACGAGGAAATCGACACGTGAAGGTTCCTCCTATTCAATCGTAACGATGTGTCATACCGATCAACCAGAACAGATGACTTCGCTGTACATCTTGATTCGCTAGATGCTTTTAATCTTTTAACACTTATTGATTGCGCTATTGGGCAAATATCTGGTACGCTCGTGACCTCTAACTGTTCTTCGGACTTGCACCCGGATGACAGTAGTTCCCGTTCCAGCCAGTCGTGGCTCCCCCTTTTACATCCCACTCTCCCCTCCGCCTCTTGACGTCCTTGTGCTTATAATTTCGTTCTACGCCCATTTCGCCTCCCCCTCCCCCTCTCCCTCTCTCTATATCTCAACACTTCTGCCGCTCTCTCAGCCCCCTCTTACCCTATATAGCGGAACTGCAGTAAAACTACTCGATTCGTATTTATCTGGCCACGAGATCCGTTTGAACAGCCTCCGACATTCTCCTCGTACCGTTTTGCGGCTTCTTGGAGAATTTCACGGGCGTACTTGAATCGCTCGATACGTGACGAGTGTGTTTATTGAATAGGCCGCTTTTATTTGCGAAATCGTTGCGTGTAGAATAAGCGAAAAGAGAAAATCTGAGATAAAAATACGCTCTTCTAGTGCAATGGTGCCCAACCGTTCTCGAGAGCCAAGGTGCGTCCCGCGAAGCTATAATGAAAAAGCAATCTGAATAATTTAATATAGGTAACTCGATTTAATTTTCAATTCGACACCGCCGACATGGCTGGCCTTGTACAAAACATTGGGAACCATTGTGCTAGAGCACCGTTAAGGACAAAAAATATTACTTCCAAAGACATCTCGTATCGAAAAAATGGTACTCGGACGTATAGCGTCATGATACGGTAAACTGTTAGATTGTTTGCGTATAATTCTCTTTAAATACATTACTACTATGATATACATTCTTTTATACGTCAATATAAAGTCTGAAAATTTTATGTTTTCGCTTTCTAAAAACGCCTCTAACGCTTTTTCGTAATGCTGAAGTGGCGACATTCTGAAGCAAATGCGATGGTACGTAATATCCTAATAACGCTATAAATTCTAGCAAGAACTAACGTTTGAAATTATTTTATGCCAAATACACGTTTCATTGGGAAATAACTCCGTTATTGCCTTTCCGTATTTTTTGTTGTGATGAAACTTAATGGAATTCGTTCGACGATGTACATAATTTTTTTTGGCTAATGCAAACATGTTCCACAGGAATATTTATCGAGAAAAACAGCAGTTTGATTATTCACGATCCTATTAGTTACTTTGCAGCGTATGTCGTCAAAATATATTATCTAGCGTCATCGGAATAGCGATATATCCAATTACCATATACGTTTTTCTCATAAGTGCAAATGTGTTGTCCACAGAAGACTTGAGGAAATAGTGTTTCATACTAAGCGACATTCTCTCTCTCTCTCTCTCTCCTCTCGTATTCCTCCAATCCTCCGCATTTCCATCGCCGCCTCACTCCATGGTAACAGTTGACTGCTGCTTGGGCGTGGTGCACATGAGAGAGCATCTCGAGGTCGCCCTCTTTGAGGGAGGGAGGGGACTAACGGTGGTGGGGGCAGGAGACTGAGAGGAAAAGTGGAATGTGACCACCTCTCTCTCTCCAATTACCTCCTACACACCCCTCTTTCCCCTCTGCCCCTTCCCATCCTCCGACCCATTCTGATAATGTGCAGCCCACGACTCTGTCAAGTGATCGGACCCAAAAGGTAGTTTGACCTTGCTCTTCGAGACAATGGATTCAGAGGGCTGGATGGTTACAGCAAGTTAATTCGGACTTATATAGTTTCGAGAAAGTATTTTTATCCAGTGGCAACAAGCTAATGACTTTTTAATCGCTAATCGTGCATTAAGTTTCCGTAGAAGCGTTTTATTGACCGCGGTAGGTTTTTCTCGGATGCACCTAATATCAACCGTAGTGGCAATGTAGGGAGAAACATCACTCGAGTGACGTAGGGATGCATGACAGCTGCGACGGTATTATAAGTCGATTGTTTATTTAAATTTGTTTTTTCCGTTCATGAGTTCGTTTGAAAGTTTACTTTTACTTTATAAGAGAATCATTGGCGTTCGTGCAGGATTGGTCATTAATCACCGTGTAATTGAAAATAGAAATGCACTCAGCAAGAGAATGTTTGCGCCTTCAAACTTGTGACAATTTATGTTCAATTTCCCGTAGCTATCTTCTACAAACACAAGGACCAATATAAACTCTGCGAAAATAGTATTACGTGCCCACACGTCTTTATGCACACGACAAAGCATGTGCATACAAATATCCGTAATGAAAGGTACCAATAATTCCTCTGGGATGAAATTGGAGTTGCAATTAGAGAAGTCTCTTTTTCCATTTGGAAGATATGCTGATTGAAGTAGGATATCAGCCATGTAGTAGCAGTCGAACTAGATCATAAATCTTCTTAAACACGCGGTCTGCCAATTAATATAATAAAGATCTTTCGCTTATTCTGTTATAACTCAGTAACGATTTATAAAAAAACGGGAATGGAGCGAAATTACCATACGAAACAATGTTAAAATACTTTCTTGATCAGGAACCGTACAATAGTTAAATAAAAAAATATAAAATCTATGGATAATAGTGCGTTTGAGTTAAATAAAAGGCTCATTAATGTGAAATGCTGCCCACCGTGCATTTAATAATTATTCGTTAGAATAAGAGCTATCCTGATATTGCTACCTCTGCCCTAGGGACACCCTGGATCATGAGAAACAATCTGAATCGAGCTGCGTCGTATGAAATAGAGTAAACGGGAAATGGAAATCGCAGCGAAGGCTACTACTTTTTATGAAAAGAGAGAAGTAATGGAGAGGGAGGAGGAAGGGAGGGGGGAAGGGGAGGGGGGGGGAAGCGAAGGGACGAGAGACCGTTTGCAAACTGTATTTTTTTCTTTCACTTCTTTCCCTTTCTCTCGATTCGAGAAACCGTTCTTTTCCTCACAGCTTCACCATCTCCTTTCTCTAACCTCCTCACATCCTCTTTTCCCTTCTCCCCTCTTCCTTTGCCTCCCTCCCTTTCCTCATCCTCTCCCTATACTCCCTCTCTCTTTCTCTTTACACTCAAACTTCCCACCGACGTTCATCGCATCCCTTTCTTCGCATTTCGATGACACACACGCAATTTCCAATAGAGCGTTGGGAATCGCTTCTTGCGTTTTTTCCGCCGATTCGATTGGTCGATGTTGAACGATGCGCTTTCACCGAAACTCCGCAAAACGATTCATTCGCAGCAAAAAATATCCGCGTACCTGGAAAACAAAAGAGTCCTGAGAGATGTCGGAGAGAGAATTCGGCGTTCCCACGCATAACACGCTCTGAAAGGCGTGCACTCACGAAACGGGAAAACGTTACTGCGGTTCGGGTAATGGTCCAATAAGTGGCTAAAGAGCCGCGTTTTGCGGAGGAATTCCTCCGACCGCTACTCTAAAAAGAACTATCAAGCGTATAGAGGCCGAGGAGCGACTAATATATAGTGGATTTTTTGCGTAATATTTTGCCAACTGTTTAAATACAATGGCCTATTATAGATAGCGGATGTCTGTTTTATTAGGTTTCCAAACTTTGCTTCTCGAGACATTATTTATAAATATGTTTGATATCGATTTCGATACGAATTTGAAAAAGCACACCTTTATTTGTTGTTGAGTGAGATCCTTTCGATAGAGGATAGAGTTTCTCAACCTTTGATCCTTTCTGTGAGTGGCCCATGTTGGCGATTAATAAAAAAGAAAAATTGACAGGAAAAAAGTGAAGAAAGACGGACTAGACCTTAAATGGGTCAGCAATTGGAAACCGATAACAAGGTTCAAAAACAGTAATGTAATTAATCGCAGAACAATTTTCGACGGATTCATGTTGAAGTACGCGTAGGTAATGCTCTATTAGTGAACTCCTTCTATGTGACACTGTTTTGTGTTATCACAGTGAAGAAGGTGACGATGTACAGTCATTTTCGTCGAAGGAGGTTACTCGAGCTCCCGGCATCGTGTGCTTACGCAATAGAAATTTCGAGGACGACGAATTTAAACGACCTGTTTCAAAATTCCAAGGCACAGAATTCATCCTTGAGCTTAGAAAGGGAATTGTATCATAGACATAACGCTCTCCAAATATATGTGATGGAATTCATTGTGAAAGGAAGTGCTCATGACGAGTGGAATATTTTACAAGCTTTATCTTAGATCGAAGAGGTGCAGTTTTATTGTTCTATTTTAGTTTTTGATTTTTCCAATAAGTGCCATTATCAATGCAGCAACAATGACGTTTCTCAATCATTGCTATATCTCGAAGGCTTTAGTACTTGATAAGAAAAAATTTCAAAAATACAACAAAGTTTTGATATTCTTAATTTCAAATCTACAGTCTTTCAAGAATTAGTTTGATTGCTTATTATAGATAATGATTTAAATGGTAACTTAAAGCAAAGTGGTTATTAAAACTTTCTTATTTCGCAAAAAATCATCGGAAGTGAACATATCTGTCCTCATTTGTCAATTTCTTCTAAAAGGACAAAATTTATGAAAATTAAACTTTTAGAGTCGAATGTCAAGATAGCATATTTTTTTGTACTTTTACGTTACATTCTCGAGGATTATATTTTATGCAACAAAATTTCACTAAGTCACGGCTTTTTATAAATTGCTAATTAGCATACCCTTGAGGACCGATAGAGTCAATAAAATCGACAAAATTGTTAATATTTAAAATAAAATAGTCCGTCAAATCTGATAATTAAGGAAACTTTAACGGCCACAAAAGGGTTTATTTGATAAATATTTTTTTTAATTTCGTCGTATTATGTCCTTTATTAAATCGATTCAGTACCTATAATATGATATTATGCGTCGATTTCTGGCGAAAGTTCTCTCGTGAACGTACTGTTAGATCACCTTGGAAACTGGAACACATTAAGTTCTTACTTAAGTAAAAAATCTGTGAAAATAAAAATTTAATATAGTATGTAATCATTTTAAATTGGAAATTTTTTGCTCCATAGATTTCTGAAACCAAACGCCGCATAAGCTACATATCGAGATATTTACTGCCCACTGACTGGAAAAAATCAAAATAAGCGTTTATGGCTGCACATATTTTATGTCCTATTGCATCGATAATTGCGATTTAAAAAATAAGAGCACCGTGCGCACCTTTCTAACCGGCAAGGGTCCTTGAAACGTCGGTTTAAGCTGCCCTTGGAATGCAATCTACTATGTTACAGTATAATGCGTCAAACAAAGGAAAACCAAAGATCAAACGGCGGTTTAATTAGTCTCCATAGCAAACAATCTCGCAGTTAAAGACGTGCGTTGCCCTCGGGGTGTGATTCTCCAGGTTACGCAATGTGGCGCGTGTTAATGCCTCGGAGTTTACCTCGTGATTACAGTCGTTCCTTCTCAATTTACGCGTAAGTCACGTTCTTTGTCGAGTCGATTGCCTGATTCCACCGACGCATGTAGGGCGTACTTTTCTCTCTAGGATTCCGATCCATTAACAATAACAACAATAAGAATTTCAATGTGTGTATATAATGATGAGACACGTTCTTACATAACCCACCCTCCTCCCTCCCCAATGCAGAAATTTCTAACACTCCACTTACCCACTTCACATAGACATGATTTCTTTCGTCCATTTATTCATCGATTCGCACTCTTTTGTTGCCTCGCATTCATTCTCTCTTCCAACGATGTCACAGTTTTTATCCATTTCGTATTCCGCTTCGTCACTTCAATCCAACTATGCGCAGCTGTGCTTCGTCATTTATTAAAGAAAGAAGTCTTTTTTTACGCGTTTTGCCTATTTCGTATGCACGGAAACACGAACAAACAAACACGTGCAAAAATTGATTGAAGCAAAAACGAATTCGTTTTTTTTGTGACGAATGTTTTTTTTCTTGTAGTCCGGATAGAACCTTTTTTTATCTGTCCGTTGCTACAACAACGCCTCCGATCACCTCTCCCTCTTTTCATTCCGCAACACTTTGCTTTCTAATTTACGACCTCGGGAAGGCCGATTCATTTTCTCTCTTTCCTGCAGATAATTCCCTTTCGAAAACGATACCCAATTTCTGTAATTTTGTTACGCGAGTCCGTCAATTTTAACGGTAACCCTAATTTCTTAGGACGATGGGTCAACAAGTAACATCGCGAACGCCGAAATATTTTTACACTTCCGTTTGGGAATGTCCCGGAAAATAAAACCAAAAAGAGAACGACCTTTAGCCCGATGTATTTCCGTTACTCGGAGATCGTGGATGCTATACCGCACAGGTATGTGCATTTCACCCATGCAGAATGTACATACGCGTATTATTTATATAAAATAACAGTGTATCTCGAGGACCCAAGTTGCTCCTACTAAACTGGTTCCTTTAGAGCAAGAATTTTCAAACTTTCTTTGCTCGAGTACCCCTCAGACCTTTTTTTTTTGTTTAAGCCGCGTACCGCTTAGAGCAGTTTGTCATGGTCGCGTACACACTCAAGTGCATTTTAAGTGATAATGAAATGAATGACACCTGTATTAAGATAGATGAAACATGTTTATAAAGTTAAAATTCACAGTTTTGGCGTATTGTTTTCTGTTTTGTGACATTATTCTTAGTCGTCACTTTGCAACTTTTGATTCCGAAGTCAGGCACAAAAGACAAAAACAAGAAGAAAAATTATAATATTTAACACTTCCGCGTAACCCTTCAAAACTGTTGACGTATCCACCCTTAGGGGTAGGCGTACCTAACCGGTTGAAAGCCCGTTTTAGAGTGTGAATTGAAAATTTCGTAATTATTTATGCCTTAATAAATGCTTGCATTTTATCTAAAGTAACTAGGTATCCTGAATGTTTTTCTATGACGAATCAGCACTGGGGAACGCTCTCTTTACGACCGCTGTAGCGATCGTGTGAGACCGCTTAAAAGTGTCTATGTGACGATCCAAAGTCACGTGTCGCCGTGGAGCGTCTTCGAGACGATTGTCGGAAGGCAACCTATTTATAGAGTCAGAGATTCGATCTCGGGAACGGATGAACCGAGCAGTTATGTTTTCTCTTACGGATAGGAATTTTATCGAATCAAAAAGCGCCGACGCCATGTAAAAAGCTCGTTTAGCTTACGAGCCGAATGCCGCGGAAAGGGAATGAGATTTTTGTCTGTATGTAAAAACCAGGATTTGTCTATATGTAAAAACCAGGATTAGAGCACGAAACGTGATTGAAATGCAACATTTCAGAGAGGCAGTTGCGATCCTTGGCAACGCTGTAATGTTTTATTAGGCTCCGTGGAAATTCAGTAATGGTTTAATACTCGATTCGACAAAGAGTTGTTAAGAGAAAGCTTTATTCTGAGGTAAGAATTCACAACGGCGTACCGTATATGGCGATGTGTGTTCCTCTTTTTCTAAAAGCGTCGCCTTCCAAAAAAAAAACAAGAATTTATCGTAAAATAAAGCTGAGGATGTAATTCATCAAATCTATAGACCACACGGTTGAAAAAAAACAACTTCGAAACAAAAAAACACCAGTAGGCATATTTCTCAATGCTAATTATGTTATAAAAGTGGAGAAATCGCACTCGAGCAGAAAGGAATAACCCGAAAATTTATAACTATGACCTCATATGGTGTGTTTTCATCATCATTTCGTCGTAAAAACCACAAATATCGTTTTAGTGGACCGGATCGCCACTTTTCCCAATACATTTTTTTTCATTCTGAAATTTCGAAACTTGAAGGACGGAATACTGCGTGAAAAAATAGCAGATTAAGGACTCAATAAAATTTCAGAGTAGAATTAAAATTTTCTGAAAAACACAAAAAAAATTCACTCCATGAGCACTGAAACACTTCACATATTAGCTATTAGATGCCATTTTCTCCAGTGATTGTCAAAGGAGACAAAACATATTCCTGCACGATCAGCGCAACCAAATTAAAAATTATCCTGTCGTCGCTTGCTTTCAAGTCATCCGTGACAGGAAACGTATTAAAGCATGAAAAATATGTCGTGGGTTTCAAAATTCGCAGGAAAGAGCGCTGCGCATTACGTGTCTTTCTTGTTCGAATGGGTGGCACATGCGGAGACGGCTAAGAGGAATTTCCGGGGTAATTGCCTGTTCACTTAATCTCCGATCGCTTCGCGCGGATCGAGATAATTACTGCTAGGAAGAAATCGCGTTCTTAATCGGCCATTGCGCAAATAACAAGCGAACGCGTTCCGCTAACGAAAAAATATTTCGCTTTCACTTTCGGCGAAACAAAAACCTCCCGAAACCTGCCCTTCTCTATCTCTCTTCTGCATTGTCGATAAGGAAATTCTCTTTAAGCATTCCGCTGCGCCTTTGTCACGGTTAAGCGAGGGCGGTGGATTTACGACGTCGATCACGAAATTTTCCGTAGTTTAAGTAACTGGCGTCCCCAAAATTGGTAATCGCGATGGATTATGTTAATCCGATAATCCCATTGCACGGGGAAGAGCCAATAAAGATCGCAAATTTTCAGCGTTATTTTGAACTTATTCAGACAGAAACAGAAATTTTGCAGTCGTCAAGAGTTTAGACATTTCTGTGAGATTAAGCGAAAGCTCCGAACCGACTAAAATTTCGACGCATCCGACAGATGATAATTTGATAATTTCCTTCGGTAACGGTAATGAAAATTTTTGGAACGAAATGCTTGGGGGTATATTTTTGAAACACGTTTGGCCGATATTGAAAAAAAAGAAAATATAGGAGGAACGGGGAAATAGAGAGAATGTCCGTGGGTGCCGAGGGCGTTGATGGATGCGGCAGAATGAACAAGGCGCCTTAATTTCCGTTGCAGCTGCGTGGATAACACAACACGAATTGCCGTACGCACCGCACGAAAAGCTCACGTGTGAATCGGAGAGAATCCACGCGTGAGGCCATTACGTAACCCGGGAAATGGAGCGGTATACGGCGGAATAAGGGATGAGAGTGAGTGAGAAGAGGAATGGTGCGAAAAGTGGGGGAGAGAGAGAGAAGGGCAGAAATATATGACGGAGAGAAGTCATAAGTCGAGACTGAGGCGAATGCTTGGATCCGTATCGTCTTTGGAAACGCTTGCTTCGAAGCATTCGAACCGCGGCGAGGTAAAAACGGCTCCGTTGACACGTGACGAATGATAAAATGAAATCGCGTGATAACGTGTGCGCTGGAGTCAATTCAGGTGCATGAAAATTGTCTTTTTTTGCCGGGAGGGCTGCGCTATTCATTTGTCGGCAGCGACAGCGGTGGTTTATGTCCGGGAAACAGGAGGAAAGCATCTCGATGGCATTGAGAGACGATTGGATTTTTTTTTAGACCTTACATTCTCAGAAACATTACCTTTACTATTTCATCACAACATGTCGAAAGGCTAAGTTAATTCCCTTTAAAATGGATGAATGGATTATTGAGAATTACAACCAACCGATAGGGGGATCTGAGAGGCTTTAAATTTGTCGACGAATTTATCCAAACTATCTGTCAAATGAAATACAGTGATAGCGCTGCGGTTATATGAAAACTTTTGTAATCAAAGTACATATTATGATTTTTACGCAATTGTATGTTTCATTCCCTCTCGTAGATTAATCACTGGGTTAGCATTCTTGGCACTGTTACAAGAGCTGTTAATCCTAATTTGCATTTGTATTAATCGAGAATTCAGAAAACGCATGAAAAAATTACTCTATGGATCAGCAGGTTAATAATATGTTTATTAAAGGATTTTCCTTCGAGCATAATTCATTTAAATTTCGGATGAACAAATTACAGTGTAATTCTAATGTCTACATGTATGCAACGCGGTGATATTTGTAATGGTATTATTTAACGACGGGAAACTTTTATTATAATATAAAATTGAACATAAAAAATGTATAAATCGCAAGCGTAATATTAAGAGTGCACAATTGCGTCTGTAAATCGCGTCAGAACTGGATGTGCCATCAACAATTGCCAAAATATCTTATCGAATATTTTGCGATGGAATGAGTTAAGTTTTCCATTTTTGTTTACAAAAATCTTTTCTTTTCATTGATCTAGAAGCCAAAAATGAAGTCCCAAGCAGTACGAGGCGGACCCGTGTTACGGACAGCGCTGCCTTTCCTCGCTCTTCTACTATTTACGCCATCTTGCGTCGGAAACCCCAACTATGCAAGCCAAGGAAACAGCATCGAGTTCGAGGCGCCGTCGGAGGAAAACAACTTCGGCCTTCCGCAACAGACGATTCTCGATGGGAAAGTTACTAAGCTGGACGACCTCTCCCCAGTCATATTCCTCAACAGGACAAAGGGAACTCTCAATTGCGCCGCCGGCATTATGCAGGTAACTATTGAGCGCCATCAGTGCTCAACCGATCAACTGCTTGCGTATTGATTTTGAATAAAAGATGCAACGAAGAATAGAAAATCCGAAAGACCTACTCTGTGAATTTACTAGGTTTCGGCATTTCATTTCATCACACACAACCATAGACAGATTTTTTTCACTCAGGACTTCAAAAAAGTCATCCAAGTCTCTCGATGTCAATAACACAAATAGAGGAGTAAAAAAATGATATTTAAACAGGTGTGATAGAATGATAAATAATTCTAAAGAATGGCATTGAAACTAAACATAAAAACCGTAAAATATCAACAACCGATACAAATGAACAGAAATAGGAACGCAGAATAAAATAAAATATGTAGATGATAGAAAAAGGTGGAAATATAAAACATTTTATTTTAAAGGTTGGAAGAAGGAAGTTTACTGATAGGTTATTAACAATAAATAGAGGGATGGGGAAGTATAACAGATCGAGTTGGAAGGGGAGGAAAGAGGGCTAGGGGAAACGCGTAAAGAGTTAGGAAAATTTTTCAGTCGAAGTACTTTTCCATGATGTTATCTGATGATCTTCAATTCGAGAGAGAAAAACGGAGCAAAAATTAGGAGTTAATTATGAAAAAGAAGTGATTCATGAGCTTAAGAAGAAGATATAAACCGAGCGCATATTTTAATTAATATATATTAAGAAATTGTAAATGTGGCTGAATTCGAAATATAAAAAAGTAATCCAATTTTTACCTTGTCATTATTAAATTTTTCCGAAGTATTAAGGTAGAAAAGAGGATTAGATGCTATGATAGAATTAGATTATTGTGGTTGTATTAGACAGCTGACGCGTTGCTTTCCAAGTAGTATTTCCCTTCATATAGTGCTACCAAACCAGGGCATCGAACCGTAATTTTCTTCGCTCCGGTTTTCGTTCCGGTTCACTCAAAACACAAAATTTCGGTTCGGTTCCGGTTTCGTTCCGGCAAGCGTCAGTGAACCGGTTCGAACCGGTTTTTTTCGCTCCGACTTTAAAATATTTTTAGGAAACTTTCAAGAATTGATTTATTAATTAAGTAATTATCTTATTAAATCAAATACATCTTCACTTAAAAATAGTGATATTTAAAAAACATAATCAAAACACGAAAATAAATTATTTAAATGTGAATATTTAGTATGTATCTTATTTATTTAAGATTATATTTTGAATTGAAAATTTACAAACCATACATGCGCCGCAAATGATTTCAACGTATCAGGAAAGTATAAAGTAAATTATAAATGAGCACATTTTCTGCGATAGAGTATTCTAAACTTATTACATTATGCAAAGCATTCATCTCATTTTCTAATTTACTGTGCTTCGTCCTTAGTACTAAATTTTATCAAAATCCGCTGAATAGCTACGGAAAAAAATTGCATCCTGATAGAAGGACGGACAGACCGAAGCTAATATGCACTAAAGCTGGAATGCCTAATAATGAATTATTAATATTTTTATTTACAAATCGTGCGGTAAAATAAGAGATCGCGTTATCTCAATAGTGCCAGTAAGTTGAGTAAGATATTATGTTATTTTAATTAACAATTTGTAGATCACGTTCACTGCTCGTATTATAGTAAAAACTGTAATTGCACGGCTTAATTTTTTCATTCAAAGATTAATTAAATGGATGAAAAAATCTATAAAATATCTATGAGGAAGAAGCCCGCAGAAATTGAGGGTCCGAGAATTCAGAAAGGCTGAGAAATGTTTATTAACACGATACAAATTTACGATGACTGAACATTTTAAATCACTTACGTAGTGTGAGAATGTTAAACTTCATTATTTCATGAAATTGAAATGATAAGTACCATTTCGAAAAATTATTACTAAGCGAAAGCATGTGATTTTCACCCGGCAGCAAATAAAAAACATCTACGTACATCTACATATTACCCTGCAATCAAACATGCAAACAAAAAGAAAATAAGACACACTTATTCGGCCTGTCGTGAACTTTCTTCAGGCGGAGTCTCTAATCTGGGTTTCTGCAGTCGGCAAAATATTCCACTAAAAATAACAAATTCGCATTCATATTTGATTTTTCTTCAGTTTTAAGCAACCAATACGAATATGTGTGCTCATTTTAAGATGCATTCTATAAAATAAATAGAAATTTACTAATCTGTAACAAAGGATAACCGAAGTAAGAATATCTCAAAACCACGACTGCGGAGCGATCCTTCCTGGATAAGTTTTAGAGAATGACTACCAGAATACAAGGGTTCAGCGGATATGGAGAGGGAGGGAAAGTATATGGGGACATTAACCTCCAACTTTAAGGAAAATCCAAGTTAAGAATCGGGAAATATTTTTGCCGGGAATACACACTACGGGGTATGCTCGGGGGGAGGATAGCAAGACAATTAGAGGCTGTCTTCAAAGTACCGCCCAAGTTCCTTTCCAGTAGCCTCGTTTAACAGGTAATCTCAGCAGGATGTATTGTAGACCCTCTCTCTATGCATTGAGATGCACATGGAAAATCCCACTATTGAGCCAAGAGATATTATCACAAAGACACATCCTTCCCAAGGCTGAAGAGAATGTGTTCTCAAGAAAAACCCAACCCTTTTCTTATTCGGTTTCTAAACGTGAGGCTTTCAGAAAGACTCAAACTAAAGCAAAAGGAAAAACCCTTCTTTCGCTCCCACTTTTTATATGAACCGAAAAATATGGAACGAAATAAATTACGGTTTTCGGTTTCGGTTCGGGTTCAGGAAAATATTTTTTTCGGTTCGGGTTCGGTTTCACTCCAGGAAAAATAACGGTTTTTTCCGGTTTCGGTTTTCGGTTCGGTTCCGGTTCGATGCCCTGTACCAAACACACAGAAATTTTTCGACAGCCGTTAAAAGACAAATCTCTAGAATAGAGGTAAATTTTTTCGAGAAAACTATATGATGGAGTAAAAATAAATTAGATTATGAGGTGGAACGAGTTAAAATGAAACATGCTAAGGAATGGCAAACAAATTCGTGGCCAGAGATGAAATGAAATATTAAATTTAAAATTATTCATTGAGTATGGCATAGGTACATGAAAACATATAGGAAAATAGAAACCAAAACGGGAAAAACAGTGATGAGTGGTTTTGCGAACGACAGCGAGTTTTGGATTTTCGGATATTGAGATCCAAACTTTCGACGGTCCACTACACAATAAAATCTTACATTAGACTAACGTAATCATCCATTTGCAAATGAGAGCATTTTACTGCTATGCATTTGCGTGAATTTATAAAAAATCGTATAAGGAAATATCAATTAAGATATGTACACTTCAAATTTATATTTTATGACAGACAAAACATTTGGATGCTCAAAATAAGAATATTAATAGGAGAAAACGTTTTTCTGAGTATTAAATTCCGTAGTGTTTATTTTGCATTTTAAAAGCAATGGGAATCAGTTCTACAAAACTTCTTAATTTCAAGGGCTAACAGACAAACATGTTCTGTAAATCAGAAGATTAAAATGTACATAGCTTATCGTGGAAACTAGGCACTGCCTGTCTTTTGTTAAAGTTTTCTTTATTCAGGGAATGAGTGCGGAGGAGAACTTCTCTCTCGTTTATTAGTAACGAAGGACGGCGCATGCGCACACATGAAAACCAATGCTAGAGCGTTTGCTGTGAGATTCACAACTATTCTTTCTTGTTCTTTTCAATTATTATCGGTTTACAAGGCGGGTTCTCACTGGCGAACTGATTTGTTCTGTCATTTTGAAAGCCCTTAATAGCGCTACGAACGAAGCACTTAAAGAGTGGAAGATTATCAATTCCCTATTTTGTAGATAGGTATTACTCCAATGTTACAAAAATAATCACACAGACCTGACATAACTGTACACATCAATTATTTGCTGTAAATTTCATAAAGAGTTTTATGGTCTTTCTAAATTGGTGCTATAAAATGGAACGGTCATAGTCCTACGTTTGCATGAGTTACGGGTATTGTGATTCAACCCCACAACAATTCTATAGTGGTGTAATAGAAGTAGTTGAATAATTCGGAGATTAATAATAGCTCCTGCAAATACAGTGACCTCAAGAGGAAATTTGAAGCATCCATTATTAAATACAAATATATATTTAGATAAAATGCCCTTAAATGCTACAGCCTCGACCAGAGGCACACCATTGGACAAATTATAGATTAGCGATCCACTTAATGAAATTTCGGTATTCAATCACCGTTCCATTTTCCACTACAGGTGGAGCTGAAATTCGAAGCCCCATTCTTCGGCATCGCCTATGCCGACTTCGACAGGAACAGCGCGTGCATGCTGCACGGGAAAGGTGCCCTCGGCTACACTTTGGATTTGCCCCTCAAAGGATGCGGCACTGTTCAGGTGAGTTGTTGCTTGCTCTCATTCGCGGCCCGCTTGA
The DNA here is from genome assembly GCA_036926305.1 of Uropetala carovei. Classification (NCBI taxonomy): domain Eukaryota; kingdom Metazoa; phylum Arthropoda; class Insecta; order Odonata; family Petaluridae; genus Uropetala; species Uropetala carovei. The sequence goes on along the minus strand of JAXCHB010000267.1, from coordinate 431,725 downwards.
GAGGGAAACATTAAAAGCATTACAAAACACCAATGCAGATTTACCTAGACGTCGCCCGAAAATATAAAGGTAGAGTTTTATACTTATTCATTTTCGGGGAGTGAGAGTCGGCTAGAACAGTTTTTTTCAAAATTTTTATATAATGACAAAATGGAAGCTACGTGAAGTAAAACATGTAATCCGATCAAAAAATAATTCTTTAAAATATTTAGAGGTTCATGAGTTTTTATAAAATAAAATATTATTCAATAGGAAAAACTAAACCACGACGGATAAAATATGGTAGTAAGAACCAACAATTTAAAAAAGAAGTATCGAAAGAAAGAATTCCGGATGAATATGAGCAGAAAAATAGTTATAATGTGAAAATAGTCACAAAATTCACTTGAGACTTATCGAGTTCGTTCTATTGCTGAAAACAAATTAAAAATAAGTACTTAAATATAAAGAACTGAAAAAGAAGTACTTAATTTGAAGAAGTTCAGAATTTTTATTGATTTTATATAACTTTATTATGGCTACGTTTTTTCGTGATATTAATTTTTCCTAGATTTGGTATGGATGCTGGCGATACCTAAGATAAGTGCTCATTTTTAAAATTTTTGATAATTTCCACATTGGTGCCACTTACACACAAGGCTCTAATAACCACGCATATGACGGTAAAAACACAAAAAATAAATTAAGATAAGTTAAAGCTACGCATATAGTAAGAGGTAACCATATTCCAAATTCTCCTCAGTTCGCCAATTAGATTGATGAGCGAAACCTTCGCTGCGGAACAAAACAAAAAATATTACCTAAATTAATGATAGAAGAATGAACGCGCTAATTTTCATCAATGTTCATGGATAATATTCTACTTGTTGAATTATATAGAATATTCCAAATGTATATTCACATGTTACTCAGATCCTTCACAATCTTTTCTGTTTCATATGCAATTTATTTTATAGAAATGTGATGGTGACAAAGAGATTTTAATTTTTCAGAATCCCCAGCGTGTTTTCACCAACAATGTCGTGGTGCGTTTCCATCCAGGACTTGAAATGGACGGAGATGAAGTCATCACGGTCGTGTGCCGCTACCCGCCGCCGGTGGCTCCTCCACCGGTTGCTCCTCCAGGCAGAGTGTAAGCAAACTAGTAATTGTCTGCGAGGCAGATTTTTTTAGCAGGTCAATCGCCTAAGTTAGATATTTTATGCATGTAAATTTGTGCAATATGAGCCAGAGATAGGGTTACCAGACACTGAAGGGTAGAATGGAGGACAATAAAGGCAAAAAAGGACACAAAAGAAAAAAGCCGGACAAACAATATCAGGGAATAATTAACGGGCTTTTCTCGAATAATGAGTGTGTATAATTATTTATATATGTTTTTGGATATTCTTTTGGTTATTTGCTCTTTAAGATAGTTTCCATATATATTTATTAAAAGAAAATTTATCCATTTCTCTAAATAATCAGTGCATTCTTGATACACAAGCTGCGTCTCAAGAAAACTCTGGCATTCTTTACCCATCCCCTTTGCTTGTAGTTTTCCCATGAGCTGTCTAACTGATAATGAGATTAAATTTTCCCTAAGTCGTAATTTCAATAAATTTACCACACTTTTAAGGAAGTTCCCAATTTCTAAAACAGAATTCTTTTCTTTCAACTGCCTCAATTTTGTTCTTGAAAATAGATGTCAGCGAGAGTAAGAACCACAGGTATAATTCGGACATTTCACTTTCAAAAACAATTTTGATCAGTGTTGGTGAGTGAGTAAGGGATAGAAAATATTGCTTTAAAGCAGGGAACAACTTTAAAGGCTTTCTACAGCTGGTGCTAAACTTAGCCATCTGGTCTTAGTTGAAGATAACAAGTTGTGCTACTTAATTTCTATGTACTCGCAAATGTCTTTCGGAGCCTCCGAACAGTATATCTTGAAAAATAATTGAAGATCTTCAAAACTCCACATCAACACTTAATACGTCTGCTCCATGCTGCATGCAGTTGTGGATAATGTGAGCTGGACACCCAATACCTACAATTCCTCTATTTAGAGCCTCCCTTAAGTGAAAGAGCACATTATTACCCTTATTTCTGTTAATGCCTCCGAAATTCTGAAATTCCTTCACCAGCGCGTGCTTTTTTATCACACAAGTTGTTTTGGAGACAAAGAGATGTTAATTTTTCGCATGAAGACGAAATTCGCACCATTTTTCTGTTTTTCACTTTGTATATCATGCTCTAAATCACAAGATCCCTTATTTGCAACTGATATGTAACAATCACAAATTTTACACTTCGTCTCATATTCATTCCTCCCGATGTCGAAAAAAGGATACTTCACCTTCAGATTACTGGAGAATTTGCACTTCCTTTTAGGTGATGCCATTTTAATGGGATGGAGTTCCTTGAGTATTCTATAGCAACCACTAGCCACAAATAAAATAAATCATTAGTTTTATTAATTAATTATAATTATACACACACACACACACACACACATATATATATATATATATATATATATATATATATATATATATATATATATATATACAGGGTGTATCAGAATAACCCCGAAATATTTTGTAGGGTTATAGAAGAGACCTAAAAAAACATTTTGAGATAGGAAATGAGAGGTAGGCAATGCCTCCGTTATGCGCAACAGAACACCAAACGTCGAGGTTGCGCTTGGAAGATATACAAACCCTCAAGTATACCTGGAGGCAAACAAACTCTCAAACATTCCACCCCTCTTCCCCTTCAGGTCTCGTAGCTACTATGACGTCCGAGTCAGCTGATGTTGCTTACTCGACATTTGACGTTTACAGCTGAAGTGGTTAGCATGGCTCAGTACACAGCTGCGGAACTTGCTGTCATTGTTTTTGTGTATGGCGAAGCTAAAGGGAGTGCATGGAGATCTGCGCAGCTTTACAGGGAAAGATTTCCAAAACAAAACACATCCCCATCGCACCACATTCACAGCAGTGTTCCAACGGTTGCGGGAGACAGGATCGGTGAAGCCATCAAAACAAGACTGCGGTGCAAAGAGGTCAGTCCGAACCCCCTTGTTTGAGGAAGAGGTGTTGGAGCGAGTAAGAGAAGAGCCATCAACAAGTACCCGTGCTATTGCATATGCTGTGTGGAGGGTCGTTCATGAACAGCAGCTTCATCCTTATCACACACAGCGAGTTCAGGGTTTGTGCCCTCATGATTTTGGACCCAGACAGACATTTTCCCGCTGGATATTACATCGTTGTGCAGAAGTCCCTGGTTTTCTCAGGTAGTATGTTTTGTTTACTGACGAAGCCTGTTTTACCAGGGATGGAGTCTACAACTGCAGAAACAGCCATGTGTGGGCCAATGATAATCCACACGTGACTTCCATCCACCACAATCAAAAACAGTTCTCTGTGAACATCTGGGTTGGCATTGTGGACGATCACCTCAACGCGTTGACTTCAGTGCTCTCTGGCGCATAACAGAGGCTTCTCCGACCACTCATTCCCTATCTCAAATGGTTTTTTAGGTCTCCTCTATAACCCTACAAAATATTTCGGGGTTATTCTGATATACCCTGTATATATATATATATATATATATATATAAATCGGTACAAATGGAACTGGAAGAAAAAGACAACTTGGGACCAAGTATTATGAAAAGTGAAGTAGAAAAGGCGATACAGGAACTAAAGAAAGGAAAAGCTACAGGCAGCGATGGAATACCGGTAGAGGTACTTAAATTCATGGGATCGGAAGGACTAAAAGTGATTACGAAACTAATTAACAAGATTTACGACTCGGGAGAGTGGCCTCAGGATTTCTTAGATGATCCCTCTAAAGAAGAAGCCAAAGGCAATGCAGTGTAAGGACTACAGAACGATATCCCTACTGTCACACACTTCGAAGATCATCACGAGGATTCTTAATAAAAGACTAGAGAAAAAGGCCGAAGAAATGCTAGGGGAAGATCAATTCGGCTTCAGAAAAGGACGTGGAACCAGAGATGCTATCGGTGTAGTGAGAATCATATCAGAAAGGGCAATAGAGTACAGCTAAGATTGCTGCTTATGTTCCGTCGACTGGCAGAAGGCCTTTGATAGAGTAAATTGGGTACTGCTGATGAGGATATTAAAGGATATAGGTGTAGACTGGAAAGACAGGAGACTTATCAGGAATCTATATGTGAATCAAGTTGTAAAGGTCAGGTTGGAGAATACGGACACCAGCGGAGTATATATCGGTAGAGGAGTAAGACAGGGCTGCTGTCTATCGCCGATTCTATTCAATATATATGGAGAGAGACTAATGCAGGAAGCGTTAGAAGGCACGGGAGATTTGAAAATCGGAGGAAGGATTATAAGAACAGTGAAATACGCGGATGATCAAGTACTTCTAGCAAGAAAGGAAAAGGAACTCCAGAAAATCATAAATAGACTAGTGATAACAGGTAGAAAATATGGTATGGAAATTAATACAGAAAAATCCAAGGTTATGCGAATATCAAGTAAAGAAGAAGAAAATTTGAACATAAGTATTGGAGGAAAGCCATTATAACAAGTTTCAGATTATAAATACTTTGGAAGCATCATAACGAGAGAAGCAAAATGTACAGATGAAATCAGGACTAGAATAACAAAAGCAAAAGCCGCTTTCAGAAGAAAGAAACTCCTGCTAACGGGAAATATAAAGCAGAAAATCCGCAAGAGGTTGATAAAATGCTATGTATGGAGTATAGCTTTGTACGGAGCAGAAACATGGACGCTAAGGAAAAATGATATAAAATACTTGGAAAGCTTCGAAATGTGGACATGGAGAAGAATGCTGAAGATAAAATGGAAAGATAGGATGAAAAATGAGGAAGTACTACGAAGAATAGGAGAGAAGCAAACGATTATACAGATTATCAGAACGAGGAAGGCGAACTGGATAGGGCATTACCTGAGGAGAGAGTGCATGAATAAAGAAGTGCTAGAAGGAAAACTGGATGGAAAAGGAGAAAGAGGTAGGAAAAGGTTTCAGCTAGTAGACGACTTGAAAGGGAAAGAGAGCTATCAAGACATGAAGAAAACTGCGGAAAATAGGAGTCTATGGAGAACCAAGTTTAACCTAGAATAATCACGGACCTGTCAACGGACAGACTACCTATATATATATAATACTTAATCGAAGTTTCGGTTATCTGCATAATAAGAACATATTGTACGTACCAAAATAATTAAGGTTGAAGATCTGCCTTTACTCTTTTCTACTAAGAATCGGAGCGAAAAAGAAGCTGGTCTAGTCACTGCAACAGATAACTTAGAACTGAGATGAACCCATGAAAGTCTTCAGTTTATTTTTTGGAATTTGACCATGTACACCTGGTCATTCCGTAACGGCACTTTGCCACTGCACACCATGACCACCAGCAAAAGAGTTGTTTGAAGAAAATTAGTGACAAATTATTGAGTGCTTGACCCTCACAGAGCGGTGACCCTTGCATAGAAATTTTAAGAGGGAAAGGAAGGGAGTCAAAAAGGTGCCATTCTCACCCTTGTCTCTTTCGACAACACATGCAGGAGGGTTTATGAGCACAGTCTTTGCAAGGGTTTGGATAGGATTCCACCACACATAGGAATTGAATGGCCAACCGGTCAATGGAGCCTTAAACTCACATTTCCTAGAAAAAAGCCGGACAAAATCCTAAAATTTAAAATGCCGGGAGGATGGAGGACATGTCCTCCTTTTGCCGGACGTCTGGTAACCCTAGCCAGAAAGTCCCTTTGAAAGTTGTATAGAATCAAAAAGATTAATATATGGGATTTTTTTATTTGGTTTATACACATTATTTTTCTGAATTGGCAGATATATTTTACTGAAGTCGATTTCATTATTCGGGAGTTATCTAAAACTGATTCATCCGTTATTTCGATTTTTATTCAATATTTGAAAAACAAAATGGCGATTACTCCAGTTCTGAAGGGGCCTGATCAGCGTTCGGACAATAAAGAGAACTGATCTGCGAGAGAAATGCAAGTCATTACAACAGTTTCACATTAAAATGAACTCTCTTCTGAAGCAAATCTTTCGTCCGGAAAAATCAAGCGATTTGGCTTCGTAAGCGCACGAACTGGTCGGCCTTCTTTACGCGTTCACTGGCAGGAGGGAATCCCGGTTACGATGCATTTTCATTATGATTCAGAATTACTTCCGTTCCACGGAGAACAAAGAATCTGGTGGAATCAATCGATCGTTTCGGTTTTGTTGGAGGAGAGATACGGGGTCAAACTATTTTGAAAGCGCTCCGGACGGGATGCAGTTCATACCTGCGAGGGAAAGGATGGAAGGAGAAATGTGGGATTGGGAAGGAGAGAGGACATGAGGACAAAATGCCCAAGTTAGTTCTCCCACGTCAAAGATGGCCTCATTCAACGCGCGCCCGATCTTCCCTCATCTCTAGCCACAGTTTCCCTTTAAATCCCTTCTATATCCCACGATGATAGAGAGGCCAAACAGAGCCTAACCTCTTTAAATAAATGGTCCAATCAATCAATCATCAAGCAATTAATCAATGTATATATTTTTCTATTTCCATTTCCCCTCTCATAACTTGTTTCCATATCTTCCTCTCTCTCTACCTCTCTCTCACCCGTTTTGACACTTTCCCACTTATCTTTTACCCTTTCTACCACCTCCGTTTTTTCTCTTTCTATCTCCCTCATTCAATATTTACCATCTATCTACACAGTTCTTCCCCACATTCAATCCCTTCCTCACCCTCTCCCTTCCTCTGGCCCTTTTACATCTGAGTCTATCCGAGCGTTCTCTGCGACGGGAAAATACAAAAAGGAGTGCCACCTTACATTTCCTCTCAATCGGAAAATGGCTCTTCTAATTTCGTCTCTCTCTCTCTATCTTGTATACTCGGAAGGAATACGGGATGACCATTTCCTCATGGGTATCGGATGGACCAATCGGAAGACGCTGGGAGATTGCAGAAGGGGCGAAGCAGCGGGGAGAGTAAGACGCGGGACCAATTCGTAGTGATTTGCAAGGGGTGTTTTTCTGAGTGCTCAGCAGAAATGAAGTCACGTGGGCGGGCTGAATTCACGGAAATATAAGGTGAAATTAAGAGAAAAAAATATAGTTTCAGAGCACTCGAAAACGAAAAACAGGAAATGATAAAATATTTTTACAATGAAGAAAAAATCAATTTCTGTTAAGAACTACGGGTTTTGTTATAAGAAATGCGCAGCCAGCTTTCGATGTAGAACGCCATCGACGGATAAGGAAGTGAGAAAGGTATGCTGCTGCAGCCCTTGCCTTTCCCGATGGTACTAAAATTGGATTGGAGCACCCTTCTGAATCAAACTGAAATGTACTGAAGCCATCCCAGCTTCGGTCGGATTGCTCCGAGAATCGTTCGACGTCAATGCAACTTCTCGTTTCACATCACCACACGGCGGAACGATTTAAGCGTTAAAAAATGCTTTTCCCCCCTTCATCGCGCTCTCAGGTTGAAGGCGATTATTGAGCGATCACATTCGCCGACCGGAGCTCAATTTACACAGAAAAAAGATGCACTGAGCACAAAAGAGGAGGAGGAGGGGATTGAATGATAAAGAAGGAAATAGGAAAAAAGAGGAAAACGCAGAGAGACATAAATAGAGGGGAAGGGAAAAAGAGAGAGAGAGAGGGGGAGGGCGGAATGACGGTGCTGAGTAAAAGAAAAAGAATAAACCACAACAGAAAAAGAAACAGAAACGGGGGAGATGGACGAAAAGGCGGCAAAAAATAAATTTAGAGGCTGAAAATGTGGGGAGAGAGAGAGGGAGAGAGGGGGGGAGAGAGAGGGAGAGAGGGGGTAGAGGGAGAGAGCGAAAGGGAAGGGTGAGAAAGATAGAAAGGGAGGAGAGAGAAATGAAAAGGAGAGGGAAGACAGATATTGGAGGTAGACAGAAAGGAGAAAGAGAGAGAGAGAGAGGTGACGGGTTTCAATATGATAGAAAAACAGATGGGAGAGTATCGGCGCGCGATGGCGGCGATAGAAGCTGCGAAAGTGATGAAGGGAACGGGGGAGGGGAGGGGAAGGGGTTGGATTGCCCTTCGGCGGACTCTGTAACAAGCATAGATCGATAAGTCAAGAAGAGCGAGTGAGCGCATATCATGTGGTCAGGCTGTGTGTGGCAGTGCACAGGGAGGAGGAGGAGGCGGAGATCGGATGGGGAAATCAGCGTGTTTATATATATTTCTATATATATATATATATATATATATATATATATATATATATATATATATATATATATATATATACACATATACATACACATATACATACACACATACATCCAAAATTAATATTTAATTAATCTAATTAATATAAATTAGAGGCACAGCTTCAAAAGAGACGTTTTTTAATGGAAAAATGGAAAGGGAGCGTTCGCGTAACAAGCTATTTGTGAAGGGTGTTGCATAGAGGGGATAATAATACGTATAGTCACATTCGTAATATTTTTTTACTGGACTTAGGATGATGCCTTTTAAAGAATAAATAAAACTTCATGTTTATCTTTGTCTGGGCTCTCTCCTGTTGCAAGCATTGATTGGCAGTTAAAATGCAATGACCAATCAGAACCTTTCCGTAGGTCAAGCCAGTGGTTTACCACATCAACCGCCTGAGCCATTGTTAATTAAAATCGTTCGATTTGCCACTGTTGTCAAGGCAGCGGACGCGAGTCGACGGTGTTGCGAGTCACAAAGCACAATAAAATATTCATCGGCGAGAGGCTGATCAATTTAAAAGAATAAACCTGTGTTTGGGAATTAACTTTGCAGCGTTACGTTATGGAAACGCGATAGCTTTGGTTAAATATTACCGTGATCGAATTGTGCTCGAATACGCCTTAAATTCTGTTTTATTTCTCGAAAGTTAATAAACAATGATGGTTACTCGATAATGAGTTTCCTAAATATGGACGATGTTTCATAAAAGTTCTTTTTAAAATATAGGTTTTTTACTGATAGATTCCCTTTTACATTATGAAAAAATAATATCCGATATTTTTAATCAAAGTAACGAGTGGATTAAAAGAATTATGATTTCAGCATTTTTTTAGAGTGAAAGTCTTTGATTTCTCTTTCCCGATCCGAGAGGTGTTTATTTTGGAAAAAGTTGTAAATTTTCAAGGAAGGAGAGGTTTTTAATGAAGGCGAGTTCAGATTACCGCGGACCCCTTGTTATCACAAAAAAAATCAGAATATTTCACCTCAATTCCGCCATACACAGCCGTATAAGACGCCAAGAACACACATATATATATGTGTGTGTGTGTATGAGCGCTATTCGTTGACAGCGCCGTTAATCATTACCGCGAAAGAGCAGCAGTTGACCTGGATACGGATCTGTAACAATAGGAAGCTTTTCTCTTTCTAAAAAGAAAGGCGAATTGGCTGCTCAGCCAATCGGGGAATGGGAGGGAACTCAGTTGTTTTATTCACGAATATACCCCGTTTTACTGGAATTGTCTGTCGTTTCGGATGGCAAGGAGCTAGGACTGATTTTCATTAGCAAAATTTTATAAACAAGAACGTAGATCTTTCAAAAACAGACTTTCTACTATTTGCAGATATACGAGCGTATCTCACTACTTAACATAATGACCAGATGAAATTTGCTTTGATGTTTATTAGATTAATATTTAATTAGCCGGAAAAGTATTTTATATAGGTCGAACAAAATTATCTTAATCAATTTCAATCACGCAACGGTACTTTTTTTCTTGTCCTTTATATATACAAACTGTGTGTCTTTTTTGATCTTTTTTCCCCGATTCTCACCATTCATCTCACGTTAATTCTGAGAAGCTGTCGATATAACCCAGGTATTTTATTCCATTCCCTCTCTTGACTTTCTGTCCCTTGTCAGAAATGACAGGTCCATAGGCGAAGAAATATTTTACTTTCAAAGTTTCGCGATTTCGTCACCCAATTTCAAAAACTATTCTCTTTTATCTCAAAACAATATTTACGGTTTTGGGCACGATGTTCCGTTCCTTGACGTCAAATCGTAAAAATGCATGAGAGGAAGAGAGGGTGAACAAAGGGGAGGGAGTGCGGCAGGTGGAAGGTGCTGGAATAGTGGACCGGACCATCTCCATCCAGCAGGAAGACAACGCTCGTCCAATTGGATGACTCCTAGCTTTACTCCTCCCTCCCTCCCTCCCCCTCTGCTTCTCATCACATCTCGCCTCCTCTTTCTCCTTCAAGCGTCTATCTCTCTAAACCCTTATCTCACATCTCCATTGCATCTTTCCTTTATATATTTATTTTCCCCTGTATATCTCAGCGCTCGTCCTCTCAGTTCCATTAAAGCGATAAATTACTCCTAGGAGAAGAACCCAAGGCAAAACCTCTCTGTCCTCGCGCTCACTTTATGTATATTGTGCTCCATTCAATTACACCGTACAAGTTGGAATACAGTTAATCTCGCCTGCTAGTGACGCTCTTTCGATCTCCCTCTCTCTCTCCCTCTCTTTCTATTTCCCTCACTCTCTTTTTTCCCTTTGTCTTTTTCATTCATTCTGTCTCTTTTCTTCCCTTCTCTTTCCACTTCCAGGCTGCTGTGCATCCTATTTGCTCCGGGAGCCAGTTTGAGAGAGATAGCGTCGCATGGTTACGTGATTAGAACTGAGGTCTTTAATCATTGTCTCCCAAAGACATTGTTAGCGGAGCAGAGCAATCGCCAAAGCTCTTGTATTACCAAATGCAAGGATAAGGAGTAAAATTGAGAGTCCCGCGCCGTCCGTTTAAAGAGAATGAATCCACCGCACGATGCTCGCGTAAATACTAGGATAACGGCTGAAATTTAGAAGTTTGTGGAGGGTGTTCGGAGAACGGTGATAGTTAAATATACTACATGGCGAAAAAAAACCTGCTATTAACTATAATCTTACCGTAGGTATGATGTTTGGCCGAGAAATCTGGTATAGGTTGGTAACGCATAAGGAATAGAAAAATCATATAGTATCGAGTTTAAGGACAACATTTTAAATACATTTCAAAACCTTTAATTTTCCATCCAATAATTTCACGTAGAAGGACTTCTAAGAACAAGTTCACTTGAATTGCCACAGAAGGCTTTATACATATTGTGCGGGGGATATACGGTCTTTCCAATAAATAACTAAGCCGTGTATACATTTCAAACGGAGTGTTGAGAATTATCTTGATTGTGCAATTTACCATACACCCATATTAAATTATATTGCATCCAAATACTCTAAAAATATCGTTTAAATTTCGCAGGTGATATTTAATGATACCACCTGCAGGAAAATATAGGAATATGTATCAGAAGTTGAGATGGGAGCCATAGCCGAAAGGATAGTATGTATTTATTTTCACTTTGTTTTATAAGAACTAGAGATGATCGCCAAATTCCTGCTATAAAATTCTTAAATTACTTTATTTTTAAAAGAGCAACTTATTCTCTTGGAAACACGCCAAAGTTTCAATACCGAACAGATCTCGTATTGATATATTCTAAATACATAATTATTTTCCAACAGTGTGGTGGATAACCCGTCAGCGGCCGCAGTCGATCCTCCACTCAAGGGATTCCACATTCTTCTCATCATCTGCGCCATCCTCTTCCTCACCCTCCTCCTCTTGGGACTTGGGTGCTCTTACTATTGCCTCAGGCACAGGAGGGCGGCTCCCCTCCTCCTGCCCCCGTCCAGGCCTCCCTCCTCCGCGACAACGCAGGGTCCATTACCCTTCTCCTCCGCGGCCTCCACCGCCTCCTCTCACTCGGACGCAACCACCAAGTTATCTTCCGGCACCATCTCCATGTTCGAGGGCCTCAAGATACCGAGGGTGCAAGCGGGCTCCGCCACCCTGCCCACCGCCGCCGCTGTGCACGCCAGCACGGCCTCCGACACCCTCCCATCCGACTATCCGTCCGAATCGCTCAGTTCCGAGGAGGAGATGGAGGTGGACGGCAGGAGACTCCTGAACACGCGCGCCATGGTCAACCGACGGCCCAGCACCCTAAGCTCGGCCGGGTCCTTCGAAAACGCTGGTTACTCCAGGGAAGAAGAGATGGTCCAGACGGCAACAACGACCGCCGCTTACTCCGACACGGACGTGGCAAGGATAGCTACTCCCCCTGTCATCCTCCCGCCTAAGTTCGACGTGTCCGTCAGGGTCAAGAGGGCTCCACCGGCGCCTCCTTCCCCTCCGCCGCCTCCGTCCTCGCCCTCCGTCCTGTCCGACGTCACCTCAATCGCTTCTGTCATGCGACAGCAGGAAAGGAACCTCACCACGATCCTCGAGAGGGAGGAGGGTGGGTTGAGAATGGCCATGCCGCCCCCTATGCCACTTCTGCAGCCCCCGCCGTCCACCACATTCTCTTACGTGCCAGAACTTCATCCGCCGCCCCCGCCCGCCACCTCGTCCGCCACCGTATCCATAACGACCAGGACTGTCGCTCAGCCACCGACCGTTTACTCTAGGGTTGTCAAGTCGCCACAGCAACAGGTAAACTTTGCACTATTAACACGTGACGCGCTGCTTTCCATCTCAATTATTGGCGGGTTTTAGTTACTGGCTTACAGAAAGCTCTGATTCTGCGTCTAATCGAAGTCACCAATCAGATTTATTAAGATTATTTCTGCAGATTGTTTTAATTTCGTGTTGCAGAAGGAAAATACATGACATTCCAAATTAGTTCATCGTTTACTATTGTAAAAACTAATAATATCCTAGCTTGGTGACATATTCATTTTAAAATGTTACTGCTCACAAATTCAAAAAACAGGAGAGCTAAGTGGTATTTTCACCTAGGAGAATCTTTTAAATAATACTTAAATTCATAAATGATGATTGCATTCATCCAGTTAGATACAAATAAAAATGACCTAAAAGTATTTTTTATCGCTAAATGTTTCTAAAATTTACCATTTATTTCCCCGGTAACTCAAATATGAGGTCTCATTGCTTCGTTTTTCTTCCGACAGACGTCGCAGTACAGCTATCACCAGAAACGAGAATGGACCGACATACAGGCTGCGCGAGAGATGGAAGACGATACCGAAATCCTCCGAGGAGTCGAGATAATAGAATCTCCTACTAGACTGCGTGCCAGTCCACCACCACGCTCTCTTGCCAGCCTCAACACCGAGAACACGGACACACGCTCCGTTTCTGAGATCATCGAATCTGCCCCGAGCAGGCCCTACTATGCCGCCAGTCCGCCCCCGCCGCCAGTCCTTCCGACCGGAGTTAAGGTACAAATGCAAGCTCCCACGATGGAGGATCGAATCGACATGATATCGGAGACCGGAGAGCTCCCTGAGCCTCCGGTCGTTGTCTCCAGGAGACCAGAGATAACTTCGCACGTCGTGGACGACGTGTTCCTGAGGACCGTGACCGAGAGAAGGACCATCGAGGACATCGAGAGACGCAGGAGGGCCGTGACGAACGTCAACCCGCCTCCTCAGCCTCCGCCGCCCAAAAAGTGGGACGTGGTGATCAGGAACTATCCAGACCCCAATCCGCCGCCTCCTGCACCATCCTCCGTCGCTTCGTCATCTACTCTCTGCTGGGAGAGGCAGTCCGATTTCACGGACGCCGCCTCCGACTACCAGGGACCGCCCGAGGAGACTCTTCCCCCGCCACCACCCATCCATAGGGAATCCACCCCACCACGTCCACGCTATACCACCACTGAGGCCGTGCAGAGGGAAGTGATTAGAGAGTCGGAGACGACGCGCCCGATGCCGCCCAAGGCTCCTCCAAAGGAGCTGATCAAGGTTCCCAACTGGGACGTTTTGATAAGGGTTTTGGAGCCACCTCCCACATCAACCGACCCCCCGAGGGTCGAACGCGCCCTCTCAGAGGCAACGACCGATTACGACACGGCTCCGGACACGGACAACGACACGGACAGCGTGAGGACTCCCGTCCCCGAAGACTTCATGGAGACCGAGGAGGAGGTGACGAGCAGACTGGTGAAGTCCACACTCACCGAGGCCGACAAGGAGAAGTGGAGGCAAATCATCACAACGGAGTCCACATTGAGGACCCTACTGACAGAGGCCACCGTGAGGGAGGACTTCGAGAGGATCCGAAGGGACACCCGGTATCAGACGCTATTCGAGCCACACAAGTGGGACGTCATAATACGTGTGCTGGCGCCGCCTCCTTCTTCGATGGCGGGTGGATCCTCACAGGGCCGCTCAAGACCGCCTTACAGGAGGAGCAAATCGACCGAGTGGGACAACCGCTCTAGAAGATCCTCGTTGCCAACGCTCTACGAATACGACTCTGACACGGCGGCTTCCTCCGTGTCCACCCGCCGTCACCCAGAGGACGAGATCGACGGAGCGGGAGGAAGCAGGAGGCCTCCTTCATCTCCGGCCAGATCCAGGAGAGGCAGAGCCCCATCTTCCGTCTATTCTGACGCTCCATTTTCCGTCTCCGAGGTAGTGGTTGCAGACCATTCCAGGCCCGACCCGGGAGACGCCATGAGCGATGCTAGCGGCCACACCATCACGTCCACCGGTTCGTCCTACTTCAACCAGCAAGCCGGAGGGCCTCCAAGGCAGCACTACGTGCCGAGAAAGGGCGCTAGGTTCCAGAGGAGGCGATTCGAAGACAGCGAGGAAGACGATGAAGACGACAGGATGACAGGAGGAGCGGGAAGCATGGTGCGCTCCCTGTCGCAACCGTCTTTGGCTCGCAGCGCCTCAGAGTTCACGGAGCAATGGGCGGTTGAGAGGAGGGGATTCGGAAATTACTACGACGAAGAAGAGGACTTCTTCGAAGACGGCATGTCTTCACCGAGGTCTGGGAGAAGCAGGACTTCCTCCGCAGCCGCCTCCGCCATTCGCAGAGCGAGGAGGCAGGCGGCCCCACCATCGGAGTTTTCCGCTTTGAGACACAGCGCATCCGCTGAGCTGCTTGCCACGTCTAACAGCAGAGGAAGCGTGGAGACGAGGGAGGCGGTTTTGCCGATAGGGTCGATTAGAATGACAACCACGACGCTTGAGAGCGAGTCGGTCAGGAGGGTGGTGAGGGATTCGTGGTACGACGACGAGAGGAAGGAGTAGACTAGGAATAGGAGTACTAAGGGGGGAGAGTCGATCGACCATCGATCGATCGATCCACCCATCGACTATCGACTCGGGAATTCCCGATGCTTCTTCGCTGAGCTAACACATGTTCAGGACCTTCCGAGCAGAAAAGTCAGCAGACGATTCATTGATTATCGATGCATTCGAAACGAGATCAAAATGTTTATTTTCCGAATCATGTTATCGAAAGAGAATCGTTATCCATTTTGTACGCAGCCAACTCTAAATTTTTTCCACGCATGAATGAATTACCGCTAGAGTTAATTTAAATGATCTTGTATCTATTTCTACGCCATTGTGTATGAACATATTTTAATTTAAAAATTACGAATATACAAATGTGTAATTCGTCTATGTAATTTCGAAACATCGACACATAGGCTCATTTTGTCTCAATCTACAAAGACTTTAATAGAATTATTGCTTGTATTTACCTTCTTGCCGATATAGATATTAATTAGACTATGTTTGAAGAAGTAATGAACGGAATACGCTCTTGGCGAGCTTAAATCTGTCCTGTGAATTTGAGCAACTCGTAATTTACGATTGAACTTACTACTACCACTATTCTCAGCTATGAATAAGACGAAAATTTAACTGGGTTCGCCTTTTAGGTTGAACCAACGTTATCTGACATACAGCCACGCATATCGCTAATTGGAATTACTTACGCGTTATCCTCTTATTCAAATTTTCAACATTTAATGAGGCTTAAGAACTAGTGCTTGCCATTATAGGATTTAGAAGGTATCCATAGCTTTAGATGTTAGGTAGTAATGTAGTACTTACACATTCTCTTATTGTATATATAAGAATGTACCTAATGTCGAGATAGACTAAAGGGGAATACAGAGAAATGTTAACTTTGGAAAAAGCGAGCCAAAGTCGTGAGCGAGTCTTTTTAAACATCTGTGTGTGTCCTCTTTATGGAAATCGCTTTATATTTTTAGCAGTTTTTGTTAGTAGTGCGGATTTCAATATTAATTAATATTAATATTTCCCTGGATAGATGGATATTGGAAAGACTAGGAAAGGGCTTGATGCAAATATTTCTGTTAATTAAAAGGAATCGCTTCCTGAAGGCTGAAATAAACGTCGCCCTCGCGGATTTGTACGCGTCTCGGCCGATTTCGAACATGAGCACTCTTACCGACAAATACGAAGGAAGAATTCTTTTCGCAAGTGCCAAAACACTTCGGTGTTACGTAGGTTTAAGAGTATATTTGCCTGTTCACGTGAGAAACTTCCGATGGTGACTTGGACGGGATGCGATTTCGCAGAATGCCAACGCTCAGAGAGATGAGCTCTTTTAACATTTTTTTAAAGGGTAAAAATAAGTGGCGAACAAGTTCGCACCGCTGTTATTCTCTCTTAGGTTTATTGTTCTAAGTGTAAATAACAAAATCGAATCTCATGATGGTGCTTTATTTTTATAGATGAAGTAGTTTGAGGCGTCCTAAAAGGATCGCTCTTTGAAACTCTCGTTTATAAGAATTATATAGGAAACTAGATGGTTAATTTTAGCTTCATAAAAGTTAATTCAACTCTAATAAAATAAAATAATTATTTTTTGAGCGACTGATCAGTTTTGGATGACAATACAATACTTAAATACTATATGCTCTATAGTGCAGGATCCTGAGTAATCATTTAAATATTCAACCTTAATGCTATATACTTAAACAGATCAAGTAATTGAATTAAGTGTTTAGACTTAAAAATTAACGTGGAACTTCGCTATAGTTTCGAATCACAGATTTCACATGGTATAATGGTATATGATGCATTTAAAGAATCTTCATACTAAAAAGAAAGACCATAATATAATTTCTGGTGAAGGATGAACTAATGTTGAGACAGTCAAAAGGGGCTGATTATTAGTTTAAATATTATAACTGTGATCATTATTTTAGATATGTGTATTTCATAAGTGTCGGCAACAGGAAATTCCTTCGTCGTAGAAATATGAAAGAGGCTTTTTCTTCATTCATTCACTCATGTTATTGTCAAAAAGAGTGAAACTGGAGAAATAGCCTTTGATGTTTTTTTTACATGTCTCTGTAAGTGTTTTAAATGCTCGATGGGTTTCATTATTCTGGGATAAGGTTTTTCTTATATTCTTAAGTACAGTTGTATAAGTCTTTGCTATGACTCTAATATTCACACTATTTTATTTTACCAAACTTATCTACTTTATAATTTCTTAACAGATTAAATTAGAATAAAATTATATTGGAAGGATGCGACTGAATCATTAGTTATGTTACGTTGAGTAAACGAAAAACTAGATGAACTCAAAAATGTAAATAATTAAAAATGAAAATTCGCATTTCGATTCACTCACATGGTTGTTATTTGATTTAGTGTTAATTTTATATAAATATCGATCGATGATCGTCAGAATTTTAAAACCAATGTGACACCTTAATCCACTTTTAAGGATGGTTTATAAAACTGTATTATGGTTAAATATGTAATTACGAATTCGTTTAAACATGTGTATCTCAAAGAGATGCAAGTTTCAAGCGAAATTGGTGATTTTCAAGAAAAACTAAACTAGTTTTTAAACTTGAGAGACGATTTTTTAGCACATAAACTAACATCTTAATGATGCTATAGGAATAGTTCTCTTAATTAGATACACTTCAAGTCGCGTACTAATATAGGAAGTGAATCGGATTGGAAATCGAATATGATATCCAAGAAAATGTTGAGAAGGTTTATTTTAATGTGCAATTCATTAAGCTTATTATCTCACTGCCCTGTTCAATAGTTGTTGGAGTTTAAATAAAATAAATAATAAAAATTATATTTTAAGAAGTTTATGAAGATTATCATATTACGTAATGAGCTGCGGATTTATATAAAAGAACCCTGTAGCTTTTCAAGGTAACTTCTCGAATGTGCCACTATGAAACTATGAAATGTTATTTGTGCCACAAATGGTGTGATAAGAATGAGAGATTTGAATGTAAGCTTTTATACCCAGTTGCCTAACATGTATTTCTTTGCTTGTACTGAAGTAATGAATAAAAAATTATTTCTAATAATTACAGATTCTGCATTAATTCATAAACTAGCGAAATTTCCCGACAAAAATTACTGGCAAACAATTTATTTGTTGCCGTACATACAAAAACGAACATTTTTACAATTAATAAAATAATTATTTTGAAACTGTAACAAAAGTAAACAACAGATTGATTTTTCCATGAAATACGCTGATGTAACAGTGTTTCTTTTAATTATGACTATGAATATTCATTTAACTAAATCTGTCAATCACTAACCACATGCTGGATGGCCACATGGCGCTAGCGGTGACAATTTGAAAGTGAAGAGTTAAGGATAAAGAGTTCCATAGTCCTCTCCATTCTCAGGCGAGCGCTGTATGTAAGTGAAGTAACGCTTTACGCGATGGATTTAGAAGCTTCTTATATATTTCAAATACTTTTATTACCTGTGCATTGTATGTGAGGTTTTGTGCATATATCTTTATTAAAACTCACTCAATATTAAAGAGCGAGGTTTGGCAACATGCGATGATACCTTTCGAAGTCCTTTTAACGGTCATCATCCGCATAGAGTTCATTAAGATTTGACTCCTATAGTTGCTTACCCCTGCCTGCAATTATCTCAACAGACCTGAAAAAGAAGGATAAGTATTCCATAAACAGAATACACAAAGATTTCATGGACATTCTTTATGGATTTTACATAAAAAACGGTAACAAAAGATTGGATGGCTCTCGAACTTTTATTTCCGGAACTATGAGTCGTAATCATATGCTTTTGCAATTTTCTTTTGGTAAATGCCGTCCTATATCCGAATAGTTTTGTTAATGGATGCCTTACAAATCTTGTAAGAGGTTGGGAGAGAAAAATGTGGTATTTAATTGTTGTTTACAGATGCCATTTAACGAGAAGCGAGTATAAATTAAATTAAGCGCTTATATAAATTCGAAGTTCTAATTGACGGATGATGTTCAAATCATAATTGAATCAATTCCCCTAATCAGTAACATATATATTTTTTATTTACCATGATTAACGGTGATCCCTCTAAAGAAGAAGTAAAGACGACAGAGCCATAATCCTACTCTCGCACGTATTGAAGATCGTCACAGAATTCTCACTGAAAGGCCGAAGAAAGAACACAAGAATATCAGTTCTAAATCACTTCCGTTCTGAACTGTGCGATGACTGTTGTGTTGGAAACACAACCATTTTTGGTCTCATGAAACAGAAGAAAGAAGCATTGGAGTTTTTTCTTGACAGTTATACGGTAATGTTCATCCTTTCATAAAATCCATTTATTTCCATTCAAATACTTTTCTTCCGCCGTAATACACTTATCCTATTTTACACTTATGAAATAGGTAAAATACCCTTGTTTGGAAGTCTATTGAATATAAATGTAAGGAATAAGTATCTGACTCAAAACTCTCATATTACCTCAATTACTTTTTCACTTGCGGTAAGAGAAAAAATAGCAGAGTACTATTTTTGGTAAAAATACCGGATGAGGCATGATCTCAAATTACAATAATTCGGGGGCTTGTTGGTACGTCTGAGAGTAATGTGCCGGTGTGTTACCGTGGCGCATAATCGGATCGTGTTCATTAAGATGTCGATGTTTCTTTTGGTTATTCCAATAGCGAACCTCTCAGTAAATTACAATTGCACTTGCCGTTCACTCCTCGACCTCTTCAAACGAGGTGGCCGTAAATGACACAGATTGTGTTAAAGAAAAAATATTTTACTTTTATGACATAGTGACAAATCTTCGTCTTTCCATTGGCAACTTTGAGACACAGAATCGCAGTGGTGAAACCATGACACGTAGCAGGTGACAATTTAGCCCAGAAACATTAGATCTCGTATTAGTATTACTTGAATGTGTTATTTATATATGTAGATATTTTGCAGAGGAGTGACAGCATAAATTTTAGGGACCGAAGGTCTATGAAGTAATGTAAGTTGGATGGCAAAAAATCGTAGGTGAATCGGTGTGTATTTGGTAGTATACATTGTAGAACCAGTTTGGTGTAAATTGGATGAAACAAGACCATGGGGAGTTCTGATAATATTGGGTTATATACGGTGTAGGGGCAGCCAAGTGGTTAGTGGCATTAACTCAAGGAAAAATTTGCTCGTGATTGGTGGCATACATTGTAGGATAGGGTGACCAACCGTACCAAATTCGGAGGGACAGCCCCTCTTTTTCATCACACGTCCCTCTATCGGTGCCGAGCTTAGGGTGTCTCGCGCCCGGGTGCAAGATATCTCTGTGGCGCCCCTCTACTAGCGAAATTTTGTGGTATGATCAAATACGACTTTCTTCATAGATAAAGAGTGGAGACAAGCTGATGTATTTATGTCGATGTATCCCATAACGAATTGATTGAAAAATTAGTTGAATAATTATTAATATAAACATATCATTTAATATCTACTTGAAGGAAATTATAAAACTCGCCGCACATATGATTATAATTCACTCCCGTTAACTTAATGATCAATCTAAACTTCCTATATTTTTGTCCATTTACAAGCCAAATATGATTCGGTATTTATTCTGACACTAAGAAAACAAAGCTTCAATTATTTATGCATTCCTACGTCAAAGTCCCAACTTCGTATATTAATTTAAAGATATTTTAAAATCCAATGAAGAAGTAGATGTCAATAATTATCTCATTATTTGGAGAAATTGTTTCGGTATTTGAATTCGGTATTGTTTAGAAATGAATATGAACGTTAACATAGGTGGGAGATCGTGAAGGAGAAAGGAAAGCTAGTTTTCGGAAAAGCAATACCAAACCGATTTAAAACAGATTTGGGATTTCCAAGACTCGGTAAGTGGGAGAAAAAGAGTAGGCACCTGGTATTCGTCCAGCGAAAGAATTTATAGTAAAGGTCAATGGTACTTTACGAAAGGATTGCCGCCTCAGCTGGAGCTCCTCGCTATGGTCGGGATAGGAATTAGCAGAGTAGCGCTCACAGCTCTTGGCAACTCCTACGGTGAACCCATATTCGTTCGCCACTGATATGTTCTAGCGACTCTGAATTATGCGACCTCGTATCGCAAGAGATCAGAAAATTTTTGCCTGGAAGATTGTGTAATTTTAATATCTCCGACCTTCCCTTTTCACTCGGACAATGGAGGAAATATTCCTAAGTCGAATTTCAATAATATATGGATACAAATACCTTGATGGGAAGGCGCCCCGGCAAGTTGGCACCCGGGTGCATTGCACCCGCTGCACTTCGAGTAGGCGCGCCCCTGCCCTATATGTAAAATGTCCCAACATTTGTTCCTCTTTTATAGATTCTACAATGGTAAAGTGAAGCAATATTTACCCATGTTTTTTCCTCTTTCCTTAAGTAATTTAAAAAATGATATTGCAAAGAGTAGTTTTAGTAGTGCTTTTTCATATACTTCTAATCACAATGACCTCAAATTGTTTCCTATTTTGGTTCTGTACTTCAATTTTGAGAAAGGAATACAAGTAAAAATTCTAAATTTTTCTTCATTCGTTAGAGAAACCGCAGACATACTTGCTAACAAAATTATAGATTCCTTAAATGAAGAAAATATTCTACAGAAAATAATTGCACTGTCAGCGGATAATACAATCACTAATTTCGGAGGTAGGAAACGAAAAGGTCGGAACAATGTTTTCAAAAAAGTAAAAGATCATCTCGGTAGAAGTCTTTTTGGAGCTAGTTGCTGTGGCCATATATTAAGTAATACCATTGAGACATGTGCAGATACTTTACCCATTTCTGTTGAACTTATATATAAAAATTTATAGTCATTTCCATATTTTCGCAGTCAGATCAGCGAAACTCGAAGAAATATGTGATAACGCCAAAATTGAATATAAAAAATATTAGGTTATGCAAAAACACGCTGCCCCACAAAGAGTTAAAATTATTTAGTGCATTAAAAGAATATTAGTTTTTGAAGAGATAGATAATTGCCCAGTATTTCTTTAAGATATTTTTAAAAATCCCTTGTCTGAAATATTGTTATATTTTCTTCATACTGAAGAAGCTGTTATTCATAAAACAATACTAATGATAGAAGGAACCGATATTACCATAGTGGAAGTATCTGAAACAATCAGTGATGTGATTGAAAGCCTAAAATACCCGTTAGACAAGTCCTTCATACCATTAAGTATTAAATCTCAACTCAGCAAATTAAGTGATTATGAACAAACGATGTATGAAGACCATGTCACAAGTTTTTACAGTGTTTGTAAACATTATTTACATTCTTGGACAAGTCATTCGGATATGGCAAGATATTTTGAGTGGATGTCATTGGGGAAAGCAGTGAATTGGAATAGTGTTCGAGAAACTGTCGTGATGTTCCAAAAACAACTATCCATTTGTTAAAATTGATAATTTACCGATTGATGAAAAAAGGAGAATTAATTTGTTTATTACTGAAGAAAAATTGCAGGAATGGAGGGAAAACAAAAGTAGAATAGACAAACAATGCGTGGAAGTACTGAAGCACTTTTTGGATAACCATATTGATAATGAAAGGGTGGTTTGGAGACTACGGCGATATAGATATTTCAAAAAAACGAAAAACTCCCTAACAAAAAATATTTTATACTATAATAGCCCAGGTCTGTTGGTTGGTTGGTCACGCTTTCACGATGGCCGATATAGAGCGTTTTAACAAACTTCCCGAATAGGTAGAAGATTGAAATTTGGCAAGGATGCTTGATTAACATATTTTAAGGTAATGACGAAAATAAACCTCCAAAAAAGTCCTGGGTTCGACTCCAAGGAAGACATTTCCATTTTCCGTAAGGTAACGTAAAAATCCATTTTTTGATCTGCAGCCTTTTATTGTTTTGGAAATTAAAATTAGAAGGAATTAACCTACGATCTTCGGATCTGAACCATATTGAAGAAAAAATTACAGTTTCTTATTCTTTTCATCGTTTTCCGCATACAATTCGAAATCGCTCATGTTATAAGTTTAATTCACATATTTTGTGGAAATATTGTCATTTTAACGGAATGTTGCCTTGGCTACCAATTCCATTGTTAGACCTCTATATCATATTGTTAATTCAATCCTTATGGGTATAAACGTGTTTTGAATGCTTTTAATACAAGAGAGGGAGAGGGGGAGAAATGAGGAAGGGGGAGGGAGAGAGAGGGTGTGAGAGGACTTAAGATGGGGGGAGGGGGAGAGAGGGGGGAGTGGGGAGGGAGAGGGGGGAGAGGGAGGGAAAGAGAGGCAACTATTTTAAGTTTAACTAAAGATAGTCCGTCAACAACAGAATATTCACTAGAAATGTTGTATACGGCAAAATATTTCATATGTAAAAGTGTGTTATTAATTATTTTAAATTAAAATAATAATAATCTATCTATAATTCTTCCGTTGATATTTCAACGGGTATTACACTAGTGTATATATATATATATATATATATATTGGTTTGCGGGGTTTTAATCCTCGCCAGGGACCCCTTGTATGAACATGTGTGATTGTTGAGTAAGTCCCTGTCGTAATCGGACAGACTCATAAACCTATCACAACAGTGTGAACAGGGTCACTGGCGCAGGTTAACGCCTCATGAACCCTTCCTTTTATCCTTCCACCTGAGTATTAGTTCTTGTGTGAGTGAGTGAGTGAATGGGCGAGTGACGTTGGGTCCCTGGCGAGGTTTAAAACCCCGCAAACCTGTAAGTAGATATATCTATATATTTGTTTCCTCACCCGTTTTTCTTTTTCTTTTTTTCGTGTTTTCTTTTCCTTGCCTCCCCCTTTTTTACTGGTTGTTGTGCCTCTAGATATTAACCTTCTACGGTTAAGGAGTTTTTCGTTTTTTTGAAATAAACATATTCATATTGGCAATGTAAAAAATATGATTGAATTCTGCTTGAGCCTTCCCGGAACGAATATGTACTTGTGTTGAGGAAGTATATATTCTCTTAATTAATCAATTATGGACCTCGGAAAAAACACAATTAAATGTTGAAACTATACGAGCTATGCTAACTGTCAAATATAATTTTGAATGTAATTGTGAGGAATTTTATGAAGATCTGTTAAAAAATCTTGAAGTATTTAAAAAATTCATTCTGTAGAGAAGTATAACTTTAAAAATTAAATAAAGTTGATTATGTTAGTAGAATGTTTCTTTAGAAAATATTTCCCATAATCTTCCTAGGAAGTGTTGTTTACGTTTATAATTAACTTTTGATAACTGTAAAAGCATATATAAATACAAACATACAAAACACTATAAAATGTCCCTCAGTATATTTGAAAATGCCCTTCCTTCGCTTTCTGAGAGGTTGGTCACCCTATTGTAGGAGCATATTAACGTAAGTCGAATAGAGTAAATCGGGCGGATTCGATGTCTGTTGGATCGTACACGTTGTAGTGCAGTGTAGGTTGAGTGGCGTTTGTACTTGGCGGTATATTTTATAGTGGAAGCAAAGTGAAATTCGGGTGGATTAATATTAAGAGGTTGGTACAAGTTTGGTGTTATACAGCGCAGGGGCAATTGGATACGAATTCGGCATAAACGCTGTAGGGGCAATTTGGTGTAAGTTGGGTTGCATACGATATAGGGGCAGGTGTAAGTTGGGCGGTATATGATGCAGGGGTCAATTAGGTGTAAGTTGGGTAGCGTACGATGCAGGGGCAATTTGGTATTGGTGATGCAGGGGCGATTTCGTGTATTTTGGGTGGCATACGGGCAGGGGCCCCATTGTGTATGTTGGGTGGCCTACATTACGAATACGTATTATGGGCATATTGTTTAATTAGGGTGGCATTTATGGGGAAATATGACGCTAGTACGGTGGTATTCGTTTCACGGGGAAACTTATAGGTCTCTAGATTTCAGTGAAGATTTGGTGTTCGTTAAGAGGCATACATTTCTAGAAGAAAATAGAGAAGTATGATATGTATTGGTTGCAAGGACTCTAATAAAAACAAATCCGAGGAAATCAGGAGAAACCTGTGCTAGGCGGCAAGGAATTCGCAAAGATGTTTACAGCGCACAAATCGTATTATGGTCGCAATTAAAATATATGCTTTTTGCTCATCATTCATGATTTTCAGTAGCCAATTGTCTGTCATCATCCTTTATACTAAATATGATGGGCAATACCATGAATCGGCCACATTAGTGATTTTCTTACAAGTTGATATGACGGTTACGTTAATCGATTTGTTTGTCTTTTGACTCAAATCGTGATGTGGACGCTCAACCACGGCGGAGTTCATCATCGATTAACTCACATCCCTTGGAAAACCATTTTTGCGACTCAACCACTACGGCGAGACAAAAAATACACGTTGAATACATATTTTTATAACTGCACCCGTTTGTGCACCTTTTTTATCAAACAAATAAAAAACATTACTGCATATAGTAGCTCTATTTGTAAATCCATGATGGATATGTTAAACAAAACTTCGCTTTATGAGCGTTGCGTAGAAACTGACAATAAATTGTAAGACGTCTACTGAGCTCATAATCTGATATATTTAGCGATATGTTACAACTTGTATTAACACTAGAACGTCCAAGGGTGTCATTTCGACACCAAAGCGGAGAAATATGTTTGCCGTTTCCATAGATTTTCACGCACGTAAATTTCCTTTGGTGACTTTTAATTAATTATACTTATTGTGCAGAAAAAAATCGGAACTGTATCTCATAGCATGTAAGTATTAAACTCAGATTTACCTCGAACGCCCGTAGGTTCCATTTCGACACCAGTTCAAAAATAATGCTTTGTATTTTCTCGTCTTATCTCACTGCTCAAAAATTGTAACAATGTTGTTTAGGTGCTGTATGTTTCTTTGAATGTTGTCTTAGCTTATTTTCCACATAATAGCTCTCGTTTTCTCTTTTCCCTCCCTTCCTTTGCCCTGCGATTGCATCAGTCACTTTCGGGCAGTCGCTTGTCTGCATTGTCTAACAATAAGACAAGGCAGACAAGAAAAGACGAGTATGTAATTAATACGAGATTACGATCGGTGTGCTGCGAATTGTTTTACATTATGGCTCATGGAAGAGTTCTTACTCCCAATGACATTCTGGCGGCTCTACAGGTGATATCCGAAGATGAGTCTGATGGAGAGGAAGTGATAACTGTTTCCAACCAAAGTCCGATGTCGTTTCACTCAATACATGACCTCAAAACCAGATAAATATGGTATCAAGTTCTGGCTTGCGGTCGATGTTGACTCCAAATACATGGTAAATGCATTTCCTTACCTAGGAAAAGACGGACACTGGGCCGATGACTAACCTCTTTCTGAATATGTGGTGATGTGTTTGATGGAGCCATGCCTAGGCAAAGGCAGAAATGTTACTGTAGATAATTACTTCACCTCAGTTTGGCTAGCAAAGACACTACAAAAGAAAGCTACGTCTATCGTAGGAACAATAAATAGAATAAGGCGAAAGATACCTTCCTCGATAAAAGTCATGCGCGAACCTTTGCACCAAACTCGTATATTCAAACATGAGAATATCACGCTTACTGTGTACCAAGGAAAACGTAGCAAAAACGTTCTTTTGCTTAGTACTTTACATTCTGATGTGACAGTTAGTAATACAGAAAAGAAAACACCTGAAATTGTCGCATTCTATAGTAGCACCAAATTTGGTGTGGATGTCATTGACCAAATGGCCCGGAAATATTCCACTAAATCTGCATCAAGGAGGTGGCCCGTGCAGGTGTTTTTCAACATTCTAGATCTGGAAGCTATAAATGCATGGGTAATCTACAAATCAGTTACCGGCGTGAGGATACCACGAAAAGAATTTATGCAGTTGTTGTCAGAAGAATTGCGAACTAATTACAAAAAAAGCCGCAAGACGAAGATGATAATAATTATCAGTGCAATACACGACGCCAGTGTCAAATTGCCAAATGCAAGAACAATGTGACAATGAAAAAGTGTAATTCTTGTAAAAAACGGTATGTGGAAAGTGCACATCAAAGGTGTTTCATATTTGTGTGGACTGCTCCCCATCCAACTAAACCCTAACTCTGTAGAAAGACTGGTTATTTCTTATTAATTTATATTTTAGAGACATTACTCTGTAAAATGATATAAAACAACGTTTTTGTTTTAAAAAATTGTATATTTATATCCTGAAAAGGATATAAATATTGATTTTCTAAACTTCATGCATTGAGTAACTATTCTTTTTTATTTGAACCTATCTACTTTTTTGGGGAAATAAATATTAAGTTATGCCCAGAAAAAAATAAAAATTAGATACCTTATTTGAAAACAATACGCAGATTTCATAAATTTCAAAGAAATCACTGCATTTAGGGCTGGTGTCGAAATGACACCTATGGGCGTTCTGGGGGGTGAGCAAAGTCCGGGCGTTCTAGTGTTAAAGAACTATCTGGCCTAATTCTGGAGATAAATAATTCATTCCTGTGAATTTACTATCGTCCCTGTTACATATGTACATATATAGCCCATATATAGCAAAATACAAAAAACCAGTAGCCTCTAAGTCCCAAGAGTGACGGTTTTTTGATTTTGTACTGTAATAATGTCAAATGTCATTTGCCTTTTTTCAGTGCATTATTTCTACTATGTACGCTTTTTCCGGGATAAAAAATACATAAGTGATATGGAATAATATAATTTGAAACCATTGAAATGACTAAGCATTTTCTCATTAATATTTCATGTATTTAGTATTATGCGACGAGTACATATGTTTATCGGTTTACCGCATATTTAGCGAATCTCAGTCACATGCAGCGTATTTCCACGTGTTTGCGAAATTTCCGCCCGTTAAATTAATTATATTACGGACCGTTTTTCCAAATTCGTTTAATAATCACACAATAAAAATAACCGGACGAAAAAGTACAAGAACTAGTATTTTAGCTTAGGTTGACGCGAATATGGAAACGTGTTCAATTACCGTCTCGCTTAAGACTTCCCGTATGGACGCTATACACGAACGCAAAGCATCGTGAGGATATAGAAAAGAGTCATGCAGTTTTTATCTTCCTCTAAAGAAAGGAAATCCCTGAAATAATCTTTACTAGAAAAGTTGGAGAAGACTATTTCTGCTTGACCCAAGCAGGCACTCCGGGGATTAGAAACAACAAGAAAATACGTATTTGTCAATGTTGGAAATTAGTGACGGTGTAATGGTGATGTGCAAAGAGATTGAGAATGAATTAGGGTATGTAGTAGATTACAAGGAAGAGAGAAAAAGAAGCAAAGAGGTCAGAACGATTTCTTTATGAAACAATGACATATATATATACTCATTATATTTACTATTAAAATTTACTATGTGTTATGACAGTATCGTATTAAAACATTTTGCAAAGTTATATTAATTCGTGCAAAAGTTTTCTTCTGAGTCTCGAATACAATTTTTTTTTTGGATATTAAAGTTTTAAATTTGATTCCTTTAAAAACATAACATCGAAGCTGCATATATATAATCAGAATACTTCAAAATGTGTTATGTATATTTGTTAATACTACATTTTTGTCCCGTTCACTGTCTTCATAAATTATAACTTAAGTACTTGGAGTCCTTCGTAAGCTGGTGCCAACTCATAGGATACATGTAAATTAAACAAAGTTGAAAATGTTTTAGGTCATGGCGATGGATAAAACCAGATTAATAAAGATCTATCTTGTTTATTTAATTTATATACGGCTCCTTTTACGGCTCAATCGTGTGTGCGCTAATAAACGGGCGAACTTAAAAAAGCAAACAGGAAAATAAGGTGTAAGAACTTCCATCATTAGAGAAGATGTGACTTATCGTTTAATATAGAAAGTTTGTTTACTATCGACGAGATTTTATCGACATTCATTTTTAATCTCTTACAATCCGTGAATTATTCCGTATACAGCTGTGGGGTGTATGTGTAAATAACTTGTATTCTGTCATAAATACTATTTTTCAAATGTTCGATTTATTCGCGTACCGCATCTTTATTATGGAAACGTTACAGTTAAAATTTACTTAAGGATCAGTTAAACGATGAACTCACGCCGGTATGTGGTGATGCTGGGGAAAAATTTAATTTTAATTTATTTTGAATTGCAACTATCCTGTCGTTGCCGTAGACCAGGGGCGGGCAAAATTTTTACTAGCAGTTGCGGTTGCAAAGTTGTACCACATTATTAACAGACGAAAATGCTACTGCGGGTACTCATGGGAAGTTACTCATGAAAACCCGTAGGTTCCTATTAGCCAAAAATCGATAATTAAGAATTATTTAGCGCGTCACCTCATTTGAAATAATGTTTTGTTCGTAATTTTAGCCAAAAAATATTATATTAAAATTATTACATACCACGGATCGCTTTCACAATGGCATCATGGGGCTCATAAAATCCTCTCGTAGACCTGATTTGGCCTACAGGCCGTAGTTTCCCAAAAAACAACCGTAGACCGTTACGCAAAAAATGTAAACCGAAACGATCTTAAATAATCAATTGTAGAATTCGGATTTTTACTATAGAGATATGGAGCAGTTAGATGTTTGTAACTTAATGGTTGAATGAAGGATGAATTCAATGGTTGTTTAATTTTTTGTTAGAAACATATGAAGCAGATATAATTGTACTATACTATTATCAATACAAATCATGCCGTGACATTCGTTGGTATTTGACTTGCAATAACGCCGTTATTCGTAAACGTACTTCCTTTATTGCAATACAGCAGTGATAGCGGACCTATGGCACGCGTGCCATAAGTGGCAGGCAGTACGATTTTCGTTGACACGCCATCAAAAGGCGAAAACCAATCAAGCACATATCGTACTGCTTTAGCCGCCGAAAAAACATGTGTTATTCAGTTTACTATTGTAAACAGTTTTATGTTTACAAATTTCAATATCTTATGACTTGATAACGAATTTAATTTAGTTGGTACGCAAAATAAATGAAGAACTTTTTTGGGGCACGCAAGACGGAAAAGATTCGACAATTTCAGTAATATTGGCACGCGGGCAATAGAAGGTTCGTCATCACTGCAATAGAGTATCAATTAATAGAATTATTTTAACAATAAATATAAGTAATAATTGCGAGTTTGACGGGTAGGCGTGAATGAAGTATTACGTTAAAATAAAATAAAAATTAATGACACCAACTTTTATGTGCACTGAAACGTAAAAAATAATATAAAATCCATATAATCGAATGTTCCAGAAAGTAATAATAGTCATAGACATATAAAACGATGTTTTAACTCGATTTTATGACAATTTTTCTACATTTCTTACGCATTAGACTCGAGCCAACAATAGACTTTAACAGTTGCAGTTGCCATGGCGATGAATTGAATAAATGCGGAAAAATCACAAAAAATAGTAATTAAACTTAATTTTTGGCTTTTTTCGAATGATATTTGAATTTCTACGTTAGGGGAAATTCATGTCCATAGTTTTCTCGACCTAAGTGTGAAAATCTCGCCTCGATATCTCATTTTTAAGATATTTGAAAATGCTGAAAAAAAGACTTTCTCGCTTCGTTTCAGCTATGCCCATGTTATTCAAATGGAGAAATCATATGCTCCTGGAGTCAAACCCAGGACTACTATGTACACGGCGAGCAGTTTAAAATTGAAAAGTCAAGTGATTACTGAAAGTTTATTCGAAAAAGTTTGGAAAGCTTTTTAGTTATGAGCGGTTTTCCTTTATTCCCATCAGAGACTGGCCCAAGTAGTCCCATTTCTGCGTTACTATGTAAACAAAGCGCTTAATACAGATACACAAACCTGGCCTTTTATATAAGAGTAATGCTCAAGATAAACCGCAGTATGCATACTGAATTAATCAACGACTAAACGTGAGTTATAATGCAATGGATATAAATTATTATAACTGAAATTTACAACTGACTCTGGCTCTGTATCAGGAAAGGCATATTTCGATTTTTCTATGACGCATTCAATATTCGCGACAATACCATAAGCAATAAAATTACAATTTCATTAAGCCCACAGTTTATAACAACGCAGCATTCTTGAATTATGTGCATGAAAATGAGATCCATTTCACTCTTGCCGGTTAGAGATTGAACATGTCAGAGACTTAATGACTACACCAAGGGAATTTTAAAATTATTTCCTTAGAACCGTAAGAAAAAGACGCAAAGAGGAAAAGTGCGCTCCTCTCAGTCAGTTTATTGCATATGTCCCACGGAATGTGAAGTATATTTAAACTTTTCCACTCGATTAATTAAACACATTCATATAACGATGCACGATATAAGTGATTCAGTTTTGAAAAAAAAGATTGTCCCTAGGAATATAAAGCGATAAATTCGTATAATATTTTTTAAATAATATCAAGCAAAAAAGAGAGAGAGGAGGGGAAAATAAATTAATCGCGGCCGTTCCATTCAAGATAGCGCAGCTGAAACGTCATTCGACGGATTTACCACATTATTTATGCGACGTGTGGAAGGAGGAAAAAATGAGAATCGCCGTATCCAGTTGGAAGCGATTTTGAAACGAGAAGCTTAAAACGTAGCGCTACCAACCTCAGGGGACAAAATGAAAAAGAATTTTCTATAATTAAAATCTCGCGTCTCGCATTGTATCGCTCGTAATCTCCCTTTCAAAACGTCCCGGTGTCAAAAACAAAAGACGGTCGAAACACGCTAATCCTTTCTCCTTCGCACCTCGCGCGAAAATATAAGCCCGCCTTTTTGCTTCCCGTCTCGCGCTATCGCGCGCCATTGTTTTTCCTTCCTTCCGCGTCATGACGCGAAGGAACAAGAAAAGTCATGCGGTGTGGTTTTCATTGGTATTCGCATCCTCCTCCCGACTCATCTGTTTTATTTCCCCTCGCTTCTCTCCCGTGACTCGCGAATTCAAATTAGCTCTCGCTCGCCTTTTTAAAAGCGTCTCTTTCGAGTGGTAAAACGGAGGATGACGAACGTACACAACAGGTTCACCTCTCGTTTAAAAATCTTTCAAAGCTCAGATGAAAATTCTATGCATCCATCCTTTCATCCTTGTTAATAATATTTATGGGATTGTATACTGAACCTGAGTATCGAAGAAGAATTGCTTGTAGTCGTGCAGTCACGTGATAACAATTATTTTCTTTTAAGACGTGGAGTGCAAGTTAGTCAGCGCAAAATGCGTTCCTTTGGTGTCATTAGGTGTCAGGGTAAGAAGTAATCGTAGCATCAATAAAAAAAATAGGCTAGGTCCATAAATAAAGTTAAGGAAAGGCTCCTTCTCCTCCTACGAAGGAGAATTAATATTAATACGGAAATATAGTTTTATATTCGGACGACCATTATCTCTCTATATTATAAAATCGTAATGACCATCATAATGCGTAACTCTCTCATTTTGTGAATAACTCGATTAGAAATAAACTTAGAAGCCAGAAATTACTCAGAATTTCAGTGTTAATAAATCTTTACGTTATGACTAAAAAACTTTCGAAAAAGGTCAAGGGTTCGACTCCAGAGGATGAATGTCGTTTCCCATAAGATAACACGTAAAAATCACCTTTTTGGTTTTTGAAGGTTTTCATTCTTTTACTCTTTAAAATATATTAAAATTAAGCGAATTAAGGTTTTTTCACAATATAATTAATTAATTAATAAAAACTATCATCGGTGCCTGGCAGTAGGCAACAGTACTGTCAGTATGGTATAGCGCCGAAAACAAATTATTTTGGCAGGGTCTATATGAAAGAGAGCTGTAGGCGTGATCAGGACGATTTGAACGGATACAGTAATGCGATGTGGAAAGCAAGAGGAAAACTACCACATTACAATTCCCAAGTAATGATTATATGGTTGGACAATATGAGTTCTCTCGAGGTAAATATTCCGGAGGCAAAATAGTCCCCCAATCGGATCTCCGGGCGGGGACTGCCTTGAGGAAAGAAGGAACCAGAGATGCTATCGGTGTAGTGAGAATCATATCAGAAAGGGCAATAGAGAACAGCCAAGATTGCTGCGTATGTTTCGTCGACTGAAAGAAGGCCTTTGATAGAGTAAATTGGGTACTGCTGATGAGGATATTAAAGGATATAGGTGTAGACTGGAAAGACAGGAGACTGATCAGGAATCTATATGTGAATCAAGTGTAGAGGTCAGGTTAGAGAATGCGGACACCAGCGGAGTAAATATCGGTAGAGGAGTAAGACAGGGCTGCTGTCTATCGCCGATTCTATTCAATATATTTGGAGTGGTTAATGCAGGAAGCGTTAAAGGAACGGGAGATTACAAAATAGACTAGTGATAACAAGTAGAAAATACGGTATGGAAAGAAATACAGAAAAATTCAAGTCCATGCGAATATCAAGTTAAGAAGAAGAAAATTTGAATATAAGTAATGGAGGAAAGCCATTAGAACAAGTTTCAGATTATAAATACCTTGGAAGCATCATAACGAGTGAGTCAAAATGTACCGATGAAATCAGGACTAGAATAACAAAAGCAAAAGCCGCTTTCAGAAGAAAGAAACTCCTGCTAACGGGAAATATAAAGCAGAAAATCCGCAAGAGGTTGATAAAATGCTATGCATGGAGTATAGCTTTGTACGGAGCAGAAACATGGACGCTAAGGAAAAATGATATAAAATACTTAGAAAGCTTCGAAATGTGGACATGGAGAAGAATGCTGAAGATAAAATGGACAGAAATGATGAAAAACGAGGAAGTACTACGAAGAATAGGAGAGAAGCGAACGATTATACAGACTATGAGAAAGAGGAAGGCGAACTGGATTGGGCATTACCTGAGGAGAGAGTGCATGAATAAAGAAGTAATAGAAGGAAAACTGGATGGAAAAGAGAAAGAGGTAGGAAAAGGTTTCAGCTGGTGGACGACTTGAAAGTGAAAGAGTGCTATCAAGACATGAAGAAAACTGCAGAAAATAGAGTATATGGAGAACGAGGTTTAACCATGAATAATCACGGACCTGTCCACGGTCAGACTATCTACGATGCACGACTAGGTCAGGGATAGAGCAGCTACATTTATAATTGTAGTTAAGCGGGATCGCTCCGACAATATCCGTTCCGCCTTCCGTTGCCCACGATCATGCAAGTCAAAGAGTCCAAAATGAAATTGCGTATTATCAAATTTAATTAGACGACTGTCACCTTATAATGCAGGCGACATTCAACTGGCATGGCATGCGTCGTACGCCGAGTTGCAAAGCGGGAACATTCACAGAAATCATTAATATAAAGTCACATGCACTCAGAGAAAAATGGTTATAAATTCATGGATAAATCAGAACAAAGTCTCGTGGTATACTTAGCACACAGATGCTTCACTTGGAGGCCGATCCTCACTCCTTCAGTCTTAACTCTCTCTACCGCCTGCTCACATGTCCACTCTTCACCTCCACATGCACACGCGCACACGCCTCCCTCTATCGGGATAAGAAACAAAATCTGATTTGGCCAACACATGACTTTCTCCATATTTGGGGAATAGATATTTAAATTAATATGAATAGCATTATGAGGCAAAATTATTATTTCGTATCGTAAAAGAATAGTCTTCCTTATTGACGTAAATTAGGTATATTTTGAATATGTTTACAGAATTCACCGCTACATGGTTGTGGCGCTGTATACTGGAAATTAAGAAAAAGCAAAATATTTCCGCAATGAATGACTCTACGAAAATTTGTTTCAAACAAAAATGCCATGCTTACTCGGGGACCCAGAATTATACGGAGTAAATACGTAATATATACTCTTATATTTTAAGAAATTTTAAAGTGAAGGTTATGGTATTACACAAATACAATTCACACAAAAATACATAAAAAAGACAAAGAAATACAAAAGGAATTGTATTTGTGTAATTGCGTTATCTAAGGGTGGCCGGTTCTAAATAGCCGGATAGCACAGCTTTTACTGTATGTGTCTACGTGTTATATGGGATGTATAGGCCAAAAACCATGTTTCTCGTATATAACGAAATCACGCTTATATCGAAGCAATGAGTCGGTCCCCTCAAATACGTAAAAACGAGTTTTACTGTACATTGAAATAATGTATAGGCTATTTTCTTCTTCATAACCACCCATTAAAAGTATGTATCTCTTTTTATTTTCCTGAGTCATCGGTTCCTTTTCGTGCATACGAATCAAACGTATTAAAACGTGGACAGATTGTAATTCATGTACGCACATTGAGGTCTAAAACTAGAAAAAGGCAAATTAACCACCTTCTCATCCCATCCAATATATCTCCCTTTCCCTCCCCCAAAGAATCGAGTCTTTCGAGAGGAACAATTCAGTAAAGAATCTATTTGGTTATTAAGTGCGTCTTGCGGTCCATAATGGACGCTGGATCACGGATAAAGCGTATCCTTATACTTCTCCATCCGTGGCCTCATTACTGCTTCCCATTAGAGCCTTCTGAAAGGGGCAATGGAACCTCTTTCCCCTCCTTTAAACCCCTTGAGATTGAGAGTTAGGCCAGAGGCGTGACCCGAATTCCCAGCGTTCCGCGGACTTGGCATCCGTGACCAGGAGCGCCAAAGCGAGGGTTCAAAGGACTCCTGAATTTCGTTCGTTAAAGTTGCGACAAAAGATGGTCTCGACGCGAGGCTGAATTCTAAGCGAGGTGGATTTTCATATTGATTCAAAAGAAGGGTGTTGCTTTCATTCTTAATATACTGTATTAATGTTAATGTCCTGTTTAGATGTGCTCTCCGCAGAAAAGTTAGCCAGTCAAAATGTTGTTCTGCGCCCACTTAATGGCTAGTAAAGTTAGACGGCAATACTGAGATAAAAATTGATATATATAGTACAGGTTAAATGTAAGTTTATTTCTGGAGTTAAATTTTACGGAAGAGTGCCTGGATAATGATTACCACCAATACCCGCATTAAAATCGCGTTTCCACAGTCGTTATTTATTAATGATTAATGTTATACATAAATTCTACTGCTACTTAATGTGAAACATTTTTTGAATGATGAAAACTCGATAAAAACTTGATATTCTATCAAACGGAGTCAAAATGCAATAAACGTATAAAAATTCATATAATAAGTCCAACCACTACACAAATTACATTCTTCTCATTACAGTCTTGGTCATTTATACCTGCAATTTGAGATGGGACGAGATTCGGAACCTCATCTTCTCGCATCAATTTTTAAAATACTAAATTACTAAAATTACTAAAACACGTCCTTATTACTAATGTTTCTTATTCAATAGCGAAAATATAATACATATATTTATTATATCATTAATGTAGGTTTCATAATATTGTTAGATTTCCTTTTTGAGTTCGTACATTGAGGCAAACATCTTTATCCAGAGGAAGAACACTTCGTTTAAAAGCAAGAACGGCGAAAGGTTATTATGAAATGTTGGAGATTTGAATGTAGCAATAAATACTCAGTACTGATTTCCATGTTACCAGCCAGTTTTATTTTTAGAAAATTTACTCATAAGCAATTAATCGTTGAAAAAATAAAATAGGAATCATTTAACCTCCCTTAATTAAGGAATGAAACAATAGGTCCGTGCTTACCAATCTACGGGTCGCGGGCCACAATATATTTTGTGTTTACCTTTCTAATTCCATATTGGATAAATTCATTTAAAATAAATCAGGTAATTTCGACTCAAAACTAAGTTCTTAATTTCTTTAAGTTTTTCTTAAACTCTATTTTCGACTGGATGTGACCTGCGAAGAGGGCGGAATTGAGCTATGTGGCCCGCGATGTTTGCAGACATGGGTCATGTGGCCTGAAAGGTTTGGGTAGCACTCCAATAGGGCATAAGTAACATCAACCATGATTTTTGTGCCTTTCGTACAAAGATTTAGTACAAAAATGTTTACTTACGATAAATAAAAAGCGCATATCATGTTATTCTGAATCGTTTCCACAGCACAGAATTTATTACCAAACAACCAAATTCCATCTAATCTAATTGAAGTAGAAGTCATATTCCTCCCTTCTAATGAATGGATCATCAAGAAGCCAATAGCAGTTTGATGAAACGATATTGGAGGTGTTACATAATTTTCTTATGATATGGCTGGTTAATATTAACTATAAACATGCATCGAATGCGCAAATAGGATGTGAAATAACCAAAATCTTAACACGCAAGCATCTTTAGAAAGCATAAATTTTGCTCAAATGTGATCTGCGTTAAAATTAGTGGAGGATTTCGAACTTCTACGACTCCTGTAGCTAAATAACAGGGGGCACTGCAATCTAAGTACGTATATAGTGAAACCTATCTTAACTATCGTGTTCCTATCGAATCTCTGGTTTCTTAAATTTTATATTTCTGAGTTACACAAACATTTTTTCTGGGACTCCAATTTTCATGCAAAGTTCGACCACCGTTAAATCCGCCACTGGTTAAAATGGTGGCATTACATCGATATTAACTGGGATAACTCTCTTGCGGAAGCTCGTGATAAGGTGAATTTCTAGCTCCCAAAATCTAATATCATCCAACGAAGCCTTAATGCAACGCCGACATTTTTCACCTTTTCAATCGTAAAAAAATGTACTAATATTTGAGTAAAAATTTAGCAATGGTTATATTTTTATCATTAAAAATCAGTCTAAAAAAAGAAAATTTAAGCAGTAGAATAGGGAACTAAAATCTTGACCTCACTAATGTTGCCAGGTTTCTTTGCTTCAGACATTCTCCTTTCTTTAGAATTCCTTCTTATCAAATTTCGATGAAACTGCCTTTTACAAGAAGAAAGAGGAATGAGAATATTACGCAAATATAAATTTTCATAAATTTAATACCTGTGGGCGATAAATATTCCGGTAGAGCGGAACACACGGAAAAAACACAAATAAAACAGGCGCTTCTTCCTTTAAGAAGCACGTCTAAAATGAATTATCGGATTTAATTTATGTTTTTTTGCCCAAAAGGTAACGCAACCATTAGAAAAATAACTGTATTTCGCAGCCACAATATTTTTCTCAAAATTTTCATGTATAGTATAAGAGCCATCTTGATCAACAGCTGTGAATTCCAAACAAAACAACGCGTGCATCAATTTCACATTCAATTCCCACCCGTAGTCGTAACACCACACGAAAATCCGAGTGAATAAATGAGAAAAATTAGCAATTATACTGTTTCTTTTATTCCCTCTAATTTTTTGAATAAGGACGTCTAATACCGATTCACTGTGGGGCGCCCTTTTGTCTGAGACTCGGTTTTTATTCCCCGCGAGGGAGACGCCGATCCAATCCGCTCGCTGGAGCGATTCTCGACTAATGACGTCCCAACGGAATAGAAAAACCACGATTCAGCAGAAAAGCAGCAGAAATGGCATAGAAAGAGAGACTCCTCTAGGAGGAACGACGAATAATCGGTTTCCGGTTGTTTGTCGGATTTTTATTTCGGGTACGAGGAAAATCGACGAAAGAAACTCGATTAATTATTTTTAATTCAAGAACTTCTATGTTTTCTTATATAAAAAAGATTTCCTGAGAGTTTAAAAAGTTTGCGATTAAAAAAATGGCAGTAGTAGCGGAATCAATACTCTTGAGAGCTTTATGTAATAGGATTAAGACCGCGTCCAGGCTTCTTTTACACACACACACACACACACACACACACACACACACACACACGTATATATGTATATATGAGGATGAAAGGTATCCCATCGTTACGAGAGATTCGGCTACATTTTCGTAGAACTGGTATTCGTCGATTTACGCAAGAGTCGCCTTCCAGAAAATCATAGCGTTTTGCAAAGAATGTAAAGGTTAATTAAGTTCTTTATAAGATAAATTCGACCAAAAAAATGCTAAAATTGGTGTTTCATGTTCATTTAAAAATTATAATAAGATTATAATAACATCAAATATGAAAATATCTCTTCCCTATGTTCACTAAAATATTTCTGTTTTGGTTTATAACTCGGCGATGAGGTCATAAACATTACCGCGCCAGATATTGGAGATGTTAAACCATTCACCCGATATCTTTCAAGTTTTTTACGTTGACGTGGAAAGATCTAACATATGTACGTAGATACAACTATCATTAAGTTAAAACCATTGTAAAATTCCCTGGTTAGAATCAAAATTTGAGTATATAATTGTCCTAGGAAATGTCTGGGAATACACTCAAACCATATTATTTTATGATTTAGAAATATGCTAGAATCGACCTACCATTTACTCGGGAAAAAAAGATTTCGGAGAGATTATAAGAAAATGTAATCTTAGGAAAAAACAATACATTTACGCAAGCAATATACGAGAAACTTCCATGACGCATTCAGAGTTTCAAGAAAAATTAATAATAATTATTAAGGAATAGAAAAAAAACGTCTTTAGTAAAAAGTAAACAGGTGAAACTAATTTATTTAACCGGCTGTTTATCCGGTGCAAGAGGAAATGCTTTAATATCCTTTTTTGATTTAGGTATCGTCGCCACTTGGACTCTATTTACTGAAGTCCTTTGTGTTTGGCGGAAAGGTTATGTAGTCATAACCTTGCAAAATTTATGTTACACTCGCAGAAATACGTTATATTAGTAGAGAATATCCCTAGCAACTAAAATATATTTTATTTTCAGCGGACGAAGGGATTTATTCACGAATTTGTTCCTCTAATAAAGTACCTATTCTTTTCCCTCCATTCCAAGCAACAGATGGAACGATGAATTATCACCTTACACGGGTTATAAACGGTTAGAATTTTAAAAATATAAAACTCGAAGAAAATTGAAGCAGTGTACAGCTAGATTAAAAATAAGAGAAAGTAAAAAAGGAAGATTGGATTACATGTGAGGGAATCTTTTTAAGATATTATCCGACTTATGGGGGCATTAAGGAATAAAATATATAATGACATTGAAGAAAAGTAATGAAATTGCTTACAGCCATTCAATGCGAAATTAAATTTAAGTTAAGGGAATTTCTGTACCGATATTTCGCATTGACTCAAGCGATTATTTTTTTTGATTGGCATATCTTAATATATTTCTTTTATTTCTGGATTTTAAATCAGTTCTTAAGATAAATCGGCAGTGACTCGTGTTCTCCTAACTGGAAAAAAATAAACTTTCTGACGTCCAAATATTTAAGGTCAAATAAACGCCATTGAAGAATATCAAACACTCAATCATGTGTTAAAAGAAGAAATTAAATCCTTGTAGGTTCGAAACCGCGCCCTTATGCAAGGGACGACACCGAATGTCAGGCAAAAGATTTTTCAAAATATCATTTAACTTTCATGGGTTTTCGATTTAACTCATGAAACAAAAAAAACACAAATAGAAACTGGAATTTATTAAACAGCTTATAGGAGAAACATCCCGAAATTACACGTTTCATTACGATATCAGATATTAGGCATTGGAAACGTCCCAAAAATATGCCACCAAATTGTAACTTATAGTGCGTGAAATAAACCGGTCGTTTAACGCGAAGGTTACGACCTTTCATAT
Organism: Uropetala carovei; assembly: GCA_036926305.1. NCBI lineage: Eukaryota > Metazoa > Arthropoda > Insecta > Odonata > Petaluridae > Uropetala > Uropetala carovei. Next base: position 391,148 of record JAXCHB010000267.1, on the reverse strand, counting down.
TTTACCAATTAGAGCGTGCAGTATAGACATTCCAGAGTAAATAAATACTAGGATTCATAATTCAATACCACATGAAGCAAACCGTAAGCTCTCGAGATATTCATTTAACGCATTTAAAGATTTTCAGACGCAGCAAATGTTGTTATTGGAATAACACCTCTGGCTTTACTTTTTACATGTCAATGCTTAAGGATATTTTGTTTGATCTCTGCTCGGTGTAATTAAATTGAAAGGAGAAATTTCTTAAAAGGGAATAGGTAATTCCATTACATTTCAGTTTAAATTAAGGTAGACATAACCCATTCCAATTTTCCCCTGAGGGGTTGGGCATTCGAAAGAGAAAGGGACCGAGAAGGTGAGGTGGAGAGAGAGAGAGAGAGAGAGAGAGAGAGAGAGAGAGAGAGAGAGAGAGAGAGAGAGAGAGAGAGAGAGAGAGAGAGAGAGAGAGAGAGAGAGAGAGAGAGAGAGAGAGAGAGAGAGAGAGAGAGAGAGAGAGAGAGAGAGAGAGAGAGAGAGAGAGAGAGAGGAGAGGATAGGAGGGGCGCAGATATAGGGAGAGGTTTTGTTATTAGAGAGGAATGGGGCTGCAGAAGATGGGGGCAAAAAAAAACGAGAAGGAACTAGAAAGATGGAACGCGGAAAGTCTGGGGCGAAGAAGAGGTGAAGGAAGGAAAAAAGAGCGAGAGACAGGAAGTGGGTTTAAGAGGGCACGAGAGGAAGATGAAAGAGAGAGAGAGAGAGGGATAGTGGCCGAAGAGGGGAAATGGAATGGGAGGAACGCGCGAATCAATGAAATAAAGCGATGAACGGAAAAAAGGGACAAAAGAATTTCAAAAAGGGTTGTTGAAAGGCACAAGAAGAAGCGAAGGGTGTCCCATAAATGGAGGAAAAATAAGAAAAAGTCAAAGGAGAATGAGAGAGAGAGAAAGGTAGAAAGAGGGAGCAAAGAGGCAGAATGAAGAATGGCGGGAGAGAATGCTTCGCGGGAGAGAGTTATATGAGATTCCTTCAGGAATGAGCTCAGCTCACTCCAAAAAGCGCGTATAATGAAACTTGTTTGTTCCGATCAGAGGTGCATACTTTGAGAAAATGAGTTCTTATGTCGTCATGGTGACGTCATCTCGCTTCGAGAATAGTCCCCTTGACGTTTATTTTGTATAGGAAAGATTTTAATCTGAATTCCACGGAAATTTAAACACGATTCTAGTCCCGTGTCAATGAATGCACTACATTATCTCTGATTGGAAAGAGAACAGAGTAATAATGAAGAAAAGATATACGCAACTTGCAACTTTAGAAGGCATACCAGATTTTCATTAAAGGAGGACATTATGTATTACATTTTTATCTCTGTAGCTGTTCGTCAATGGAGATAGTTACAATATAATATACATGATTTTTCGACCTTGAAACTTATATTAAAAAAGGATTTGAATAAAAATAATGAATTAGAAGTAATCTCCGATTTACGTCAGGGATGTGGTCCTAGAAAAATTGTAAAATCCTTAACAATTGTAATGTATTTAAAGTTTGTGGGTGTTTTTCATTCGTATGTTAGGAAAAATCTCCACAGATACGTATACATAAAATATCAAAAAATAACGTATTATTTGACCGAACAACTGACGACTGACGAAAGGATTCTTAGTTCCATTTACCCTGCGCTTCGTATAATCCCGTTATTGATCATCCGAAAGGCAAATTCCATTCGCAAAAATTTCACATAATTATCCTTTGCTAACGTTCATTTAGCTAAGAATGATTGTTTTCTAGTTAAATATATAATTCGCCTCCTATGCTACATTTACGCAACAAAGCACAATTCGCCTAAAATACTTGTAACTGAATTCAAATCTCTAAATTCCGCTGGTGAGGATGGATGTATGTATTCCTATTTCCTACCATCATAATTAAAACATTTTATGTCGATGTGCGGTAGAGAAGTTTCTAATTCACTTACATGCCGTAACGAAGCAAACTACTCTGGAGCGAATGGAAAGTATCTGAGGTGAGGTGATTCGATTGCCACTCGCAACCATAGAGAGGGGGGAGAGACCTTTCCCTTGGTGTTCCTTTGCTCTTCCTTCCGGATCCCTTTATCCCATTCAGTCTTTAGCGCACACCCTCACCTGGATCTCTCATAGCAAGCAAACCCTGACCGGATTTACTCGTCTCCTTAACGTATCTTCCTTTCCCCACCCCTTCCCTTTCTAACATATTAAACGAATTTCAAATTGAGTTATTGCGATTAAAACGTCTAATTATTAATATTAATGAATAAATAATAATTTCCATAAGCTGAAAATACGTACGCAAACAGTTATCACGACGGTTGTCACAGCACCCACTGAAATAATATGGGCGTTAGGAGATATGTGTAAGAGCAAGGATACGGACGTCTCTCGAAAATCTTTTTTTGACAAATGGAAATTTATAGTAATTTTGTCGGTTCGCATACTGAAAATAATTTATTGAAAAATGTTTTCCTTTTTTTGCTCCCTGATCAACGTTTTAACTCGGCATTAGGCAAACTTTGTAAGTGGCATTAGCAGATGAAAATGCTTCGGCGGGCCACGTCGGGGGTCACGTCGGAAGTTACTAGAGATAATGCGAAGGATTTTATAGGCGAAAATCATTAATTAATAACAAACCAAGTACCCCGCCTATTCTATGTGCCTATGGTGCTCATTCCAGTGCCTTTCTTCTCGAAGCATTTTCGCCCGCTCCACGGGCTGCGCGCGTCAACCTCTCTTTCCGCTCGCTCAAGGTAGGACGGTTTTGATTTTGGCTCTTAGGCCCGTTTAACACGGAGCGATTGCAGTCGCGCGACTAGCCCCCGCGCGGCCAAGAAGTACACAGGAGTGTATTGCCCATTTCACACGACGCGACCAGCAGCGCGGTTGGTTTTGTCCAAGCGATCGGGACGCGGCCAGCTTGCCGCGCTGTTGGCAGCGCGGTTGCCAGCTTTACACTAGTCCTTATGGCGGACTTCACACGAGGGCGACTAGCAGCGCGACCAGGCGCTTTTGTCTTTTTGCAGTCTTTCTTGTGCGTTTCGATGTGATTGGTGAAATCGAAATCGAAAGGTTTATTTCAGAAGTGGAGAGTATCCGTGCGCTATGGAATTTGGAATGTGAGGAAAAATGGAAAAGAAAAGGCAGTGTTGGGAAGAGATTATCAATTTATTATAAAATTGTCCTTTTCTTGAACCTTCACTTAAAATAAGATGTATCCACATTGTCCTTCGTCTACTCCTACGTCGTTTCCTCCACATCCAAAGCAATCGACATCCATCCCAGAGAAAGTTCACTTGTCAACTGATTTGTTAGCCGCGCGACCACGATCGCGCACCGAACGTGGCCGCGCGGGGGCCAGTCGCGCGACTGCAATCGCGCCGTGTGAAACGGGCCTAACCTCATCACATGACTGGAGAAGGTTTTCCTATCATCACAAAAATTGATATTGTTAAAGTATCGATTTGTTTCAAGCGATGCGAACGCATAAACGTCTAATCGCATATAACGCATAGTTTATAAAACACCATCTATTTTATTTTACCGAATGGCATACACTCGCATAATTATATTATGTATATAGTTTCGGCGATCTGTACGTTTGTTTGATTGCTTGTTAGTATGTCTGATTTAACGCTACGCCCGCTCGCTATAAAAATGCGAATAATATCTATCTTTATACATGCCCTCGGCATGATTCGAACCCTGCTATTCTATCATTGGAAGCTAGACACGATAACTACCCCGCTACTAATAAATCGAGAAAGAATCGAGATAAATTTGGGAGAAATTCTCGAGTCACATATTTTAAGGTGATGACGAGAAAACTTGAAAAAAGTCCTGGGTTCGACTCCAAGCAAGTCATTTCCATTTACCATAAAATAACACAAAAATCGACTTTTCGACGTGCAGGCTTTCATTCTTTTTACTTTCTCATACGAAGTATCGAGAAAGTATAGTTTTCGCGAAAAAATTCGACATCGAGATTTTTACGGAAATATACGTTTTAGGTGTCGCTGAATCCGAAAAAGTGGTTTTTGCAATGCTGTCTGTCTGTCTGCCTGTTACTGGCTGTGGAGCATAGACGATACAGCGAAAATGAATGAAATCTCGTACTTAGGCATTTTATCATACTGAGCAGAGTGTACATAGAAATGGTTGACATTGCTCAATAATTAGGAGTAGTTTATTCTACGCATTTTAAAAATCAATCCGATTTTCTCAAAAACGGCTGTAACGATTTTCATCAAGTTTCGTACAGTTACTTGAGTTTTCGTCTTCAATAATACTGTATAGCTCATATTTCTCAAAAAATAAATATAAGGCCAGTTTATTCTAGGCAACTTTAACAACGATTCGATTTTCTCAAAAACGGCTCTAACATTTTTGATGAAATTTCGTACAGTTACTTGAGTATACATCTACAATAATACTACCTATTTCATTTTTCTCTATGAATGAATATCAGGCTAGTTTATTCTTGGGCAACTTTAACAAAAATTGGTTTTTCTAAAAACAGGCTGATACGATTTTCATTTTCTAAAGATAACTAAAGGACGCATTTGTACCCATATATGAGAAAGTTTGTACAATGTATCTTGTACCGATTTTTTAGATTAAAATTACAAATAATTAACCTACGATCTTCGGTTTTAAGCCATTTTCAAGAAAAAATTACAGTTTTTATTCTGTTCATCTTTTTCCGCTTACATGCCGAAATTGCTCATGTTAAACGTTTAATTAACATAATATATTTTGAGGAAATATTTCCATTTTGACGGGATGTTGCCTTGCCTACTAATTTCAGTTTTAGACCTCGAAATCCTATTGTTATATCAAACCCTATGGGTGTAAGCGTGCTTTGAATGCTTTTAATACGAGAGAGAGAAGGAAGGCGAGAGAAATCATTTTCATAGCAACTAAGCTAAACATTCGTAAATTAATATATTGAATATATATACATTCTCTTTCGTGGAAGAACATACGCAACTGTTTTAAATTTAAGATATAATTGTTCTCAGTTTGGAAAATTCGGTATGATAATTTAATTTTGAATTTTATTTACTCCCGCCATTTTTGACGAGCTATACCCTAGTTAAATAATAACACCCTTCATCCCACTTCTCGGTATAGCATTACTCATTCGCAAATACTAGGAACACAGACATTCGTTTGAATCGGATACCTTTGCCTCCATTCTACCGAAGCTATAAATAAAGAGGAAAACGGAGACCTATGTCCTAAAAACCGACGTCTCCATAACTTTGCTGCAGTTTAAACGTCCCAACGTTGTAAGAAGACGACTCCGATGAGAGAATGTACCTTTGGCTCACTCAAGCACACAGAATGACCATATCACTTATAACAGGGGCGTGCGAGACTAGGCTTGAAAAAATCGGTACAAGATACATTGTACAAACTTTCTCATATATGGGTACAAATGCGTCGTTTAGTTATCTTTAGAAAATGAAAATCGTATGAGCCTGTTTTTAGAAAATCTAATTCATTTTCGCTCTACCATCTAGGCTCCAGCGCCAGTAACAGACAGACAGACCGCATTGCGAAAACCAGTTTCGGATTCAGCGGCACCTAAAACGTATATTTCCGTAAAAATCTCGATGTCGAATTTTTTCGCGAAAACAATACTTTCTCGATACTTCGTATGAGGTTCACGAAGGAAATAATAGCAAAGGTAGGGTATTGGGAGCGAAAAAAATGGATGGGATACACACTAAAACCGCACCTGGAATGAGAAAAATGAAAATCATGGTGGTGTTTGACACGATAAAAGAATATGCATTTAAAATAGGGTTGTGAAATCTATTCAAAAACTTCTTTGTGATTTTTCACAGAAAAATGCTATAATTCAAAAGCGGGTTTAAAACTACCCGGTTAATAAAATAATACGAGAAATTCAATCTAGTAATTTGGTTATTATTTTGAAAAATTGTACAAGGTCTATGTCCTAAAAACCGTAAATTTCCTACAATGACGAATGGTAATTATTTTACTCCTGAAGCTAATACTCCATTGCAACGCTTCTCTTTCTGGCCAATACTTTCGGTATACCTCCTATCTTCGTCTAGCCTCAAACGAAATTGTACTAGGAAAATCCGAAATATGCCACCGAAAAATACCTAAGCATTAGAGGTCACAAGTTTTCTCCTTGGGATTGGGAGGTCACGTGAGCGATGACGAAGTCCTGGGAGGAGGAAAAAAACCGCTCGTCACTAGGTCCTTTACTTTTACACCGACAAATGCCGACGCCTAGGTCATATCGAAAGAAATTTCTTGCGTTTAATTTGTATTCACAATCTCTTTTTATATATAACTAGCAGAATTTTCCGTTGAATTTCAACGGATTTAGTGATGCTCATACAGCACAACATACAAACTCTTTAAAATATATAGTAGATAATTTTAAAATTACAATTAGCTTTTCTTAACAATCATAGTTGCTTGTAACAATCCGTTTCCGAACGTATTGCATTCAAATATAACGATAATTGTATTCCCTATCGTATCACTTTCGCCAAATCCAGCTTCATTTCTTGTGTAATTATGCCTCGCTGAAATGTTTACTTTTATGTCTTGTAAGCAAGAAACCCGTGAAAAAGCAACGTACAGTTGTCCATGACTGAACACTGACTGGTAAATGTACACCATATACGTGAGCTTATTTACGTTAACAAACATTATAATGTAGAATATAATTATTTTACTTACAAAAAATGTAAGATTCCAGTATTCAATAGACGAAAGAAGGTTCAATTACTTTTATCAATCGTTATAAACGCTTCCTGAATAATAATCAATATCTATTTACGTTGTTATCCATAAACATCGATCGTTTCGTTGCTTAAACAAAAGTGCGAAGCGAATAACGCTAAACTTTCGTCTATTTGTAAGCTTCATTGAAGCTAACTGAATCGGAGGTAACAATGACGGCCGCCTTGGCAACGCCCGGAAAGAGTACGAAAAATCCACAAAATTTCGAATCAAATAGTGTATATCTGAAAACTTCGACCGTGTAACATGTAGAATTCGCAAGAATAATATAGTATAGAGTTTTATTCGTCGAATAAAGCTAAAACGAAAAAAATCGGTCTATATTTACATATTTTTATGTTTGAAGGAAGAATACCTTGCAAGTCAAGAAATGGATTAATACGTGTTATCTTATGGAAAAATGTTAATCCCCTTTATTGGCAGCACTGACTAATCCTGGTTGGCCAAACCTTGACCATTCACTAAGTTAGGATGTAAGGAAGAATCGTACCAAATTTGGTTATTCTAGCTTTTACCGTTTAGGAGGAGTTCCATGAACAAACACACAAATACACAAACACACAAATACACAAACACACAAATAGACAAACACCCAAATACACAAACACAAAAATAGACAAGCACCCAAACACACAAATACACAAACACGCTTCAAAATATATTATAGTAGATAAACCGTAATCCTATAAATTAAATCAAACTAACTACATTTCCCTGTGCATTTCACTGAAACTAATAATTTTGACACATTTTTATCGCAAATTATTCAATTCTAATAATTGATTGGTGAACGTTATCTTATATTTATCAAAAAATATAATTATATATTAATACTTCTTATCGATGTAAGACCATGGGCTAACGGTTGCTTTATCATCAGTAGTAGCTCGGCCATTGAATGTAATATTATATTTAATTGTACTATGTAAACTAAATCAGATGAATATCCACTCTTCTCTGATTACGTTAACATTGCAATAAACCTAAGCAGGAACCGATTCTGATAATAACAGAACAACGTTTTGCGTATTATTTTATTTACCCACGGAAATTGTAGGGAACTAGATCTCCAGGAAAAATTCAATAAAGAAAGCAAGCAGCCATTTAACTATGCCTACGCTGAGGCAGCAGCGTAGACGAGAAGGTGAAAAGTCTCGTCAACCAAATTGCCAGAGTAGAATGCACGTCATCATGGACCTAACGCGAAGAACCAGTGCTGCCTAGAGCAGAGTTTCCCGACCTCTTTAGAGTAGCGGCACCAGTAAGTGACTTTTCAGAATTTGACGGTACCTCTCCCTATCCACCGTCAGTAATAATCGTGTTGAAGTTGAACCCCTAACCCCAATCTCCACATCTCCTTTCATTTCGAAGTGCCTTTGCGACGAAATGAAGGTCGACTTAACTCTGGTTTGCATTTTTGAAAGCCGACAATGCAAAATGAGGCTAAAAATGGGAAAAGAGCATATTTTTTGCGGCACCCTTCAGAACACTTCACGGCACCCAGATTGGGAAACACTGGCCTAGAGCATTGATTCGTAAAATTGTAACTGCCTATCTGTCAAGTAGCCATTCTAAAGTAAAATCTTCCTATAGGTAAGAATTATGAGAGAAGAAAGTACAATGAACACAGAGATAAGCGATGCGCTAACGTCCTGAAGCAACGGAAAGAATATTTTAAAATATGGGGTTTGTTTTATTCGGATTCTTAATTTATTCTTGAGAATATTTGAAATGCACAATTGATGAAATGATTAATCGTTAGCAAATCTCGTTAATTTTCCCATATTAATTAAACCAGGTTCTCTCCGGTCTCTGCAAGCATTTATAATTCAGACATCTATAGCAAGTATACCCGCTCTCTTATAAGAAATAAGTAATTTCCTATCCGCGTCGATAACGTCACTAATGTTAAATTGTTACATTATGATATATAAACTTCAATTTCTTTATATTCGCGAGATATATTCGATGGAATAAACTTTAACGGAGATCAAACAAAGAAAAAACATAGTGGAGGTGTTTTTGAAGTGAGATCACACCAGAACTTTAAAAAATATGATTGAAAATTAAAAACTGGAAGGATAAAATATTAAGTTCGACACAATCTGTCTCACATCCTACGACAGCGAAGAGCATATTTACGTTAATTAACTAAAGCATCTTCTTTAACCTATAGCAACGGCATTCCTTCGCTTCTGCCGGAAATGTAATACATTTTCGGACTCAAATCATCATCCAGGAGGAAGAAAATTAACCTTTCCAGAGCTTCAAATCTCAGATCTAATTTCCATGACTTTGAATTAAATTAGAATCAGTTTTGTTGATTCCATTTGTGTCTAAAAAACAAAATTACTGGTATTCACGCAGAATAATGTTATCATTTTATAATGCAAAAGCTATATTTGTTTTAAGCAATATTTGACTGTTTAAAAAAATCTTTTGTTTTAATTTTCGCTTGTCCTCCTTAATGAAAACAACTTGGTTTTATTATGCAGAACCAGGGATTTGAAACTAACGAAGCCGCGACTTGTTGGCAAAGGGCAGGAACGGATTCAATGTTTATGGGCCCAAAAGGCAACAGGCAAACGTCGAGACTCTCTTATTTAAGAAAATGTAAGAAAACTAAGTCTGTGACGGTTTTGAACATTTATAAATCAATATAAAAATATAGAATGGTTGGAACATTTTTTAAATAAAAAGATATCGATCTCCAGGTCTTACAGTTGCACTTGTGTTGCGTTCTTGCCCGATAACTTACCATTTTCGGCCTGGATCCTGTGGATGTAATCGATTCGCGTTATTCTCTCTCTCCAATTAATGGCGTTACGTTGCTTTATGCAAGTCTTGGCGAGATTATTCCTCGAATCGATACGCTTCAATTGCTGTAGGTGGTCTTGATTGTCGTGATTTCTGATGATTTGCTCCACTAGCTACGTTTAAGCATTTTAATCTATTTTCCTCCAATTGCATAACGGGTGTATATCATTACCCAGGCAACAGAATAATATTCAATCGCAATTAATGCACAATATGCTAATTTATTTAGTTTTCTTTTCCATTCAAGATTCTTTGAATAATATTGTATGACATCATTCATAGGCAGATCCGACGAAATAAAGAGTTTATATATTTATGCTTCCATCACTGGACTTTATCCTCGTCTTCTCTTTGGATTCACTAGTCAATCTCCATTACCAGTTCTCTTTCCTTCTGAGCAGGTGGTAAGCTCTGAAATTCAGTGCCACACTTTTCCTCCTGCATGCCAATCAACACGCTTGGACATACAGCTGGACTGGGGAATACGTATGAATATATTATGGCTGCTAAGCTTTTTCCAAGGAAAACTCGCAGTCCAACGGTCTTCTTCCTTTGCCTACATTGCTCAACGCGTAGAAATAACTGCCTGTGTTAGCACAAATTACTATTCAACACGTTATCGTAATCACATAAAAATTCACTTAAATTGCAACAAAAAAAGAATATTTAAATATTAAAGCATTTGAAATGAATTACTAAAGCATAGAGCCCTTCGGGGTTATTATGTACGTAAGATAATTTGCATATATTTCAAACATTTAAAGAAAAAATTAAAATGTTCGGATCGTAATTTCCTATGTAAATTAAGGGTTTTATTAACTCGGCAGAAAATTTTAACAGCCGCCGGTCGCACTATCTTTCAGCCTAGACTTCAAGCTTGAACATATTCGGTCCTATCATGAAAAATATGATGAATTTTCGATATAGATATTACTCGGGGCAGCTTGTGTGCTTCACACTAACGATTAATATCCATATTTTCCGACTCTTCACCCTCAAGTATGCCAACTTGCTTCACAACGTGCCATGGAATGCTATGTGCATCATCGGATCTTTGAAATAACGAAAAGAGAGAGGGCAAATATGAAAGAGAGAAAAGAAAGATAAAGAAGAATATATGTATGTATGCATTTTGTTGATCCTCCAATTAACGATTAAAGTTGAAATTGTTCGTATACAAATTACTATAAGAAAGAGCGAGAGAGAAAATTAGGTGTTTCAGAAAACAAGAAGCATTTTATGTGAAAAGGTTTTTGTGCGACCATAAACGGCGATAAGAACCTAATTAAATATAACAAGCATTTTCAAATATTGATCAGATGTACGAGAAGGCTGTTATTATCGCGTTTCCGTTCGAAAATTAATATTTTTAATCTGCCACCAATCGTTTCAGAAAGAATTGTCAAGCTGATTCTCAGACGCAAACCTGGCGTTATCGGTTACGTTTCGCCAATACTAGAGTCTATAAATAACTTCTTTCTTCTTTTACTTCTTTTTTGAATCTGAAAGTCACCGTTGAAGGCGGTTTCTTTGTAGCCGAAATGCTCACTTGGTTTTTCCCAACCCTTTATTGTATATTGCCGCATCTTTATTTTTCAATTTCCTCATTAATCATGTTAAGGGTAACAACCTTATTCGTATGAGTTTATTATTAAGTAAGAAGACAAATGCTGAAGGTTAAAATATGAATGCAACCATAAACTTTCATAAGAGACTTAAATTAAAAAATACAATACCAACGCAGCAAGATGTTGATTTTTTAGAACATATTACTTTAGCATTTACTTAATTTAAAGAAAAATCGGAATTGGTATGCTGATATGATTTCTTTAAAAACATGAATATTTTACTTCTCTTTCTGCATCGTTTAGCGCTGAAGTAAAATATATTGTCTTTTAAATATTTGTTGATACGGCGTACAAGAAAAGAACTGTGGTCTGGAAGCTGAGGCGTTCGTTAACGTAACGCGTCGAAATTGTTTACCTCCCTTTTATTAATAAAATACCGAAGAATGGAAGTAAATTAAAAGAGACGTGCCCTGTGATCCAGTCACATTATTTCCGCCTGTGCTCGTATTTAAGGCGTATCTCAGTAATCTTTCCAGATAAGGAATGTAATTTTAAAATGTCATCTGAGAAGAGAGATTTGGATGACGTCCACTTGCTCCTGTCTGCTTGGAGGGCTGTCACACTTAAATGAACTTTTAACGAAAATGTCACCCTAAAATGTCTTCGCTTCTTTATCTCTCGACAACATAACTTGCCATCCATTGTGTATATTACATGGATGCTTAATCATTTTTTTATAATTATACATTTTAGGTGAGAACGAGTTCGCAAGCGCTGGGAGACATTTTTCGACTCCATCGTCGAATGTTTGACGGGCCAATAATTTGAAATTTTCTTACTTCAGTGAATAAATGTTTACTTAAAACTTCTATTAAGACACAGTGAGAAGACATTCTTTAAATAGTGAAACATAAAATGAAACACTATCTGATTGTTTACAGGGCATCTCAGGACGAATTCTCTAAGCAACTAATGGGCGTGAAGTTTATATTAAGCACTTGTTTTTCGGTATACAGCTGAAATTTAAGTTTTTAATTAAAGCTACACTAAAAAACAGTGGCGAAGCGTTTACTACGCCCGTCAAAGATATCGATTGGTATTTTTCGTCGTATCACTTTGCTATTTATCCTTCTTTTGCGTCTTGAAAAAGGATTTAAAACTTTCCCGGCGAATATTATTAGTGAATTGTTCTCGGGTTTCACACTGGGTGATGTCTTGAATAGAATTCGACGTTTCGGCGTATGTCACATCCGCCATCTTCAGGAAAACTGAGTAAGTTTTCCTGAAGATGGCGGATGTGACATACGCCGAAAAGTCGAATTCTATTCAAGACATCACCCAGTGTGAAACCCGAGAACAATTCACTAGTAATTTCCTTCCGAAAAAAATTATTTTGTTTTTAACAACTTTTATGTTAACTTACTGCGATATATAGGAATACGTGGACTTTTCTGTTGCAAATGTTGTTCTCTATACGACTAAATTTATTAACTGATACTTACAGATCATATAAGAGCAAGGGAGAGTAAAATAGGGATTTCTCATTGTTGACTTGACGGAAATGGCATCTCTTGACTGTGGCGCCAAAAATGGCAACGGCCACATACCGAAGAATTTATGCCAACGTCTGGAGACGAAGAAAAGATGGTACAATTTTTAATAGACAGTATAATCATCGAAAAAACCGTTGGGTTTGTGTTTCATATTTACTCTATACACTTCATAAAAGTAGTTTAAATTAAAAAGTTGTCTTTAAAATATACTCTTAGCTACAGAAACGGCTTATACTATAATTAAATTTAATTAGTGAACCATATTCTAGAGAAAGCGTTAAACCCACAGCGCAGGGCTCGGTCGGTGATTTCTGCCTCATCGCAGCTTTAGGCGCATGCTCACTTGTTCTTGAACCACGCGGGTTGACGACATAAAAAAAACATCCTTACGCGATCCCCGGGTTTCGGAAGAGAATTGGCGCGGTCGCACCTCGGGGCTGAACCAACACACATAAAGCCGTCCTCGCTCTCCCCCGAGAGAGAGGGAGAGAAAGCTCTCTCTCTCCCTCGTTCCGAATCAACTAGTGGATCTGGCTTTAAGAACCCTTTTGCCACCCGGTAAGGTCATAAATAAAGTGGTCCTCCACTTTAAATAAACTTCCGTCATTAGTCCCTGGCCTCGCTTCCCCATCCTTCCCGCTCTTCCTACCAAAACCTCTAGCTCCATTCTCCCCGCCTCACTCCCACCTCTCTCCTCCCTCTACCTCCACCGCTTACGACTGTTTCCACCTGCACACTTCCCACCCACGCTAAATTCCCTCTCCAAAACTCCCTCCCTTCCTCCTCTCATCCACTCCACTCAGCCAGTCTTCCTCTCTCTCTCTCTCAGCCAGATCATTAATTATTGCGCGTGTTAATCCCACCCCTTCTCCTTACCCATTCTCCCTCCGCATCCCTTCTCTCTCTCCCCTCATTCACCTTCTCCCTCCCCATTCCCTTCCCAACCTGCCTCTCTCTCTCTCTCTCTCTCCTCCCTCCTACCGGCGTGGCTTCCTATCTCTCCCTCCTCCTTGTGCACACACACACGCATATCGATTCTCCGATGCACTGCTACGTGCTCCTGAATAATTCGCAGTTTGCCTCGAAACGGTCGATATGAAAAACAATGCACACACGCACGGCGCCTCTTTGCGCGCTTGCCAGTTTTCCCTCCGAAGGACAAAATACCTCTAGTGCTCGCAGGTAATATTGACGGATGTTGATGGGCAATTGATAGCGCGCGACTCCTCTTTGTTTGTCTTTCGATGGCCATCGCCGGGTCGCTCTATTTCCTGGCGTTGGTGCGGAATGGACTGATCCGCTCATTGGGAAGGCCTTATTCATCAGAAGCGTGAATGGTTTTCTTCTCGATGCAATCCTAAAGGGAAACTGCGCCTCGAACTATTGGATTTTGCAATAATGCAATACTCCCTTGTTCAAAACTGTTTCCATAAAAATTTATTGTACTTTCACAATACTGTTGTTATTTGTTTTAATCTCATTGCCCGATCAAGGATTTGAATTCGTCCAGAAATCCTATAAAGGAATGGTATCTTCCTGCTTTTGGGTTTGATATCTATTTTATAAATATTGACGGTTTGTTTGTGTGTCTGTTGATATAAAAGCACGAAAACGGAAAGAGCAACGGCAAGTGCCTATAGCTCAATTTTAATTAGCTAAAATAATGCCTGAAATTAAAAGACAATAGTTAGATCAAAATAAATTAAACTAAAAATAATGTCAACATTCAGAGCAGCGGAATATTCAGAGCAGAAAATAAACCGACTTTAAAAAGACATCGAGAAATTCTATTCAATCGAATTAAATTAAATTAAAAAATAGTTATATTATAATTTCTGTGGAAAGGTCGGGTATGTCAGCTTGTCTTAAATGAATCTCATTCCTGAATCATCCTACAAAAATTCCCCCTTGTCAGTATTTTCAATACATCTTTAATCTACACTACGATATATTTTACTAAGGGCTTAAATATCGCATTTAATTTCCAAAAACGTTGCTGGCTTACAATATATTCTGAATATATGCCTAAATTCGGGATTATTATTTACACTTCCGCAAATCTGCCCTATTTATACCCTCATGAGTTTTTCATAAGCGCCAATTCTTTCTTCTCACAGAAAATTAGCTCCTCTGAGTAAAAATTTGTTTGCAGCTTATTCAAATTTAATCCGACCTCTCTCGTTCACTATAAAAATTAATGAAAAAGAAAAAGAAGTTAATGTGGCGGTAGGTTTTAAAAATAGATGATCAATCTAAAACTTAATTTACACTTCTTTTAAATGATTATTCATTAATTTAACACGGCGTTCCTTTAATGTACCATTTCTGCGAAAATTCATGTTCAATTAGACGGAAAAATAGGTTAAGTGAATACTTTACTCTTAATACAGAGAATAAAAATTCCTTATAAATGCTCAGAATATGCATGCAGCTAAAGTAGTTACTTTGGCCATTAATTACGTCCACCCTTATTGATCAAATCTAATAAAATAAAATAAAAGTGACGGTGATATTGACTCATGTTGTAAGCAGGACGATGAAGTCATCAATACCTACTTTTGAGGCTCAGATATGTAAAAGAAAGAACTTCAATTTCAGAAATGTGTTATATTGTATAAATAACATTTTATTTTATACTTGTATAAGGACGTAGGTAATAATCTTGTTTCTTTTAAAGACTTTTTTATTATTTAATAAATAAAATTGTTATAAATATATAATAAACACTCAATTTTCTTGTATAACATGTCTAAATATCATACCATATTTCTTCGATTCTAAGAAGCAATCGATTGTAAGACGCAACCTTGATTTAGTAATGGATTTTCGGGAAAAAATACCAACACTACAGGAAATGTACGTATTTAAACACGAAACTTAATTTTAATAATTAAAAATACCATACATTGAAATTAACTATCAATTATCTATTTACTGTCTTCATCACTCGTGCATCCAGTGACGCAATCTGAGTCTATAGATTATTCTGAGTCACTTTCTGAATCAGCGCTCTCAAGATCACAATTGTTCCACAAAATATCATCTTCTGTACCATCTAGTGCAGTGCTTCCCAAACTTTTGAGCTCCGCGGACCACTACAGTAACCCTCCAGGCCCTGCGGACCACCTCATTTCTGACACAAACGTACTTACTGTAACCACATTAATGAAAAGGGGTTAATTTGAATACAGAGAGGTGAAATCTGGAAATATGAACGAGAAGAAAAATCTTTAAGCTAACTAGGTACATTACTAAAGTAATGAATACCTGTGTCAGTGTAAGAATTGATTAACTTTCTCAAAAAAATTCAACTAAATATGCGTTTCATTCTAAAAAATTACATTTTGGAAACCTCCGCGGACCATGGTTTGGGAAGCACTGATCTAGTGCACTTGTGATGCAGCATTTCTTGAACGATTGTTTCACCGTTTCTTCTGCGATCTTCTTCCAAGCAGCTGAAACCCATTATGCAAGTTTTGAAGCAGATGCCCTCTTGATTTTACCAGAAGAAATCAAAGGAAGGTTTTCCAATAGGAACCATGCCTCATATTCCTTTATTATATGATCTTTAAAGGGTTTATTTACTAAAATATCGAGTGGTTGAAGTTGGCTGGTCATGGAATCACAACCAAGTCAAATTGTTTTTCCCAGAGTTTAGACTTCAGTTCTTCAGATAAGTGTCCACGAAAAGCATCAAGGTGGGTTTCGTAGTGCACCAGGACGTTTTTCCCATATGTTTTTTACCCAATTTTCCTTCAGATCAGCTGTCATCCATACATTTTGTTGTGCACGCACATTAACATCATTAGGGAAAATCTCATTCTTAGGAAACGTTTTGCGATTAAGAATGATATAAGGTGGGAACTTTCGGCCATTGGCAGTTATGCATAGCATCACCGTTACGCGCCGCTTTTCATAACCTGGGCTTGCGATCTTAACTTCATTTGCGCCTATAACATTAACAGTATAATTGCGAGGCATATGGAAATACACTGCGGTTTCGTCTGCAATTCCTGTTTGGCTAAACACGTACTTTTGTTTTTGGCGTAATTGAATGACGTATCGCTGGAAGCTCCACAGCTTACATATGTTGAAAGTCAGCTGGAAGTTTGTGAGAGATGAATATTCGACGCCTGAGCGACAGTCCTTAATGGTGCATGAATCTGTCGCACCAACCTCGCCCAGCTTTGAATTTTTCTATTCCGAGTGATTTTACAGTTTCTAATGCCTTTAATTGCATTACCTGGTGTGTGACAGGCATTCGTTTTGCATTTGTTTCTTTTACGACATGGAGTACTGCAGCGTCTACTTGTGGGTATCTTCCTTTCTTATGTCCTGTGAAGCTCTTGGTTGTTGCCTTACAAGAAAATATGGAAGCACGGTCATTTCTACAATGACGAATGTTGGCTTCACTTATAGTAAATTTTCACCCAGCAGCTCTATTTCCATGCTCTTCTGCATATATTATAATTCTTCGTTTTAAAGCCGCGTCATAGTGAAGCCGTTTTGAAGACATTGTGAAATTGGAATGATTGTGGCTTCCATTTAAAAATTTAAAAAATTGTAAATTAAAATTTTTAAATTTAATTGCCAAATATGAGCTAAAATGCAACCACTTGTATCAGTAAGATATTATAACAGCGAACTGAGGCGACAGCCGAAAGATGCCAACGATACCACCCATCATTGGCGGATTTAGGCCCTTTGGGGCCCGTGATGCTAATGCTGTCATGCCCTCAATATTATGAATATTCATATAACCAACTGATATATTTCGCATAAAATACACATCTATTATAAGTAGTTGCTGATTTACCTTTACTCGGAAGACTTTTTTGAAGGTTTCTTCACCGTCGCAAGAAAGTACTTTTTACTGAATATGAAGAACTACAGAAATGTAGCAGTCTTCGACACTTTTGGGATCTGATATGTCGGATACAAACTGTTTGAACAACTAATGTAGGGACCCGCGGCTTCAGACGCTGTACCACCCACCTAAGTGAACCGAGCTGAACTGACGCTCCCATGTCATCGTCATGACGTGTCATCGTTTGAAAACTTGCTACTTTTTATTAAAATGCTTACTTTGTTTTCAAACGTCTATCCTCTCATATTCAGTATACAACGTGCGATCAAAAACAAAGTAATACCATATTTTACACGATAGACGTTTTCTGTTATATCAGAGGATCAAATTTCGAGTACCCATATTAGAATGTGGAGAGATACGGTTCTTGTTAGTAAGAGGGTTCTCCTTCTTCTACAAAGTAATTTTCAGTTAGATAACTAACAGTGTGCATAGTTCTAAATTCTGGGTCCCATTTATCAGTATTTGTCAACCTTTTTTTGCATGTGGAACTCTTTAGGTGTTGAAAACTTCATCGCGGAACCCCATTATGATTATCACTTAATTTGTACCTCGGAGGAAGCGTGTCATAGAATAGTCTTTTATCATCGATTTTAAGACGCCATCGAATATAAGACGCACCCCGATTTCAGTGACGTTAAAAATTGAAAAAAGTGCTTCTTTGAAAAGAGTAAAGACGGTAATTATTATATTTTTAATGAGAAAAGGCGCATCGAAAAATAGTGCATACTGGCGCCAAAAACGTAAACCTGGAAATGGCTATAAACAAGTGAAAAAATGAGAATGTATAAAAGAAAATTTTAAGCCCTTTCCCGCTGCAAAAAAGAAATAATGAACTTTAGAAAACAAAAGAATAACAAACACCAGATACTTATAGATGTTCTTACGTAAATTATTCGAGATTACCGCATTTTTGTTTACTTCGGTAGCAAAGAAAATTATATTGATAGGCAACAATTAAAAGCAATTTTTACTCCATAGCTCTCATACTGTGACCAGGAAGGTATCGATTAAAATATTTATCCAGATAAAGGATAAGGTCTACCAAAAAAAAAAAGATCATAGAGAGCGCGAAAATACAACTCATAATTTCGGAGAAAAAAATTCGAGTGCGTCCCGAGAATATTTTACACCTAAATTCCTCAAATAAAGGAAAAAACTGCCTCTGGGCTCGATACCAAGTACATATGAGAAAAGCTCGTAAAGAATAACAAAATGATACTAAACTACGACCCGCTCAATAGACGCAGTGAGCATCGTGGCCTCTCTTTCCCTTACCTTTTCCATGAAAAAGGATTCCACTACCTACTTAAAAGCATTGTTAGAAGAATTTCTCATTGTTAAAAAATAAAAAATAAAACAGATTATTTCTGGCAATAAAAGAATTTATAAGCAATTCGGTAGGGATATGGATTCACTATTCGAGAAAAATGCACTGTTTCGGTCGTACAACTGTGAAAGTCTTAAGTTTGTATCTTAATTCTAACTCACAATCAGTGGTGGGCAACCTTTTCCACGTGGCCGCATTGCAACTTGTCAATTCTTCGGCGAGCTGGATTAGACTTTAAAACTGTTTTTAATGTTAAGAGTTCAATCAAAGTGTTTTATGGTCTTAATTTGATTGTGTTTTATGCGAATTTGTTTTAAATCTCTTTTTAATCGTAACCTCTCGGTCCGCATAAAACGCTCTTGAGAGCCGCATGCGAGCCACAGGTTGATCACCACTGTTCTAACCAATTTAACAAAGCGGTTTTATAGATATAAATGACAACGCAATGCCTTTCTTATGAGAATACTTTTCTTTAAAAACTAATTAAATTTCATAACCATTCCGCATTTCAGGATTTGTCAGATTTTTGCTGATACGTTTACATTTAGATCTACGTAATTGCCAAGTTACATATTCTCACCTATTCCGGATCTACCACTTCAACACCGGTGTGACGCATGCCCGCAGATTCGCTGCAAAATTAATATATAGGTTACGAGTGAAGGAAAGTGGAATGAGAGATGCGAGGACTGAGAGAGGTTAGAGATAGCAGATAACCGTTGGGAATAGGAAGAGATTTCTTTGTTCACATAATGAAGTTTTCTCCTAGTTTTAAGCACCAGTCATTTCGTAAAAATATGCCGTTTAAATTTTATTGACTACTATAAACTTAGGCTGTTGTGTTTGAATATAATTAATGGCAAGGGTAACTCCTAGATCCATAATGGACGGCAGCTAAATTTATTATTTCTATGCCGTGGAATTAATATCGCCATTCCTGAATACATCAGCAATTAAAGTGACTTTCTTCAGCCGTTTATTTGAAGATATTAATCAATTTGCTCTCACAAATTAAAATATAAATATATAATATTAAAAGGAGTTTTCGAAAGTCTGTAATTACTTTAGATACATCACTCTTGTTTTCATTGGTAACTTTAATTTCATGCTCATGTGAAACATATTGTAAAACGTATTCACGGCTCTAGTAATCTTACAATTAGTACACGGGTGGTCAATCTGCGGCCCGCGGACAGCGAAACCATCGCAGAAATCAACCGTGAAATTTAATTTGGTTCCTTGCTTACTTTTTACTTAAAGTGTGGCTAAGCAAGCTTTTATGGAGAAGTTACGATGTTACAAAAATGTATAGGTAATGTTAATTTTCACTATTAGGACCCCATGTATTATTACAAGTATGTTTCGATGCAAACGCTGTCCACCAAAGTACTCGCAACTGCTACTAGTGTAAACTTTTCAGCCAATAGAGCAATTATAACGTTTCAAACGCCGTATTAGTATTATTAAATTGTCGAAAAACCCTTACTCTGATTTATTTTCATGAGTATATACTACCGAATGTTTTTTTTAACCTTAATCATGGTGAACGGCGAACTTTACATGATATATGATCAAGCATATATAATTCGTAGTCGGTTATTAACGTTTTTATAGCAGGCTGCTACCTATTCTATTAATAGCTGCAGTCTTTACCTTTTTTTAATAAGAGTTTTGACAAATACGCTACAGTCAATAAAAACGAAAATATAGCTAAATTTCGCTTTCAGAAGTCAATTTTCTATCTTCCTGCGTTCATCACTGACTAAAAACTTTAAATGAGATACATTTAAATTTAACAGGACTAATAAAAAAATATACAAATCGATATTTAAGCCAAGGTTCAGAAAAGTTTTCGCAATTTTATGCGCGGATAACGCCGTGATTACACACCTATTCGACAAAAAATTTTTGAATGCGTTGCTCAAAGTCCTAAATATCATTATCAAAGAGGAAATACCTCGCAGTGACAGCATAAATACACCAACATATTACGAATTCAGAGTTGTTCTTTACTAACGAAGTCTGCCAATTCGTCTGTCCACAGCTTTCATCTTTTGAACCGCTTCACGGATTGTGATTAATTTTAGTAGTATGGGTGACTCTCATTAAATGTATCACCTTATTATGATTATGAGCTGCATTCGTCAATTATAACTACAAATTTATATAAGCACTAAAATAAGTTTATGAGAATAAATGCCATATTTTTCTCTCCCTAGCTCTCACATAATACAACAGACCCTAACTAAGAGAATTTTATCGGAAAACAAAACTGATAAAACACATTTTCCCTCTCATGCTCTTATAATATTAATAAATACTTCGAAACCTCTGATTATCCCATTTATTGAGCATATTCTTCCTTGTTTAAACCTAAGATTGAATGCATAATTCATGAATCGTAACCCCAATATATTTTCTGTAAAGAACATGAGAGATTAAAGAAATACAACCATACGCTCAAGTGTTGGTATACGGTTGCGGAATTTAGTAAAATGTATATTTTAAATGGATATCATGAGCAATGCAAAAGCAGATTTCAAATGTGTAGTAAGAGAATTAATCATCTTCGATTACACTCTTTACACCGTGGAGTTGCTCTTTGCTTTCCTAACCATTGATATTCTTTTCGATTCTCATATGTATACATATCGGAATGGGACGTTTCAAAGTAGGCCGTTTAAGCGTAAGTAGATAAATTATTATTATAGTTCTTTATAGATTCAGTTACCTTTATACGTGCTATCTTAAATTGGAGATAAATACTTTTATTGCTTTAGTTGAAATTATTTGAATAATGTCTTAATAGATATTTTCCCATTTTTACATTAAAATATGTTTTTACACTTAAAAAATTATTGCTTTTAATTACATATTATTTTACATATGTACTTTTACATTAAAATTGGTTTTTACACTTAAAAAATTATTGCTTTTAATTACATATTATTTTACATATGTGCGTTGTTATCTATAATATACAGACGTATAATATACGTTGAATTAGTGATCGGCGTCATCAAATCAAAATAACAATACACAACAGAGGTTTATTAAAATTAAAAAGTAAAGACATTAGTGTGTCATTTGGTAATTATGTGATAGACAACGTAAATACTCCATAGGGTCTCTGTTTCCATAGTCCAATAAAATTCTTAAAATACGTTCATCAGCATCACGATATTTTTTAAGCTTGGCTGGTGGACGGTGCCCTGCAACTAATTGTTCGTAATATGTATCGCGACCTTTTTGTATGTACCTTCCGTAATCCATCTATTAATTTCCATATAGATGGATGATGCATTCATAATTCTGCTTGTAATCGACGATGGGCTGCTTCGGCATGGTTGTTGGTGCGATCCTCAGCAACTAATGTTCTATTGTATAAATTCCAGATTTCTGGAGGAAACAAGGGTAGGCGTCTGTCGTTTCCACTTCTATTCAGACGACCGATATAATTGTCCTCAAACCAATTTAATCATTGATGCTGTTGTACCGGTAATCCATTGGCAAGCGCATCAACATAGCCATCCAAGTCAGCAACCGGTACAAATGCTAAGGCGATGACCATTTTTGCTTTTAATGCAAAATCTGCATCATTGTTGTGGAGATGGATGACTCCCATTTGAGTTAAATGCTTCCGCATATTCTGGGCTAAATGAAAGAAACCCTTTGACGCAAACCCCCGGAAAGCAATCTTTCATGGCATTAAAGGCGGCCTGTTCAAAATCGCAGTGGATAGGCCGTGGATTTAAATTCGGTTGCAGTTCTTTTACCATTTCAAACATACGTGTATACGTTGCACGCAGTTTGTTTGGTAAAAGAGTATAAAATATGGGATGTATCCCTCCATGCTTCTCTACCATCACTATATAAATTTGTGAGAAGAGCCTTGGCGCTGTTGTGAACGTTCGATCCGCGTACCACGTATTAGATGTGGATAAATGTTGGAGCCAGCTTTCTCTACCAAAAATTAAAATTCTGTCTTGCCCTTCTCCATTATCGCCTAATAAAAAATTTTTCTCTATCCCTGGTTGAGGCATATCAGACAATACCAATTGATTTAGATTTATGGGATCTGCAGGATCCGCATTTACTTGTTTGCGTTTTCGTCGAATGATTTTCCTCAAGGCTGCATTATTTGGAACTGCAGCTTGGGCAGCTTGCGACACATTTGTCAAACAACTATTAATAACTGTTAATGTTCCTTCCACAGTTTCTTCCGCACGACGTATTATTTTTGTCACCACTTTTGTTATTTCGACGTTCACTGCCGAAGACACGTGAGAATGACTGGTAACTTCCTTGATGACTTCTCCAGCTTTCGTGTGAATCCTTTCTCTACAACGTCCCATTTGTTCACACGGACAAAATTTCACAGTATTGTCAGTCCTGCTACGCGTCTCAAAATTATAAATAAATCCGTTATGGTAAAACTTTTGATTTCCTCTGTCGTCTAAAATTTGCACTTCCGTTTTAAAGGGCACTAGTTTTGTATTATTATAAAGTTATTACAGTACTGCAGCACTTACAGTTCACTATCCACTCTTCACTATCAATTACACAGGCCTGCGAAGATTTTGCTGTTTTTGTAAACATATGTGATTTATATAAATATTGATGCGCTGAATTCGAAAATGGCATTCGTTTTGGCTTATAACGTACAGATTTTACACAATTGGATATTATATGGCTATTATCGAATCCTATATATGTACAGTGTTATACAATTTCGTTAATGCATTGAACATTGAATAGAATGTGATAAAAAATTCAACACTACTGTCGTCCTAAAGTGTGATAGACTTAATGCTTCTGCTGCCTACGAATTATAACCTGTCATCAGCTATGCCGCATGGACCAGACGTCCCGATTCTTACACCGCCGGCCGAGTTGGAGGCTGTCGAATCCTCATCCATCTCGGAGTTTACAGCAGAGGAGTATGTGTATTTCTCATCTGACAACGAAGACATAACTCCGCAGCTATTTACTCAAAGGGAGTTGAACGATTTAGTCCGGGACTTAGGTCTTACTTAGGAAAAGAGTGAATTATTGGGATCAAGATTAAAAGAAAAGAATCTATTATTCCCAGGAACAACCTTTTACTGGTTTAGAAATCGCGAGAACGAGTTTCGGAATTATTTTAGAATGGAAGGTGAACTGGTTTTCTGCTGTGATATTTCTGCTTTGATTCAGCAGTTGGGAGAAGAAACCTACGACCCGAAGGACTGGCGTTTGTTTATTGACTCTTCAAAAAGGATTTTAAAGGCTGTATTATTGCATAATGGAAACAAATTTGCTTCCATACCAGTCACACATTCAATATACCTAAAAGAGTCATATGAAAATTTACAAACAGTATTACAAAAAATTAAATATAACGAACATGAGTGGTCTTTGTGCGGTGATCTAAAGGTTTCCGGGATTTTATTGAGTCAACAAGGAGGCTATACTAAATTCCCTTGTTTCTTATGTGAATGGGATAGTAGAGCGAGGGACAAATAAAAATTGGCCTAAAAGTAAAAGATTCATACCAGGAACGAAAAATGTGAAACATGCCAGTTTAGTTGACCCACAGAAAGTTTTATTGCCACCTTTGCATATAAAACTTGGTATCATGAAGCAATTCGTAAAAGCGCTGGACAAGAGTGGCTCGTCCTTCCGATATCTCTACCGTAAGTTTCCATATGTATCCGAAGCTAAAGTGAAAAAGGGCATACATGATGGACCACAAATTCGACAACTCATGAAGGACACCGAATTTACTGATACCATGAATGAAATAGAACTTCAGGCACGGGATGTATTCAACAACGTCGTTAAGAAGTTCCTCGGCAATGTAAAAGGTCCCAGTATGAAAAAATCGTGGGAAATATGTCAGACAAGCTGCAGAAACTGGGATGTAACATGAGTTTAAATTACATTTTTTACATTCTCATCTCGATTACTTTCCCGAAAATTTAGGAGACTTCAGTGAAGAACAGGGTGAAAGATTTCATCAGGACATCAAAGAGATGGTGTGTCCCTGATGGCCGACTATTGTTGGACCTTAAAAAGAGAAGTTACTCGTCAAGAACATAACAGGAAATCTATGGAACGCTCATTTGGAACAAAGCGAAAACGGAAACATCCTGACCCTAATCATCCTATTTAAAGGTATTTAAATAACTTCTTACCTTAGATGATGTTTATATGGGGCTGTCAGACTATATATCGTACGACTTCCCCATGTCTCTGTACATATACATTCATAAACGCATGATTTTAGCGAAAATTTGTTTTGTAATTTCTGAAAAATCCTGACGTGATACGGAAAAACGGGCATTTGATTTGAATTCAGCATGCTCAAATTAATAAAAATCACATATTCAACTTGAAACAGCAGAAAAAAAATTCATTTTCGCAGACCTGTGTTATTCACTTAATATTTTGACCAAACTGTTTCCTGAAAACTCTACAAAAGAATGACCAGAATTCCGATTTTGTTTATAAGGTAAAGCACAGAAATACGGGAAATAGAAATTTATAAAACTATTTATATATGCAGGTAACAATGCAATTAGGGAATATCAACGCAAATGTAATATATCTGGCTAAGGAATGAAAGATCTCTGAAATTTACCGTTATTGTCGTGATTGTTGGTTCTATTATTTTGAATTAAATACATTCTATTATTTTGAATTAAATCTTCTATTATTTTGATTTAAATACATTATTATCAGATAAAATAGAACAACAGCAATAATACATATTGTTAACTGTAATAGCAAAATGAAAATAATTAATATAGTCCCCAAACCTAATTATCAAAATAATACGATTGTTTTTAGTAAAAAATATAAAAACTTCCATATAACATAAAAATTATACGTTAAATATAAATCATTGTAATCATCCTATTCTTACAAACGTAATATAGAATAAACAATTAATATGAGTATATTTCACTTATTTACAGTAATCGCAAAAACATGACATTTAAATGCGCTATTTTATTGGAAAAATATCACAATATTTCCTCATCAAGTATTTTCTGAGTTAAATCTTTAATTAAAACCAATAATTTTTTAACTGTAAAAATGGGAAAATATAGATTAACACATTATTAAAATAATTGCATACAAAACAATAAAAGATTATTTATTTTTAATTGAAGATAGCAAGGTACATTACGTATAAATTCAAAAGTATCTATGAGGAAATATATTGATAATTTATCTATTGACGATGAAACGGCCGACGC
The DNA here is from genome assembly GCA_036926305.1 of Uropetala carovei. Lineage (NCBI taxonomy): Eukaryota > Metazoa > Arthropoda > Insecta > Odonata > Petaluridae > Uropetala > Uropetala carovei. The sequence goes on along the minus strand of JAXCHB010000267.1, from coordinate 364,966 downwards.
TGAATCGTCCCTACGATGAATTGTCCTGACGCTGAAACGGCTCGACGGTACGAATCCCTCCTTATCAAGTAATCCTTATTCTTTCCCAATCGCGGTCCTGATGCTCTAATCGTTGTGTGGCTTTCCATTTGCCAGCCATCTCCATCGACTCTATCCGTTTCAGAGGTTTAGCCTGCATTTTTTTTAAATCCGAGATGTGTAGGATTAGACAAACGACAGCGGGTTCTTATCCTAGCGACCACAGTTGTGGGATACAATCTCCGCTTCGACCCGTCCAGCTTCGGATGCACCATCAGCAGCTAAGCTACCGTCGGCATGTCTCACATTCAGACCTACCTCGGAGAACGGTATCTCTCACCACATAAAGATGGTGTCCCTTGGGAAGAGGAGGGGGAGGATCCCAACGAAAAAAGAACGTAAACAAAATACATGGAGTGCTTGTATGCATCGACGCTCGCGTGCGCGCGCACACACACATACAATATATATATATTCACACACACACACACACAATATATATATATATTCTTTTATTTCCATCAAATGTCCATTACTCCTTTATTATTGAGAATAGACAATGTGATTACTCTTTATTTTCGTCTTGTAACTCCCCCTAAACATAGATGAAGTATCGACCTCGCGTCGTGGGGCACCCTGTATATATATATATATATATCCCTTCCAACTGCCTCAAAGTCGGCGGAAGGGTGTAAACGGAGGCTAAAGGGCGAAGAACAGTGGTGTCCTCGGACACTGGTAGGTTCAACCATGCTGTGAAGTCTTTCTGCAATATCTCCGGCCAAAGTGAAAGAGGTACTCACCAACCCGCTCTGGGCCAGAGTGGTGTTTTAAGGTCCACAATCCCCCCATGACATGTACACCCATAAAAAACGGCCCTCATTCTCCGGAGGCTGGATTGCCTCTGACCGTGGCAGTGGTCAGGAACAAGGCATGAAGGCAGAGGATGCTAAGAATCCCCGGAGGTTAAACGCCCACTGCCACTCTTTCTCATCCTTACCCAATTCCTTTAACCTCAACCTAACTACCTTTAACTGCCGGACTTTGTCCAGTGAAGATAAACTTCAAGAGCTCCAAGAACAACTGGAGAAGATCAAGTGGGACATTTTAGGGCTTAGTGAGGTGAGAAGAAATGGTGAAGGCCTATTGGAGTTGAAGAGTGGACATATTTTTTATTACAGGGGAACTGACACAGGAAGAACAGGAGGAGTTGGATTCATCATCCACAAAACATTGAAGAATAATATCGTGGAAATGGAAAGTTCATCCGAGCGGGCAGCTAGACTAGTGCTTCAAATAAATAAAAGATATCAATTTCAAATAGTCCAAGTTTATGCGCCAACGTCATCATACTCGGAAGAGGAAGTGGAAGATTTCTACCAAGGAGTTGGAGAACTGCACGACAAAGGAAGCTGCCATCTAAAAGTGGTCATGGGTGATTTCAATGCCAAGGTAGGAGAACAAAAGGAAGACGACAGCGCAGTTGGAAAATGGGGCTATGGAGACAGAAATGAACGAGGAGACCGACTTGTAGACTTTGCTGAATGTACTAGTCTGTATGTAATGAACACTTTCTTCAAAAAGAGTCCCAATAGAAAATGGACCTGGAAAGGACCCAATGGTACCAAAAACGAAATTGACTACATACTAGTCAATAAGAAGCAATTGGCTGAAGACTGTTCCGTCCTCAACCAGTTTAAAACTGGAAGCGACCATCGCTTGGAAGATGCAGAATAATATTCAACTCAAAGTTAGAAAGACAGAAGCTTATAAAGAAGAAGCCTAAGTCTATTATCAATATGCAGATACTAAAAGAACGAAAAGAAGAATTTCAGCTCCAACTGAAAAATCGATTCAGTGCACTGGAAGACCAAGAAGCTGAATCCCAATTTATGGAGATACTCAAGGAAACCGCTCAAGAAATAGGCGGAACAGTTAAAACAAAGCCAGGGAAAAAGTTGACCGAAAAAACAAGACTGCTGATGGAAAAAAGAAGGAAAATGATAATTACTAAAGATCCTAAAGAAATGATCCATTTTGCAGAAATAAAACTATAAGGAAATGTATCAAGGAAGATGTGAAAAAAATATAATTATGAGCTAATAGAGAAAGCCATAGAAAACAATAGAAGTTACAAGAAAATGAAGCAACATCTCTCGATCGGAAAGAGACAGCTGGTGGCCCTGATGCTATAAGACGGCTCCATAACCCATAGTAGAAAACAAATCCTGAAACGGGTAAAAGAATTTTACACCAAGCTGTATGAGGATCCTCTAGGAAATGACGAAGTAAATGATGATGGAAATATGCCCACCGAAGAGGTCCCAGATATCCTTCCGGAAGAGGTGAGACAGGCAATCAGAAGTATGAAGAATGGAAAAGCATCTGGAATGGATGGTATTACAGCGGAAGTATTCAAAGCATTGGGTAATCATACGGAAACAATTCTCGCTAAGATTTTTAACTCCTGTCTGAGGAAGAAGAAGATACCAGAAACATGGAACCACGCATGAATTATCCTTCTGCACAAGAAAGGTTCCAAAGAAGACTTGAATAACTACAGACCGATCAGTCTACTCCCAACAGTCTACAAAATATTCACCAAAATACTCACTATGCGCCTTCAAAACCTATCGCCATCGTCAGTGGGACGACCAAGAGGATTGTTGTTTGCCCGATAGAGAAAAAGCATATCTACCGCGAACTCTCGTACGCAACAAATGGGCGTCGGTGGCCCATAAGGGGGAAGCACACCGACGACGAGGTCCACTGGCTGGCGATCAGGGAAAGGCCGAGTTTTGGCGCAGACGCCGACTTTGCCTGGCGACTGGCGCACGATAGGTGGGCGGACGCGGTCTTCCTCGCCAAAACGGGAGTGCTGGGCGCAGGGAGTTGCCCGTGGTGCACGGATAAGGTGGGGAACGCATGGCACCTGGCTTTCGAGTGCACAAAAGCGAAACCCATATGGGGCAACGTCCTCAAACTCATCAAAGCCCTGACCGGAGAACGGGTCATCTACCTGAGGGACCTGTATGCAGGCTTACGAAAAAAAAAAACGGGACTCGGCTATAAGGGTGTCCAACTGGCGAATTACCTTGTCACGTTGGGGAAGAGCGTGATTTATAAGAGTTTCACCTTATTCTGCAAGGGGAAAAAAAACGCAAATCGACAACTGGAGGGAATTTCAGCATTCGTTGAAAAAACGAATCTTGTCGGAATGGGCCTATCACCAGGGGAACGATACCGTAACCTCGTTCTCGGAGTTCTGGGGTTACAAGGACATAGAGAGCTGATGATGGGACACCTTATCCTCACGTAATCGAAGAATAGGAAATGGCTCAAATCGCATAACAGTACTGAGCCATCTCTCATCATCATCATCATCATCACCTATTTATTTATATATTTATTTATTTTATTTTTTCAGACATAATAATCATCATCATCATGCCTCAAATCGTTTTAGCCCTGAGGAGTGCATGCGAAGAGTGGTGATCTATTGGAGAATGCCCCAAGGTTGCGGTAACCAGCCCCTTCGGCGGGGAACTCCAATGGAACATTTCTCTCTCTCGCTGCACATATAATTAATATTAATAATAATAATAATGAACTACAATGAAGTGATGATATGAATCAATAAGGTGACGGAGAGAGAATTACCCCCTACCGTTTCCCTTTAATAATAATAATATTATAATAATAAAACACACACACACACACACGCACACACACATTTCTTTTTCTTTGTGTAACTAGGTGTTGAAGGAAACCCAGTGAGCACTTAACGGAAGGAGAGCCGCTGGAGTGTCAGAGAAACGGGCAGTTGTAATTTCATCCCCGGTCAGGAGGTACCTACCTAAAGGGTCGCTAATCCCTACTGTGTAATTTCATCCCCGCTTCTTTCATGGGGGCTCGACCAAGACCACCGAGACTCGGTGGTCTTGGCTGGACCCAGGCCCCTAAGCTGATCCCTCGTCACCCGTTACATGCGAGGGTTTCCCCACACACCATAGATATATTGTTTTAAGGAAGGATGGGTATTCCCTAATTTTTCTGGATTTGACATTAAATAGGCATATAAGGAAAGGTTCATTTGCGTGGACAATTCAGTTTGGGTTAACCACTCCTTGTTCATAATTTATTACTATTGTAAAACGAGGCAGCGGATGCGGTACCGCGTAAGGTTTTCGAACACGCTAGGGTTCTTTTTTAGGTTAGACGAGAAAAATATCAATACATCGGCTAGATTAGAGTCCCCCAATATTAACTTTAGGGATTCCACAAATAGCGGTAGATTGAGAAGCAGAAAAATAAAATCGCTAGATCAAGTGGTGGGGAATATCGTTAGTAAGAAAACAGACCGGTAACAGTGGTAGTAAGGAAACCGAAACGAAAATACCCGTAGAAAACAATAAAAATTATTATTATGAATTGCCAAAGCATTCGAAGGAAAAAGGCTGATTTTTGTCACTTACAATTAGTTAAAAGTCATTGTGCAGGCGTTGTCTTGGGAACAGAGAGTTGGCTGTCAGACGACATTAATTCTTACGAGATTTTCCCACCAGATTACGTGATATATCGCAAAGACAGGAGGGAAAGAGTCGGAGGTGGAGTTATTATCGCCGTCAGAAGCAGTATATCAAGCCAACTTGAGGAGTTTAACGTCAGCGAACACTGCGAAATGATATGGTGCTCAGTTCGTACGAGAAACGGTAAAAAGTTATTTTTTGCTCATTTTACCGCCCACCTGACTCAGGAGACGAGAATATTAGAGAACTCAGTTGTACATTGCAGGTGATTGCCAGAAGAAAGAACGAGCCAGTAATTATTCTTGGAGGAGATTTTTATCTTCCATCGATCGATTAGAAATCCGTAACCTGTGTTAGTGGGGGAAAAAATAGAGAAACTTTCGTGAATTAATTGAAGCGTTTACCCTAAACTCGCTAGAACAAATCGTCAACGAGCCGACGCGATACGACTACAACGGAAACGGAAACATATTAGATCTGCTAGCCACGACCCACCCGCTTTTGATTAGAAACCTGCATATCGACAAAGGCATAGGTGATCATAAAAAAGTAATAGCCGACTTCAAATATACCCCTGCGACAATAGATAAGCCAACGCGATTAGTCTTTATCTTCAGTAAAGCGAGTCTCCCAGGTTTAAAAACTTATGTTACAAATCAAATAACGACATTTATCAATTCTGCGAATAATAACAGCGTAGATGATTCTTGGACGGAAATGTTGCGCATTTCGCGAAGGTCTAAAACCTTTGTCCCAAACAAACCCGTTCGTTACCACAAGGATCCGCGGTGGATAAAGACAAAGCTCCGCGCCTTGCTCAAGAAACAAAGGCGGCATCAAACACACATAAAGCACCTCAAACAAGTTGGTAGGGATCACGCGAACGAGTATTTAATTTACAGAAAAAGTCGAAAGTCTGCAAGAGACGAAGCGCGGAAGGAATTTGACGCCTACTGATCCACGATACTTACAGATTCCCTCAAAAACGATTCGAAAGAATTTTGGTCGTACGTGCGAGAAGTTTGACGTCAGCCCACAGTATCTCATTTACATACAGACAACGGTGAAGGTGTGCACGATTCTTTTATTAAGGCCGGTAAGTTAAATCGGTTCTTCGAAAATTGATTCACAATCGACAGCGGTCATTTCATTGATTTCCCTACGCGTATAGATTCAAATATGAGCGACATAGAAACATACGAAAGCGGTATTGATAAATTGATAAACCAGGTCCATAAAAGAAAGTCATACCTGTGTTCATTATAAACTCGCTAGCGAACGAATTAGCTCCGCACCTTAAGATCGTATTCACAAAATCTTTAGATGAGGGAGTAGTGCCTTTGATATGGAAAAGAGCCCACGTTACACCTATACACAAAACGGGAAGTAAATTTAAAGTGGAGAACTACCGCCCTATATCATTGACATCAATCTTTTGTAAGGTTTTTGAGCATATTATCGGAAGCTCAATAATGCGATTCCTCGAAAGTAAAGGTGCGCTTAGTAGAAACTAGAATGGTTTCCGAAGAGGCAGGTCATGCTAGACTCATTGTCAGTTAGCTCTACTCACACATGATACTGTGAAAGCACAGGACAAAGGAATAGGAGTAGATGTAGTATTTTTAGACTTTGGGAAAACCTTAGACACCGTTTACCACTCAAAAATAGTGCAAAAATTAAAGGCTTATTCAATTAACGAGAAAATTGTAAATTGGATCACTTCGTTCCTTTCAGATAGAACCCAGAGAGTAGTTCTCGAAGGAGTTGCATCAGACATCTTCAAAGTTACTTCTGGCGTGCCTCAGGGAAGTGTAATCGGACTCTGTTATTCTTGATATATATAGATGATTTAGTGGATAATATGAAGTGTAAAGTCAGACTTTTCGCGGATGACACACTTGTGTATGGTGAAATAAACACAACATACGACCGGAAGACTTTGCAAAGGAACCTTCAGGCTATTACGAAGTGGTGAAAGATTGCCAACTCGACCTGAATATAGAGAAATGCGCCGCAATGAATTTCACGCGTTCCATGAATTTCATCCGTTACCCGTACGAAATATCTGGATTAAAGCTAAAATACGTTAATAGCTACAAATACCTAGGAGGCACACTCAGTAGAAACTTGTCTAGTAGGGAGCATATCAAAACCGTCATAGCATCGGCAAACAGGGTTCAAGGGCTTTCCTCTAGAGTCCTGCGGGGATGCCCCTCGAATGTGAAGGAAATCGTATACTTATTCCTAATACGATCCGTCATGGAATACTGTAGCGCTGTCTGGGACCCTTTCGACGAGGGCTTAACCTAGGGAGCTCGAAATGGCTTAGCGTAGGGCGGCTAGATTTGTAAAGGGAGAATACCGGTATGATGCGAGTGTATCTTATATCTTGAGGAACCTGAAATGGCAGACGTTGAAGAGTAGAAGAATTGAGTACAAAAGGAAACTATTTGAAAAGTTTAAAATCTCCGAATTTGTTGAAGACGTACGCGGCATAGCTGTACCCACTGGTGTTAGTGAACGTAATGTTAGATCAGAATGTAAGAGAAAATATCTCGAAACATTCGCTAGAACCGAGAAGTAGTACAGACATTTTTTTCCCAGACGCGATAAGACAGTCCAACAGAGGAATTAGTTAGTGTTCATTGGTACTGTGACACCCCCTGCCAAACGCTTCTGGAGGCTTTCAGGGTATAATGTAAATATATGGAAAGCAAAACAGTACTAACAGCGTAAACATGAATGTTTCATCAAAAACAAAACGGAGGAAGGCGTTGGTCGAGATAAAAATAAAATTATATTTAAATGGTGATATACAAAGGATTAATTATATTAAGTTGGTTTCGTACCCATTAGTCTAATTTATAGTCAAAATCATTACTTCCTCACTATTTTATCACGTACTTTGGTTTATTTTTTTCTGGCATATATGTTTCCAGTGCAATTGTTTTTCTAGTCTGTAGCTCAGTGTGATATTTTTATTTCGTAGTTTGGACAAATTTTCTTTAAAACGCATTTATTTAATGTTATGTTATGTTCATGTAAGTTTGTATTTCCAGCATTTATTTATATTTTGGAGAAGTTTAATATTTGTGTGCTACTAATTTGAGCATTTATCATACTTTAGTATGCTTGCCGTTATAATAAACATTTCTTTTACCTAAATTGTTTACTTTCTTCATCGTTCCTGAAAAGCAGTAATAATTATATGCCATCTTTAACCTATGCGAGATAGGGAACCCCTAGCCCGGCAACGCCCCGCCGGGGAAGCACGGGGATGAAATTACACGTTTTCAGGGGGCTACCTGGCGAACAATTCAAGAGGATTAGGACGCGCCCCTAACCAGGGACGAAATTCCCATCGCCCGGAGAGACACATTTGTAGACGTAGTTGGAGCTTTCGGGATGATCCCTTCGTAAACACAAGAGAGACACGACTGATACGGCAGTTCCTAAATATCCTTATTTAGCTTTCCTTTTCCGGAAGTATTTATATATATGTATACGATATATACACACTAGCAGAATTTCCCGTTGAATTTCAACGGATTTAGTGAAGCTACTACAGCACAACATACAAACTCTTTCAAATATATAGTAGATAATTTTAAAATTACAATTAGCTTTTCTTAACAATTAATCATATTTGCTTGTAACAATCCGTTTCCGAGCCTATTGCATTCAAATATAACGATAATTGTATTTCCTATCATATCACTTTCGCCAAATCCAGCTTCCTTTCTTGTGTAATTATGCCTCGCTGAAATGTTTACTTTTATATCTTGTAAGCAAGAAACCCGCGAAAAAGCAACGTACAGTTGTCCATGATTGAACACTGACTCTGGTAAATGTACACCAGATGCGTGATCCTATTTACGTTAATAAACATTATAATGTAGAATATAATGATTTTACTTACAAAAAATGTAAGATTCCAGTATTCAATAGACGAAAGAAGGCTCAATTACTTTTATCAATCGTTATAAACGCTTCCTGAATAATAATCAATATCTATTTACGTTGCTATCCATAAACATCGATCGTTTCTTTGATTAAACAAAAGTGCGAAGCGAATAACGATAAACTTTCGTCTATTTATAAGCTTCATCGAAGCTAATTGAATCGGAGATAACAATGACGGCCGCCTTGGCAACGCCCTGGAGAGGTACGAAAAATCCACAAAATTTCGAAACAAAAAGCGTACTTCTGAAAACTTCGATCGTGTAACATGTAAACATCGCAGGAATAATATAGTATAGCGTTTTATTCATCGAATAAAGCAAAAACGAAAAAAATCTGTCCATAAATACGTATTTTGATGCTTGAAAGTCAAGAAATGTTATCTTATAAAAAAATGTTAATCTCCTATATTGGCAGCACTGATTAATCCCAGTTGGCCAAACCTTGACCATTCACTAAGTTAGGATGTAAGGAAGAATCGTACCAAATTTGGTTATTCTAGCTTCAATTGTTTAGGAGTTCCATGAACAAACCAACAAATCAACAAATCAACAAACCAACAAACACACCTTTCAAAATATATTATAGGATATATATATATAATGAAATAATTCCCAATCTCTAAATTAGAAAGGCTGCATGGATAAAAGATAAAAAATAATCTGAAACTTGAAGGAATAGTGAACAATACTCGTGACGTTCTCGGCCATAAAATACTCAGTTTGAACATATAAAATAACAGACTAAAACTAAAACGATGATCTATCTGAAATTGTCAAGCTCAAAAAACCTGTCCTCAATTTCATACAGACAGATAGGTCGAGAACAGAAGGGTAAAGCCGCTATCGGAAGGAAGATGACAAAGAAACGGTAGGCCATGGCCACGAACACTCGTGGGACGCGCGTGAAAGAGGGAGAGATATAGTAAGGGAGAAAGGGAGGAAGGGAAACAGAGATTAGAGAGAAAAAGAAAAGAAGAGAGAAGCTAAGAGATGGAAAGATCGCGAATACGCTCCGCTGCTTCTGAGGGCGCCACCGTCGTTCTCATCTACCGTCCTCTTACTATCCCTCTTTTCTTCCTTGAGCGTCTACCACTTACGCGAGAAACAAACGCATAGCGAAAATGATGGCTGCGTCGCAGGGACGATGTCCACGGCACCTTTTCCCTGGAGAGATCCATCATCTCCGTACTTTCCCTCCCTCCAATACTCTCTCTCTCGGTAAAAGAGTGAATCCGTGTCACAGTCTGGTGCAGGGAGTATTAAGAGTCTCCCGATCGATACCCGGGACTGGGAGTGGTCTCTGGGGCCATTCCCTATCTCTTTTCCTTTTTATCTGGTGTGCCTCCTACGAACATAAAGAGATGTTGGTTGGGCATTTTATATTCAGTGCTAGAGTGAGAATTAACGAGAGAGAATGAAAAGAGGAGTGAATAAATGAGAAGGAAGAGGGAGAGAACAATAAGGAGAGAGACAGAAGAGAAGCTGCGATTGTGTGCGGGAGAGAGCGGGAAAATAATAATGGACGGGACATGCATGAAATACGTCGTTACGATTTCGAAAAAATATTACCGACGGAAAACTGTCGACGTGATTGCGTTGCGGAAGGGAGAGAAAATTCCTAAGTTCTTCCTTTTATTAAAATTGTACGCTGTTTGTGTGGTAACCTGTGTTGTATTAACGTTGCTTTCCTGCTTACTCACTTTTTACCTGCGTTAATCCTAGGTTACAGGTCAGTCCACGAGTAAGTTAGCCGCGTACTTTATGTTTTAATACATTTTAGCTAGTACAGATTAGCTTATAGTTTAGGATGGCTTCTCCAAGGACTCTCGTTTCTCTCTTTGAGCGAGGCTGGTTTGGAGGCCATGGGGTCTCGAATCATGGAACTTGAGAGGGTGGTTGCGGACCTCCTTCAGAGGGTGGAAAAGTCCGAGGCGGCTTTGGTGCATGTGAGGGGTGCGGGGTCTTCCCTGAAAGCGAACCGCGCCAAATTGGCGGCTCGGGTTCGCCCGGGGGCGGAAGTCGGTAGAACGATCGGGGTTGCGACTCCTTATCGGGGGCTGAGGGTGCTTGGGCGGGGAAACCCGGCGAGTGGAGAGTTGTCCACTCGGGGGGATCGTGGGGGTGGTGCTGCAGAGGCAGGGAGCTGGGAACGCTTCGGTGGACCCTCTTCCTGCCAGAAACAGGTTTGCGGTGTTGTCGGAGGACGACTTCGAAGCGATTGCGTCCGCACCGGCTCCCGTCTCCTCGGTGGGGACCGGGCCCAAGGGGAGTTAAGGGGGAAAGAGTTAGTGATGTGATAGTGTTAGGGTAGAGGTTAGCTTTAGAGAGAGATCTACATCTACATGATACCCTGCAAATCACCAGACTGGTGGGTGGCAGGGGGTGCAGCACACCAAAACCTACCTAATGAGATAGAGCTATACGAAGAATAACATGGGATAGAGAGAGAGGGAGAATCTCCTATATCTGCCGTACTGCACGGAAGTGGTGGAACGCACAATACGTAATAGAATTTTAAATGAAATATTTCCGAAATCAACGAAAAATGCAATCAATCGATCTTTCGTAAAAAGAAATGTTAGATTCATTAAGAGTATTCTGAACACTTTATTGATTTTTGAAAGTCATTTGGCTATTATATTGTCCAGGTTAATGAAAAAAGTTGAGAAATTCAACCAAAAAACTTTCACACGAATAAGACTACAAATGTAAGAATATGTGGGAATGTGTAAGCCTTTGCTAAATTACACAGGAATAAGAGTGAGACAACCACGCTCTGCAGCAATATAAAAAACGGATCCTGAAGATACAGTGAAATGCGTATACGTAAAAGATAAATCGCTCAAATGGGATTTGAAGATGCAATAGCATTCATTAATTATTTAAAGCAGGGGTCTGCATATACTAATATGATTCTTAAATAGCACAGCGGAGGTAACCGTTACGGAAACAAATTGACAACAAACTAGCTTTACTAGCTGAACCCGCGCAATGTTTGCGCGGTTTTTTTCAATTAATTTATAAAAAATTAAGAAGTGTGTAAAAAAGTTGATCTCAATAAATCACATTTAACTATACTAATGCACTTTCCAGGTATAGGTAAGGTTCGCGAGTTCGAATCTCGCTGAAGACAAGGCTGTATGTGCGTATTGACAATATATTATACGAAGTCAGTCAGAAATCTGCATTTTAAAATCATATTAGAGAGGAAATTAATGCTACACAGTCGTTGATTGTGAACTTTTATTTTTATTGAATTATATGTCCTTTATTTTTATATAACAATCAATGCAACCGTTTATTTAGATTGTCACTTAAGAGAAGATAACCATGTAATGTGTTAAAAATAACTTATGTCCCTATTCTCATCTAATTTTAAATCTATGCGTAATCCTATTTGCGTTAAAAAGCATTACAGATGTATAATATAATGGTTCTACTTACAAAAAGGTAAGATTCCAGCATTCAAAAGATGAAATGAAGAATAAACTGTTTTGATTAAATCGTCAGAAAAGCTTCCCATACGAAGTTAACTGAATAATTATTCGTAAATATTTACGTTGCCATGTATAAAGTTTGACGTTGCTACAGCAATCATTTCGATGCATAAACATAAGTGCGAAGCGAATAACGCTATTCTTTCGCCCATTTGAAGTTTTAAAATCTTCCGACCATGTAACATGTAAACATCGCAAGAATAAGATAGTATAGAGTTTTAGCCGTCGAATACAATAAAAATGAAGAAAATCGTTCCATGAATGAGGGAAAATAACCTTGCACTCTGAAAAATCGAAAATCCCGTGTAAACTTATGGAACCATATAATTTTCTCCTGGATTCGAACCCGGGACATTATGGAAATACTTTTCTATGAACCTCTTAGCTCGTAGAAACAAAACGCAGTTTACCGCATATCTCTACGATGTCCGATGTACGGACGGACACTTCCAAAATTATATATAGGATAATGATAACATAACATTGGATGTTAACCTTAAAATGGCCGGGGAAAGGCTTCTAAGGATGAGGCTCTTTTGGAATAATTTTTTAAAAGAGGGGCTTACAGATCAAATAAGACGAATTGAAGGGAAAATCTTATTTTTCATTATTGCTCAGCATTTGGATATACTTAGCAACCGATGTAAACAAATTACGTTTGAACTATAAACATATCGTAAACGTAGAAATAGTTGATGAAATACTCATTTAATATCTTCTGATTTGATTGTATGTTTTTCTTTCATTATCTATGGTCTTCTATACACAGGTTAATTCTGCGAATAAACAATAGTGAACTTTCTTTTTCTGTAATCGTGTCATTCGCATAATGGGTATGTTTGGATATAAGTTAAATTGTTTTTATATGCCTTTTGTCTTATTGTATTTCATATTTTGTTTAAGTGAAAATTACTGAAGATATATAATTCAATTACTACGTTAATGTTTTTGTGTTTTGTTTTAACAGTATATCAATAAAAACGGAATTGAGTATTTCATGCTACCACGCAAGTTTTTCCTATGCTCATCCATTTTGCGTTTCAATAATAATTAGATACTTTTTGTAATATATAATATCGTTTAGAATTAAAAGAGAGTTTTATCAATTGGAAATAAGGTTCACTCTTGAGTAATTGTTATTTTAATACGAGAACTAAATTAGATTAACGTTTTGAACACGTAACGCAGTGAATTTCGAAAGATTTTATTTGAATAATACTTTTGTTGAACTTTATTATGTCTTCTGAACTAAAATTAAGAATTCATGTATGCGGTTCCATGGGTAAAACGTAAACACTACCGATACACTCACGTAATTAATTACGTTAGAAAAGTAAAACATTTTACATTATTTAAAATCGATTCGTTCGAATATCTCAATCTATTATTCAATTAATTACGATGGAAAACACAATTAAGATCAATAATTTCATATCTATTTAGAGTAATAATAGGTATTCTTATTTAGTTTCTCCTGTTATTATGTTGACATAAAAACTCATATTCCGCGTAATCAATATTTACTCATCACTACGACACGCTATTTTGTGATTGTTGGTTGTTTATTTAGCAACTGAATAGAAAGCGTCAGTCGCCATCATCAGATACATTGAGGTTTAGGAGATTATTCGTTGGTTGGTTTCGGTTAGTTTGTTGTTTTCATTTGCTTTCGTTTCGTGTCCATTTTTTGTGTTTTTTGTTTGTTTTCATTCTTAGTTGTTCATTTTGTAGTCTATGTTTATATTCTTTGGTTGTGCTCTTGATTTTTGTTCCTTGATTATATATTTGTCGGTTTACACCTTTTATGCCGGTTATTGGTTAGTGTTTAATTCATTTCTTTTTTCTTGGTGGTTTTTACATTGAACTTATATTCTTTGGTTGTACCCTTAATTTATGTTCCACGATTATTTATTTGTCGGTTTACATCCTTTTCTACCGGGTATTGGTTAGCGTTTAATTCATTTCTTTTTTCATGGTGGTTTTTGTAGTTTTCGTATTGGTTCGTTTTGTGTTCTTTCCACTTCATTTCAAGACTCCTAATGTAGTTTACAGAAAGGAGAGCAGAAGTTTTAGTATGTATCATTTTCTCAAGCTGTCTTCTAAGCGGGAAAAAGTATAACTATTTGCAGTCCGAAATGCACCCGGGCGAAGCCGGGTACGAACAGCTAGTATGTTATAAAAATAATGAAAAATCTTTCAGACGTGTGTGAGGGGTAAACTATAAGAATCTAATCGAACTTTGCAGAAAACAAATAAGTAGGCATTGAATGAAGTGGGAAGGGATATACCTAGGTTTAATTAATTAGTAGAAGAAGGAAGAATAAGAGGTGGGGGTGAGATTTTCGTCAAAGAAAGGATATAATAGGAAAGAGGCAGAGAGAGGTCGGACTATAATAAAGACTTCCGATGGATTTAAGGGAAGGAGAGATTGGCACTATAAGGGCTATAAATAGAGTCAGATGGGGAGGATGAACCGAAGCCAGCCGAAAGTAGGGTTGCAGCTAGCTACTGCGTTATTATTGCTTCCTATAGTTTTATAGATCATCTCGTTGAAAAAAAACCCTTATTCAAAATTAAAGCAAAGGGGCCCAAAATGGTGGATTCATGCATAGTATTTCCCTTATTGAAGGGATCGTTTGAGAATCGCTCTCGCGACAAATCCTCCCTCGCTGTGAATGTTTTATGGATTTATTTTCATCCGAGTCGTGAGCTCTTTCCAGGTAAATTGCCCTGAGGTCACAATTTATAGGTGAATTATTAGTTCAGTAAACTTTCGGAGACTCGCTGTCTTGTCACCGTTGAATGTATTTTTTTTAAATCTAGCTCTACGATATGTGAAACGGTGACAGTAATTGTAATTTTTTAAAAATATTCACGTTTTTCTTCCTAAAGTACTTTTTACGACTGATTGTGAGTGCCTGCTATATTAGGCATGGAGCTTAAATAACCAATAGTAATCTCTGTATTAGCGTATCTTCTTGAAGGACCGCATTTCTGTTTAAGAAAACACGCCGACAGCAATAAACCCTAGGCATAATATCACCACAGGTCTCCTTTTGTTCTTCGTGTAAATTAAACGGAATTAGTTTGTTGCTCTGTGTTTGGGAAAAGACTCCCTCTCCGCTATGTACCTATAACATTAGATATAGCGACAAATAGAGGAAAATAACAAATTCAGAAGAAGGAGAAATTTTATTAAAATATTTTTGTGAGGTCAAAAATTCCAAAATTCTGATTCTGTCTATTCTTTTGATTACTCGAATTCCCATTTTTGTAATTAAAAGCATTAAATTTGTGCAGAATCAACTTAAGTTCGTGCTCTGCTCATTGAGTTCTCTCACCCATCGCTTAGTAGTTATCGAAATCCTAATGGAGTAGCCCACTTCTCTTTCTCTCCTATCCGAGAGAAGATTAATGTTTTGCCGCATCACTGAAAACAAGCGTTTGTACGTTTAACTTTCTATTCACACGGATTCCCCGACCGCCCGCTCATAGCTCAGCATCTCATTTATTCCTCAACATCTTTTGGACCAAACAAGGTCACCTCAAAGTGATCATCGCCATTTAATTAATCGCAATTTTTCATGCTTTGGTTCACTTTTACATTCGTCGCAAGTAAGCGACAAAACTCTGAAATTCCACGCCGACTTCACTGTGAGAAAATCGGAAAAATATCACTTTCAAAATTTAGAAGGGAAAAGGAAATTTTTTTACAACTTCTCAAGATAACCCTACGAAGCACTAATGTAGCGAATGATTCTCGAAATCCGGAGTTTTCCGGAGGATTCGATTTATTTCGATTACAATAGGGCGGAGTCCAGATTCCTAGAAATGGCGAATAATGAAATTTTACGACCACCAAAACCTGCGAAGAATGACTCATTTTACTCACGCAAGCCAGAAGCGCATTGTTGATTAGAGCGAGCGCCATTATTGAAAAACATTTAGGTCGGATAAACTGCGTTTGATGATCTTTTGAATAAAGGAAGGCGAAATCGGTTACGAATAGTAATGTATTATTTTTAATTTTCGTGAAATACTCTAGTAAGTATCAGGTGCACGAGAAATTAAAAGAAGTTTAAGATGCTTTTACATATACTTTCTGAAGTAACTCCTATACGTAGATTCTTTCCTATTCAAGTGCTGATAAGATTTCATAAATTCGAGTTTGATAAATTAGTTACTTTCATTTATCGACGCTATAGTGACTAAGATTCTAAAAAAGGGAATACGTATAGCTTTGGAAAATAATTAATTATTAATGTGTTTAATTACTTTTGAAAGGTTAGTTCATTAATGGAGAGTTTTATTGACGAACCTTGAAATCACTACATGCTTTTAATTTAGAGTGCTGTTCACAAATTGCTTTTTATTGCTAGCATTTACCTTTCGAAGTTTCACTTTAATTGAAAGCTGATGTTATTTCATTTTAACTGTTGCTTATGCTCCATGGCCTACCAAAGAGGGAGGAAAATGACAGCTGCATATTAACGACGTGCTGAGGCAATAACCGAAGGGATTCCGAACCCAAATGGAATGAAGGGAGGAGGGTGACTGGGAGGAGGGCATTAAAATGACGAGAAGGAATGCAACCGCTGGCGATGACGTAGCGCAGTGCGTTAAAACTTAAAACCAGTGGTAAGCCGTGGATCATCAGGTTGTACGCGAACTTAACAAGAAACAATCATTTGCTTTAAAATTATTTTTTCAACGACCTCCACCGACCGCACGCAGAGTCGATACGTTCATCCATTGGAATTTCCTAAATAATTGAGTGATCTATACCTGAATAACGTAGAACAGGTATATAGCTGACATCGTGTTATCAATTTCAATAAAGAATAAAAATATATGTATATATTTTTATAAATCGCACTGAAAAGCATAAAGTAAATTTTGGGTTCAAGAACATATCTGGATATTAAGGAAAATTTTTATTATATATGATCATGAATCTTTTTAAAAAATTAATTTAAATTATTCACTGCACTATAAATAGTCTAAAAAATTCTTGTTTAATCAACATAGCCCATGCATATTTAAAAAAATAGATTCATGATCATATATAATGAAAATTTTACTCAAGATCCAGATACATATTTTCATGAATCCAAAAATTTATTTTATACTTTTCAGTGCGCTTTAAAAAATACTATAAATTGAAAACGTTTTTTTATACATATTTATTCAGAACATAAGTCACACATGAATAGAAACCAGCAAAATAAAACGCACACTAGTACTTCCTTTTTAAAAAAATTGCCTAAAGACGTATTTCGGAATGATCGATTTGGTCGTCAGTAGGCCGATCAAAGAAGCCATGAATGTGAGTACTTTCCGTTTTAAAAATAAAGATGGATTTCGATCTTTTATTTGCAAAACTTAAGTATTCCTATGAATGTTAAACTAATTCCACGATACATCAGGTGGAGTATATTCCAGTTTTCAGAAATTATGTAAACTAATCCATAAATTTAAAGCTTTATTCTGGCAATGTGTTTGACATAAAATGGAAAAGACAAGATAATTTTTTTTGCAAAATTACGCATTTGGTGTCCAATCATGGACGAACGTCACCGGGGAAATTAAATTTTTTAAAGAGTATGTCATCGCCATTCACTCGAGTCATTGAAAAATGAATGCTAGCAAAATGAAACCAATCTTAATAGGGACTAATCACATAACCGTATTAAACTATTCAGTGGAATTTTTAAAAAATTAAGCGTCACAAATTAAGTACGATATTAATTACAGAGAGAGTGTACGGTAGCAGGCCATTCAACAGGTATACACCACGATCATGGCCTTACCCCAAGCGGAAGTCCTTTAGCGAGTCAGGCGACCCTCGTTTCCTTCCCGTCGTGCACTGCCATGCCTCGTGGTAACGCTCCCTTCCAAAGCCCTTTCCTGCCCCAACACTGTTCCACTCCTCCTCTTCCCAACGTCCTTCTCTTCATTTCCACCCTGCTCTCCTCCATTTCTCTTTCTCTCTTATATCTCCACTTTATCCACCAACCTTTACAGACTCATCCTTCCTCAGCTTAGGCCAACTCCAATATCTCTCTCCAACTTATTCCCTATTTCCAGTTTCCTCCTCACTCACACATAGCTTTCCTCTCTCCTGCTTCCACCTTACACCCAGTCCTTCATCCCCCTTCCCTCCCTACCACTTCCAGCACCCTTACCTCCAACTTCCAGCACCCTTACCTCCAACTTCCAGTCCCCTTACCTCCAACTTCCACCCCAACCCCCCCTCCAATTTCACCCTCCATATCCTATAACGTTGCTCCCCATTAACCTCATTCAATCCCAACGTCTTCCGCCTTCTCCTAGATCCTGTCCGTGTAATTTCATTTTCTTTCATTGCCATTTATAAGATGATGAAATTGGGTCACTCTTTTGTTTTCCCGCTCTTTATCTCCACTTTTATGGATTATTCATTAAATAAAATCACAATTGAATGTGAAGATAATTCCAAATCCGGTAGTTATAAAAAGTTTGTGTAAATGAGGGGCGTATTAGAGCCACAAAGCATTCAACGTCTGGTGTTTCAAAAATTAAAATAAAGTAGAATCGTTTTAGAATAAAATATCGAATTGCTACCAACGAGGATGGCTGCATATAAAATTTCTTCCCTGAAGTTGTTGTTTACAATGCTCATTACCTTAACTGCTGCGGTTGGTCCCATAAAAAAATAAAACTGTTTACAGAAAGAGAGAACTCTTAAGCATCAGTGATGCGTATCTATTATATAAAGGCTTTCTATTAAGCTGCATTAAAGCATTGAAAAAACTTAAATAACAAGTCGGGTTTATATCCTAAATAAATCCCTTTTACGCGTACTGGAGCGCCGTAACTCATCAATTGTTTTCAGCCATGAAGCGATTTGCACAAGATTTTATACCCTTTTTTATTAATTTCACTCATATATACACATGTATTCAAATCCGAAATATAAATGTATACTAATAAATTTCTATCAAAAGTTGTACATGATAAAAAATATTAGTACGTCTCACGATTAAAAATATTTAAACAGTTTTCGCGTTATTGGTATTTTCATTTTATTTTGAAATTTTAGAACAGATCGATTGCTGTACTTATGGCGCAGCTGGCGAAACTAACAATAAGTGGCAAGAAAATGCGATACAATTGAAAACAAACTACGCCATATGGAGTTTGATTTTAAAATCGTAATTGTATTGCAATTCATAGAAACTCTAGACGTGAAAAGAAAAACTCTCCATGGAACGGAGTAAGGAAGGCTAGTGAGATTAACGAGTCAAAAAGAATACTACACGAAAAGAAGAGAATACTAGAATAGAGAACGAACAGACTGGAACGAATGAAAAGCAAGGCAACTACAGGAAGAGAAAATAAAAATAAAAAAGCATCTGGAAGGATTAGAAAAGTTCAAAGTAAATTATGAATTTCGTGCAAATAAAGAAAAAAAGAATAACGAGATGCACGTTTAGCTAAACTAGAGGAAAATCAATCACGAAGTTTGGCAAAAGAAACCGAAGGTGAGGGAGGTAAACGTCTAAATCAGTTAAGTTTTAAACGATTTCCACATTTAGAAATAAAATTCTTACGGACAAATATGGTTATTTCACGGCTGAAATTCATAAATTCGCCGATCAAATTTGTTGCGTTTGCAAGAAACAGTGTTATGAATTCCAGTTAAGAGACCTTTTGAAATTACTTGGAATTTTTCTTAAACATCAACTATTTACAATTTAACAAACATTTTCCTGTTAGGCCATAAGAATATAGAGGAAATTTACTGTTAGTAGGTGTATTTAATTACAAAGATGAGCGGGGCATCCTATGTCAGCTTTAGTTCCCCAGAGGTCAATTCTTCCGCGTTTTATTAAAATGTTGAATTTCAATGACCTTTCAGCTTAGATTTTTATTGAATTGTTACATCTACATCTACATCTACATGATACCCTGCAAATCACCAGACTGGTGGGTGGCAGAGGGTGCAGCACACCAAGCCCTACCTAATAACGTCCCTCGTGGGAATCACTCTCCTGTTATGATCCCGTATGGTCCTTGGAAAAAACGAGCTCTGGTATCGCTCGGTCCTACAGTCGATCTCTCGTATTTTATTCTCGTGATCGTGCCTGCCCATGTACGTAGGTGCCTCTAATATTCCTGAGACCTCCTCTAAGAGAACTTCCGACCTAAATTTCTCCAGAAGCCTTAACCTAGCGCTAATTCTGCGATCCTCTAGCGATATCCAATTCAACTCCTTCAAGAGTGATGTGACGCTTAATTTTTGCTCATATTTTTGCTTTACGAATCTGGCTGCTCTGCGTTGGATTCTTTCTAACTCAAGTATCTGTCCCTTTTCGTACGGATCCCATATGCTGGAAGCGTATTCGACCTGAGATCTGACCAATGATAAATAACACGTTTCTCGTACCTGTTCTGTGCTACTTCTTACTATTCTGCCTACGAAGCCCAATTTCTTATTAGCTGCGCCTACGATCCTTCGAATATGCATATTCCACGATAGATCACGAGAAATGGTGACTCCTAAATATTTAACGTACTCTGCAGATTGGATATTCAATCTATCAATTCTGTACTCCGAATATATGTAATATTTGAGTATAAATTAATAAGAATTCACATGCATAATCAATGGACAATTTTTAAGTTTAAGTTTTACATTGTGTTAATAGTTTCATCTACTATTTTAAAAATCCAGAAACATTTTAATAACTTCGAAGCTAAATAATAACTTGGTTGAGATCCGGGAAAAGCATTTTGAAAGGGGCGCATAGTGCACAGCATAAAATCGTCGTTTGGCAAAATGTTACCATTAAAAAGTTTCTTTAAGAAAGTTTTATAGGAATATTAGATGAGAAATACATTTGTGTATTGAATATGTAATAATGTTTGATG
The DNA here is from genome assembly GCA_036926305.1 of Uropetala carovei. Lineage (NCBI taxonomy): Eukaryota > Metazoa > Arthropoda > Insecta > Odonata > Petaluridae > Uropetala > Uropetala carovei. The sequence goes on along the minus strand of JAXCHB010000267.1, from coordinate 344,047 downwards.
CAGATTCATACATTACAATTTGATCTCAGTGTGATAATTATAAATTCATTTCACTAAAAAGTAATAAATAAAAATATATAATAAAACCTTTTTTCATTTACACTCTTTTTATAAAGCGCATTGAAAAGTATAAAATAAATTTTTTGGTTCATAAAAATATCTGGATCTTAAGTAAAATTTTCATTATATATTATCATGAATCTCTTTTTTAAAATATGCATGGCAGATATTGATTAAAAAAGAATTTTTCAGATTATTTATAATGCAGTGAATAATTTAATCAACATATGCCATACATCTTTTTTTAAAAAGAGATTCATGATCATATATAATGAAAATTTTCCTTAATATCCAGATATTTTCTTGAACCCAAAAATGTATTTTATGCTTTTCAGAGCGCTTCAGAAAAATGAGTATAAAAGAAAAAAGATTTTTTGTATATTTTTAATTTTAAATCATCGTGAATATCTCCTCGTACTTCAGTCCATGTTGTAATTATCTAAGCTCCTTGAGCACTCCCTTCTCATTCACCGGTATCTTGCTTCTCCCATTCTTATAATCTCCTACACAAACCTACATTTTCTTTAATATGTATCTACATGTATCTTCCAATCCCATTCTTTATCTCGATCCTTAAGTCTATTTCAGTAGCATCTCCTTCATTTTCACTGTCACCAGATTTTTTTCTCCACCATCTCGCTATCTCATTACCTACGCATCTTTTTCTACTCTCTTTCCCTCTCTGCCTTTTTCTACTCCAACAGCGTTCTTCTCCCGCCCTTTCTCACTCTCCTCCAATCATTCCTTTTAAGCTCCCTCTTACTTTCTCTCTCCGTTCCACCTAATACCCTTTAAAACCACCTTTTACTTTACAACTCCCAGAGTCCACATTGTTCTCTCTCTCCTCAATTCCTTCCATCTCCACACACCTTAGCCTCTTTTAACTTTTTCCCCTCTCACCTGTTCTCTTCCGCAACGCACTTTAATTCGCCACGCCACCGCCACCTCTCTCCCTTCATCGTCATCTCCTCCATTTTCTCACTCTTCGCATTCTTCCCTTTTTTTTACACTCACCATTCTCCCGATAGGTATACACATTCTTCCTGTTTTTCATCCGAATTCTTCCGTAAACATTCTTTTTGGCGATCTTCTCGCCCTCTTTCTTCATCGCTTCACCACAATATCCCTTTCTTCCCATAATTTCTCCCCAAAACAAACACTCTTTCTCTCTCTTTTCACTTAATTTTTATTCATTTTCATGTTCATTCTTCAGTACTTTAAAATATATTTTGTGATTCTCATATTTTAAAACTTGTACGTACTATTGTACATACTTCCACAATTGTTCTTCTATGTATGTAGGGTGTTCGCAGGTTCCCTCCCTCCCCCTTCCCTTCGAGGGTGTTTTATTGCGTGGTTTTTTACTAGGTTGGCCATGTCTGGCCTTTCCCAGGTTTTTACCACAAATAATTCCTGTTTTTTTTAGAAGTTTCCGAATCTGTAATTGGATCACTTAATTGGGTTTTTTTGTATTTTTAAATTTATTTTCAGGTTTTTGTTTCCTGCCAATGTGTTTGTATGTTTATATGTTATTATTTTTTATTCTCATTTGTAATTACTAACGTAGGGTTAAATGTAAGAAGAGACTATATAGTCTCAATTTCGCCCTCAATAAAGTCGTTTGTCTGTCTGTCTGCAGTAGATTTACCATCTCTTTACAGTATGCACCTCATGATGTATTTGATTCTCTTTCATCCGTTTGTTTGACTTTTTATTTATCTTCTACGCCCAACTATCACACCTATTATCAATCCATTTTTCCTCTCTTCTCCCATTCATTTCATTCCGAACCTCTCGAGCTTCTTACTGTCCTCTTTGACCCTCTATAACTCTCCCCCTCTCCTTTTCATCTCTCTCTCTCTTTTCTCTCCCTTCCTCCTATATGCCCGAATCCATTATTTACACGACAGAGGGAGCACCTTTCATTTTTTCTTGCGAGAGCGTGTCCGGCGTTCTCTCCGTCTCTCCCATTTCTCTGCTCACCCTCGGCTACGAAAGGGGACTAAAAGGAAGGACGCGAAAAGATGAACGCGCACGGGCGACGCCGGTCCGGTCCGTTCCGAAGCTGCAGCGCATTCGAAATTTTAGATCGATAGGTTGCGCACGCGCAGGTCAACAGGTGCCTCGTAGTAAAGGAAGTAGGGAATGGGATGACAAATACACCCACAAAAGAAAGAGGAGAATGAGAGGGAGTGGGATAGAGGAGAAGTGGGAGGAGAGAGGAAAGGCATTAAAAAGAAGAAATAGGAAAGAGCTTTTCTGCAGGAAAAATGGAGCGAGCGAAGGAAGAATAGCAAAAATGAGGCATAAAGGAATAATTAAAATATATAAAGAGAGAATGTGGTAAAGGGAGGTTGGAAGAGAGAAAATAAAAATAGAGGGAGAAAGAAAAAACGAGTAAAATTTGTAGAAATAAACGAACAAGAATGAGAGGAAAACAGTCAAAGAAGGAAAGGAATGATAAAAGAGATAGGAAAAGTGAGAGGAGGGAAATGTTGGATAAAGAATGAATAACGGTAAGAATGTTGGGCACAAAAACTATGATAGTAGTGGTATAAGAGTATATGGGAAGAGAATAATAAAAAGAGAAAGGAGGAAGTGAGAGAGAGAGAGAAGGTAAAGAGAACCACGGGATCGGATGGCTATGGGCATTTTCCAAGAAGAATGCAAAGTCTCGCCGTGCGGGATGAATATAAGAGAGCCTTTCCTTTAGTGATTTGGAAAAGTTAGGGATATAGAGTAAGCAGAAAAGTCAACGCAAATCAAAATCTGAGCGCGTAGCTTAGTAAAGAACGGCGTTCTCAAAAGACTGTGGATAACATGCAAAAGCAGTTTTATTGGAACATGTAGCAATAGAATTTTTGATTGGGATGAATATACTGCATATATGCCAGTGCTGGTCCTTTATATCATACAGTCGCTGAGATCGTTTTGGAATAGATCAGGGGTGCCCAGCCTGCGGCCCATTAAGAAATTTTATGCGGCCCACCGCCAGTGTTTCATAGCTTGGAAAACTTTTTCATTTATTATTAATTAACTACCAAATATTATTTTGCGTGTAGCAAAATCTCTTAATAAATATAACATTGAATTGTGATCAGGGCCGGCCCAAGGTACAGGCGAGCCAGGCGGCTGCATAGGGCGCCAAGAGGGCGCCTGGAAGGACAATATTATAAGGATAGTTCTCTAAACAATACTCAAAGACGAATACTCAGAAGCAATGTATCACTATTTACATTTATAGTTCTTTTATAATTTTATATTTTGTTAATTTTCTTGTTTTCGCTCAGCTTCGTTTCGCCCCGACGACCTGCATCTCTCTCTCTCTCTCCATCTTCCGTCTGTCTCTCTTCTCTCTTTTTCTCATTCTCATTTGTAATCCCCCAATAAATAATAAGACTGTTAAAGGTCTCTCCTTCTAGTGAATCCAGTCATCAAATTTCTTAAACGTATCTGTGTTACGATGAGTCCATAAATTAACTTATTCGAAGGCAGATAAAAATTTCGAATCAGGAAGAGCTCATGTATTTGTGTAATCGATTTATATACAACGAGATGAGTATGAATTTGATTCAAGGAACGAGGTTTTTGCGTTTTTTATCGAATTCTTTTGGAGTCTATGAGGTATTAAATTCGAATGAGTCAGTCAGCTTATGATTTAGCTTAGGCAGGGACGGCCCGAGGTACCGGTGAGCAGGGCGGCTGCCCGGGGCGTCCAAGTATTAGGGGCGCTAACCCTACCATCTATCTCTGCATTACTTGCAAGTGGGTGAATAATGGATACAAATTTATATCGCGGGGCAGGCGGGGATCTATATAAAATTCCTTTTATTTTTCATTATCAATCATTTTACGAGGTAATGAATAAATTAACGACCTCTTTTTAAAATATCTTAACCGTTTCTCGCCTGGGGCGCCAAAATACCTCGGGCTTTTGTTCTTTTGTTTTTGATTTTTTTCTCAAATATATTTCTAAGATTGAATTACATCATGATTTTTAATTTTGAAATGTTAACTCTAAATAGCAAATTCTAACTTGATATCCAGGCATATGGTGACTAAGAATCTCTAAGTAACTTACGGTTTAACTATAATCCATTCGTCATTTCGAATGCGGCCCACCGAAGGGTTCACTGCCACCAATGCGGCCCACCATGCAGAAAAGGTTGCCCACAACTGGATTAAATGGATCACGAACGCTGGACATTTTTGATTTACATTTGATAATATGTCCGAATCTGCATATAAAGCAAATATTTTGTAGGTCGATAGTGTGAGATGATTTTTTTCAAAGCGACAGTTCGATACCATGCTGATCTATTGTAAAGGAATCTCAGGTAGACCAAAATCCCCTGACTCGAGCAATGTGACATTTAAAATTACTTGTAATCAAACTGCATTCTGACCTTTCGTCGGATTTCAGCTCCCTCACCAATGTTTTACAGAAGATAAATAAGTGTCTCCAAGTTTAATCTATCGGCTAATGATTATTTATGCAAAATAAATAAACTGTTTTTTGCGCAGTTTCTTCAAGATATTTAGGATCATTAAAAATGAATATTTTTTTAAATTTTGCGGCGATTACATTATTTTATAATATAATAGCCCAGGTCTGATGGTTGGTAACGCTATTCCATAGGCAGTGCCTCTGGTAGCGAATTATAATATTAACTCGAGAAAGAATCGAGACAGAATCACGAAATTTGGCAGGAATGCTCGATTAACATATTTTAAGGTGATGACGAAAATAAATCTAGAAAAATTGTAGGGACCACAAAACGTGTATTTCCGTTGAAATCTCGAAGTCGATTTTTTTCGTGATCACAATACTTTCCCTATACTACATATGGAGAAAGTGAAAAGAAGATGCAGAAGCTTACTAAATCTATTGAACAAAAGCACACTATAAATTTTATTCGATAGTTTGGAATAGCTAATAACGAGCAAAAAACTGGTAAGGTTCACTTTGGTCGGTCAATATGCATTTCAAATATATATTACTGAGTTCAATATAACAAGATTACGTATCAGAACGTTCGTCTGATTGCTATAATTAAGAGAGATTTTATATTGCTCATTTATTGTTGATGAAAGGGGTTAAAACCTACTGAGATAAATTTAACATGTGTAATTGGCTGAACTACAATTTTTATAAATTTATCCAATTGAGTAATGTTAATAAATTATAATTAATCCTGAAAATTCGGGATAATTTTAATGACATCGCTTATAAAGTCGTTTTCAACGTAATTTATGATAGAAAAAATATTAAATAGATTCTTTTATCGATGAATAAATTACTGGTTGTTTTTACCGCTAATAATAAAAGTATTACTGTTACTATCCATATTAATATTCCATAACATCTTTTATTATCACATCTTTCTGCAATATTATACGTGTACATATAGAAAAATTGAAAGAAAAGAACGATGCATTCAGCAAGAAGTTGGAAGATCGCCTTAGAAATTTGGAAAACAAACCGAACAGTGGATACAGAATGGGAGGAAATTAAAGCCAGCATCAAAGATACCTTGAATAAAGAGATTGGGAAATGAGAAGAAAATAAGAAAACCAAGGATCACTAAGGAAATGCTGGAGAAAATGGATGAGAGAAGAAAATGGAAAAACGTTAACAGTTAAGAAGGTACAGTCAATTATAGACGCATAAACAATGAGTTCAGAAGGGTAACAGATAAAGCTAGGGAAATTTGGATAAAAGAAAAATGTGAGGAAATACAACAGATGGAGAAGTTAGGACGGTACGATATGATGTACGCTATGGCACTGGAGTTAGAAGATAAGAAGCCTAATGGGATTCGTGGTAAAGTAATTATTAATACAGACGGAAAAATAGTCGCAGAACGAAAGGATATAGCATAGGTATGGGAAGAATACATTAAGGAACTATACAAAAAGCAGGCAGGATCGGTACAAATGGAACTGGAAGAAGAGAATTGCATTGAAGAAGACAACTTGGGACCACGTATTATGAAAAGCGAAGTAGAAAAGGCGATACTGGAACTAAAGAAAGGAAAAGCTATAGGCAGCGATGGAACATCGGCAGAGGTACTTAAAGTCATGGGATCGGAAGGACTAAAAGTGATTACGAAAGATTTATGACTCGGGAGAGTGGTCTCTGGATTTCTTAGATGTAGCAATGATCCCTCTAAAGAAGAAGCCAAAGGCAATGCAGTGTAAAGACTACAGAACGATATCCCTACTGTCACACACTTCGAAGATCATCACGAGGATTCTTAATAAAAGACTAGAGAAAAAGGCCGAAGAAATGCTAGGGGAAGATCAATTCGGCTTCAGAAAAGGATGAGGAACCAGAGAAGTTTTTGTCGTATCATTGTATCATTCATCAAGAAGCACTGTGTGCAAAAGCATTGAAATTTCAGCATGTAATTACTACTGTAACAAAAATTATAAATTCCGTCAGATCGTCGGCTACAAGCCATCGTTTATTTATATCATTTTTAAGTGATAAAGATGCTGTTTACGGAGATGTCTTGTTGCACACGGATGTGAGGTGGCTCAGCAGAGGAAAAGTCTTACAACGTTTTCTTGGCCTCATAAGTGAGATTAAGGAATTCTTAGGGCCAAAAAAAGAAATGTATCCTGAATTAGAGAATAACCTTTGGTTACTAGATCTAGCTTTTTTGACCGATGTAACCGAAAAATTGAATGTGCCAAATTTAGAATTACAGGGCAAAAATCGTAAGCTTGTTGAAATGATTAGCTCAGTAAATGGATTTAAAAGTAAATTAAATTAATGGAAAACTCATATAGCTAGAAATTCGTTGGTATATTTCCCCAATTTGAAGTTAATCGTAGAAAGTATACAAGAGGAATTTGATCCTAGTCCTTTCGTTTGTTATATTGAAAACCTCCTACAAGAATTTAATAATAGATTTGGTGAGTGCTGTGTTTTGGAACCATTCCTTACATTCGTGTTGAATCCATTCATGCCTATTAATGTCACTGAGTTTGCTTTGCTATCAGTTCAGTATTTAAAGGTGTAAAAATTGAAGAACTTCAGTTAGAAATCACTGTCTTTCAAAACGATATATCCTTAAAAGTTCATTTTAATAAGGAAAACTTTTGGAATCTTGTTGATAAGGTTAAATATCCAGTGCTACGGAGCATTGTTATAAAAATTTACCCTTGTTTCGGATCGACGTATTTATGCGAAACGGTGTTTTCTACTGTGAGCCATATTAAATCTAAGCTTCGGTCAGGTTTGACTGATGACCATCTTGACGATTGCCTACGAGCAGCCTGTTCAAGCTACATTCTCGATTACAACAAGCTAGCCGAAGAAGTACAAATTCAATTTTCTCATTAAAATATGAAGATTGTCATTATTTATTATTAATAAATTTTGTATTTAAATCAGTATATTTATCTGTTTGAAAATAAGGAATCTAACCCATTTCTTTTAGTTTTATTTTTCTTTGTACCCTTAATTGGCGCCCGCAATACTTCTCTAAATTCACAAATGCGCGCTCAAGGCTGAAAAGCTTGAAGGCCCCTGCTCTAAGGTCGCACAAAACGTTGGATGTTTATTTCGGCTGTAAATACTTTCATGAAATGTTTTTGACCATCAAGACTCGTATTCGATTCTGTAATCCCATGCAAGTGAAAAGCTCAGAAATATACGAAAATTGTGTTTACGAGTATTTGCTTGGTTTTCTATTAGAAAAGAATCCTCTCGTAAAATTTACCATTTACCTTGAAGCGATAGATATTTTAGAAAACTCATTCACTTTCACTGCAAGTAACTATTTGTACTCTTAGTGAACATCTAAGTGAAAATCCCAAATGCTTTTGGCCATATGTTAGAGAAGTTCAAGGTCGACGCCCAACCGTAGCCCCGTTAATAAACGACCAAGGAGAGGTAGTTAGCGATAGCACAGATAAAGGAAATTTGTTAAACTTATTTTTTCAGAGCGTATTTACTACCGAAGACGTGAGAGCGAAGGTCGTGGCGCCCGAACCAGGCAAGGAAAAAATGAACGATATAGTCATATTAGCGAAAGGGATAGCTCAACAGCTTAAAAATATCAAGTCAAATAAATCTCCGGGTCCAGAAGAGATACCAGCTAGAGTATTCAAAGAGTTAGCACTGGAAATAGCACCTTATCTCGAAATAGTTTTCAATAAGTCACTTAGTCATGGCGTTGTACCTAAGGAATGGAAATTAGCCTTTATAACGCCGTTACACAAAGGTGGGAAAAAAGACGACAGAGAAAATTACAGGCCAATTTCGCTTACCTCCCTATCTTGCAAGGTTCTCGAGCACATTATCGTTAGCTCCGTGATGGACTTCTTAGATAGTCAGAACTTGTTAAGTAAATATCAGCATGGCTTCAGGAAGACGAGATCTTGTGAAACACAGATTACTCTGTTCGTTCACGATATACTAAGATCAGGAGACCGTAAGACTCAGTTAGATGCGGTTTTCCTCGACTTCAAGAAGGCTTTCGATAAAGTCCCGCAGAGTAAGTTAGTGAAGAAATTAAATGACTGTGGAATAAATCGAAAGATAATCGAGTGGATCAGGGACCTTCTTAATGAGCGTGAACAAATAGTAGTTATAGATGGATTTAAATCAGATTCAGTCAGCGTAGCCTCAGGCGTTCCACAGGGAAGTGTAATCGGCCCCCTACTATTCCTTTTATACATAAACGACTTAGATACGGTTATTAAAAGTAAAATCAAGTTATTCGCGGATGATACAGTAGTTTACAGAGAGATTAACAGTCCTAATGATCAATTATTACTTTCTGACGACTTAAATGCAATTCTCGAGTGGTGTAAAGAGTGGCAGTTAGAATTGAACTTAGGAAAGTGTTCCTTTATGAGATTCTGGGGAAACAAAAAAATTGACACGACGAATTACACTGTTGAAGGCGTCCAGCTAAAACTAGCCGATTCCGTCAAATACTTAGGCGTTACTTTAACAAGCAACCTCTCGTGGGATATGCACATACGAAATATATGCGGGAAGGCTAAACAGAAACTAGGATTCATCAAACGCATAGTAGGTAAAAGTGAGGAAAAAGTCAAAGAGACATGTTACTTCTCGTTAGTAAGACCGCTATTAGAGTACGCGTCGAGCATATGGGATCCGTACGTGAAAGGATCAATCTCAGAGTTAGAAAGAGTGCAGCGAAAAGCCGCTAGATTCGTCAAAAATTGTTACGATAGAAACAATAGTGTTACAGCCTTGATACAGGACTTAGGATGGGAATCACTAGCTGAGCGCCGATCACGCTCTAGGTTAAAACTTCTCGAAAGATTTAGAACGTATATATTCTCCAGCGATGTCGAAGAAATAATAAGAGCGCCAACTTATATTGGTAGAACGGACCATCCTCGTAAAATAAGAGAGATAGCCTGTAGGACTGAGAGGTATAAAGGCTCGTTTTTCCCTAGAAAGATAGCTGAGCAGAACAGAAGTTACGAAAAGAAATCAGCCGACGTAGAGTGATACTATACATTATTATGCGCTTTACCTTGGTGCTATTGCACCCCCTGCCACACACCATTGTGGTGGCTTGCAGGGTGAACTATAGATATAGATATAGATATAGATACTTGAAAGTCCAAACTAATAATTTGAATCTGATCTACACTGCCAATCCGTATTTGAAAGATTTAATAGAAACTAATCCTCCAATCAGTACATGAAGTTCGTTTATGTCTATCTCTACGGTTATTTAATCAAAAGCTTTCTTATGGAGAGTTTTCACAAATTATTAAGGTGCAATGGATGAATTCGACAAAATACATTATGATAATTTTTTCTTACATTTCACCGCCACTTTCCGTTATGTTGTACTAGGAGATATGACTCCTGTAAGAGACTATTTTTCAATTAATTCCTTCTACTTGCAAACTCGTATACATCTACATGATACCATGCAAATCACCACACTGGTGGATGGCAGGGGGTGCAGCGCACCAAAACCTACCTAATAACGTCTCTCGTGGGAATCACTCTCCTATTATGATCCCGTATGGTCCTTGGGAAAAACGAGCTCTGATATCGCTCGGTCCTACAGTCGATCTCTCGTATTTTATCCCGGTGATTTGACAAAATTTGACAAAAATGAAAACCTATCAAAACAAATTCATAAGGCCAGCCCGCGCCCGAGGCGTCAATATAGTTAGAGAGTTTAAACGACTTATATATATATATATATATATATCTATTATTGCAAATTTCTCTTTTGTATTCCAAAGTGAATCACATATTAACGAAGCGACACTTCGTATTTATTACAACAAAGTGTATAGTTGAACATAAAAATTAACGGTATGCTGGTGAAATATTTATATGCAAAAGGGGGCGCTGTTTGTTTGATTGACTGGGCGTCAAAATATGATATCTCCAGCTGACAATGTATATTCATTATCCTTTCGATATCGTTTATTCCTTTTTAAACAATACTGCAAATACTAGTTTTTATATTTAGTTGACCATGAGTTGGACAATAGCATATTCCTAGAAGAAACCATCAGCCTAACCATGAATGGTTGAGTGAACGACTTTCTTACAAAAATTAAGGCGCAATATATCCCGGCTCTTATGAAATAAATTCTGGCAACCTTCCTACGAAGATAAAAATATCGGTACAACATACATTGCACAAACTTTCTCATATAATTATGTGTCGTATGAGCCGGTTTTTAGAAAATCCAATTTTTGTTAAAGTTGCCAAGAATAAACTAGCCTTATATTCATTTTTGGAGAAATATGAACTATGTAGTATTATTGAAGACGTAAACTCAAGTAACTGTACGGAATTTGATCAAAATCGTTAGAGGCGTTTTTGAGAAAATCGGATTGCTGTTAAAAATGCGTAGAGAAAACTACTCTTGATTATTGATCAATGTCAACCATTTCTATGTATATTCTGCTCAGTATGATAAAATGCCTAAGTACGAGATTTCATTCATTTTCGCTCTACCGTCTAGGCTGTAGAGCCAGTAACAAATAGACAGACGGCATTGCGAAAACCACTTTTTCGGGTTCAGTGTACCTAAAACGTATATTTCCGTAAAAATCTCGAGGTCGAATTTTTTCGCTTTAACAATGCTTTCTCCTTACTTCGTATGAGAAGGTAGAAATTGGGAGTGCTTCATCGCCATTGGTGAAGTGCGAGAAGAAGATAGTACAGGAAGGCGACGGGAGACGAGGCAAGCTTTTTACTTTCTCATACGAAGTATCGAGAAAGTATTGTTTTTGCGAAAAAATTCGACCTCGAGATTTTTACGGAAATACACGTTTTAGGTTTCCGAAAAAGTGGTTTTCGCAATGCCGTCTGTCTGTTACTGGCTCTGAAGCCTAGACGATAGCGAAAATGAATGAAATCTCGTAATTAGGCATTCCATCATACTGGGCAGAGTATACTTATTGTTAGAAATGGTTGACATTGATCAATAATTAATAATAGTTTATTCTACGCATTTTAACAGCAATACGATTTTCTCGAAAACGGCTTTAACGATTTTGATCAAAATTCGTACAGTTACTTGAGTTTACGTCTTCAATAATACTGTATAGTTCATATTTCTCAGAAAATGAATATAAGACTAGTTTATTCTACAACAATTCGATTTTCTCAAAAACGGCTCTAACGATTTTGATCAAATTTCGTACAGTTACTTGAGTATACATCTACAATAACACTACGTATTTCACTTTTCTCATAGAATGAATACAAGGCTAGTTTATTCTTGGGTTACTTGAACAAAAATTGGATTTTCTAAAAACAGGCTCATACGATTTTTATTTTCTAAAGGTAACTAAACGACGAATTAGTAACCATATATGAGAAAGTTTGTACAATGTATGTTGTACCGATTTTTATCTTATGTTAACGCATTCATTGCGAGCATGCGCTGGAGAGAATAGCGGGGTAAACAGCAAGAAGAGAGGATAAACAAGCTGGTGAAATAGTCACTATATGCGTCCATACGGTACGCTTCTCAAGGTTTCGAGGATGAAGCAGACGGAATGCGTGCGGCCCATGTGTTCTTTCTTGTCCTGTTTCTCGGTGGAAAGAGGAGGGGAAGGAGGCTAGTTGGAAAGAGGAGAGGCGTAGAAGGGGAAAAGAGCGTAAGTATTCAGTTAGCTAGAATGTGCCCATACTATATTTACTTCTTTTCTGCAGCCGTTTGATAGTAAACAACGTGTAAGAATTTCGATGACTAATTATGACATTTTAATTTTTAGGCGCGTTTCGCCTCCAGCGTGAGCGCCTATTGTCGTCGGTCTGTCCGTCCGTCTGTCTGTCCGTCTGTCTGTCTGCCCGTCCGCCCGTCCGTCCGCATGTTCGTTCTCGGTTTCTACACAACGGATTTTCATGAAATTTGATATTAAGGGCTTAAAATTAAAGATGATAAGAAAATCGCAAAAATTAATGGCGTAAGACAATCAGGGGTACCACTTTACTGGTGACAAAAATTAACTTTCCGTCATATCCCGTAAAGTATTGCTCATATCAAAATATTTTTCGAATAAAACTTGCAGAACTAGTAAAGAAGAGTATTTCTTTTTCTATACATTATTATCGTAGGAGTAGCCGTTATTAAGAAAATCATACAAGACAGTCTTAATTCGATATGAAATAAGAAATTTCTTGAATGGTTATTTCATCATTGTTGCTAAAATAAAAATCTCGCAAAAATACCTTTGATTTCCTTACGTGTGCTTGCAGTATTATTAAATAGGAAGAAAATGGACTATTTATGATGAAGAAAAGAACTTTAAAACGCTATTTCCTCACGTACAGGTATATCATTTCTTTCTAATACTCCATACGATGTGCACTTTCCTAACTTGTTCTTTTTTGAATAACTCAAAACACGAAAGAAATATTTGGGTAAGAGAGGAGGAAGTATTTAAGAATATCAGAAGGGGAACGCGAGACGATGATTATTATACATTAATTTTAGCCAGTAGAAGTTCAAAATTTTTAAAAATGTTTTGTATTATAGTTTTCGAAAGATGGTGCAACACATAAAGGTACCTCACATTGTTTGCACCAATAACTTGCTTCTTTTCTCTTTATTTATTTCTTTTTTTTGAGATGCAAACCACACACCTTTTTCCTGAATGCGACTGATTAGACGTACAGTAGGTCGTAATGGTGTTTCTATTGATGGTTGTCTTGCCCTCTTATCTTTTGGTTTACTTTCACTGTATTTTTCTCTCCTGGCATTCACTAGCTTAAAATTTAGGTGACTCAATTACACACGTTTTTTGTATATTACATTTGCAATAAAATTGTTATATCCAATAAATGGTGAAACATTTTCACGTTATATTTTTAGTGTCTCCTGGCAGTAGAGTAGGTGACGATGCACTGGTCTGCAAGTTTGACTCGTCCCATCCCTTTGCTGCAGTCAACACTCATTAGAGGTTTAATTTTTTGCCAGCTAAAATGTAAACAATGTCAATATTAACCAAAGATTTCCGCTTTTTAGAAGAAAGCCTAATACTCGTAAAAGCGATATCTCTGTGCAAAATCAAAATGATTACGGGGAATATCTAATATTTTTGTAGGAAAAAGTTCAAGCATACATCAGATAATACAACTCGGACATCAATAGGTGTTAATATGTAATAGGTAAGTTTAACCTGTGTAACCAGTTAGAGTAACCAGGTGAGAGCAAAAGAAATACACTACGAAGCTTAAAAGCAGTCCACAGTCATCCAGTGAAAACACAGGTTGACGAGTATAAGGGGTCGACGCAGTTAAGAGGTAAAGTGTCTGTCAACCAGCTTACCCCAGATAAAATAGCGCAGCACGAAACTGATTCTGAGTTGAATTCATTTAATTCCGTGCGGGGATATAGTTGGCGAATCGTCTTTTCGTTGCTATAATAAAACCCATTCGTCAACCCATTTATAATTACGTCATATTCAAATTGAAAATTCTGGGCACACTAATTTTCGTATCAATCGGATACCTTTGCCTGCGGCGACCTACACGCCAGTCAATCAGACCTGAAATTAAAGGGAGATATGGAGGATTTTATTCCTTAGATGAGAGGTACGAACTGTCCTACCTTTGCTGTGGTGCTTTTCTTTCCAGCGGTGGAAGAAGAAATAAATCCCTTTCCTCCAGCGAAGAGAAAAATTCCTCACACTCAAATACACACGGCACTTCCTCACAGAATGACCATTACACTACACAGGGACGTGCAAAGGGGATTAAATGAAAAGCACTTTGGTGTTAACGAATGAAATAAAGGGTAAAGGTTTGAAATTGGTGGGAATCACAATTCCGTGTCACCTGTAATGGCAAGAGAAAAAAATTCACTGGTACTATCTAAACACGATAGGAGATACGTCTTAAATAGACTTAAGGCTAGGAAAACCATTCATGTAGCTTATATTGCAATAATTCTCCGTAGACACCATGAAACTGCTTTGATTCTCGCGAGAATTTAAAAATTATATTATAATTTTACAAAAAGAACATTTATTTAAGATTATAGATTGCTTTTATTCTCGCGAGAATTTAAAAATTATATTACAATTTTACCAAAAGAACATTTATTTAAGATTATATATTGCCTTAATTCGGCGAATAAATTTGCCAAACGTTCATAAAATACATACATATCTTTAGAGACTGAATCGCCTTCTCGTCGAAAGGAGATAATCTTCCTTCCTTCGTCACGTCCGAACACTTTCACATCTCAAAGTAAACTGACTAAATAGATAGAAAATTTCCCGCCAATATCAGAAGACGTCACGACGACGTCACATTGGACTGTTAAATAATCAATAATGAAGTGCTGGGAGGTGGGGGAAATGGGAAAAATGCCTTTTCTTATGACCATAAAAGGTAACAGCATAGACGAGGAACTTCGGAATGCCCTCCACGAAACCGCCGAAGTGCAACAGGGGCACGCACTGGCCTACGCAGAAGACTTGCCTTTCAAAAAATCCTATCTGTGTACATTTAACGCTGTAAAAGTAAAGAACCAAAGGAAAGGCTTTTCCCCCCACCACCCAGATATATATATATTTTAAATTCTCGCGAGAATAAAAGCACTCTATAATCTTAAATAAATGTTCTTTTTGTAAAATTATAATATAATTTTTAAATTCTCGCGAGAATCAAAGAAGTTTCATGGTGTATACGGAGAATTATTGCAATATAAGCTACATGAATGGTTTTAGTGTGCCCAGAATTTTCAATTTGGATAAGACGTAATTATAAATGGGTTGAGTGAGTGTAAACCTTTCGTTAAATATGGACGAATGGGTTTTATTATAGCAACGAAAAGACGATTCGCCAACTGTATCCCCGCACCGAATTAAATAAATCCAACTATACCGGTGATATATAGCAATTATATACTCATGAAAATTACACTAGTCTTCCTTTTTACAAACTTTTACTAAGCTTCCCTTGGTATTTATTTATTTATTTGTCACATAAAACTGCGATTAAATCGAGAAAGGATAGAGATAGTAACTCTAAATTTGGCAGGAATGCTCGATTCACATATTTTAAGGTGATGAAGAAAATAAATCTCGAAAAAATCCTGGATTCGACTCAAAGAAAGACATTTACATTTTCCATAAGGTAACACTTAATAATGAACTTTTTGACATGCAGGCTTTCATATTTGTTATTTAGATTAAAATTAGAAAGAAACTATGTACGTAAAATCTTCGGATATGAAACATTTTGAAAAAGACATTATAAAGTTTCTTATTCTGTTCATCTTTATAGGTTTCGCTTCCAGCGTGAGCGCCTATTGTCGTCGGCCTGTCCGTCCGTCTGTCTGTTTGTCTGTCCGTCCGTCCGCATGCTCGTTCTCGGCTTCTACCCAACGGATTTTCATGAAATTTGATATTAAGGACTTTCAATCAAATATAATAAGAAAATCGCAAAAATTAATCACGTACGCCAATCAGGGGTACCACTTTACTGGGGAAAAAAATTAACTTTCCGTCATATCTCGTTAAGTATTGCTCATATCAAAATATTTTTCTAATAAAACCTGTAGAACTATTAAATTAGAGTATTTCTTTCTCTATGTATTTTTATCGTAGGAGTTGCCGTTATCAAGAAAATCAAACCAGAATTTTTTAATTCGAGTTGAACTTTGAAAATTTCTTGCATGGTTAATTCTTCATTGTTGCTAACATAAACAATCTCACAAACAAACGTTTAATTTCCTTAAGTGTGCGTGCAATATTTTA
Source organism: Uropetala carovei (assembly GCA_036926305.1). Taxonomy (NCBI): domain Eukaryota; kingdom Metazoa; phylum Arthropoda; class Insecta; order Odonata; family Petaluridae; genus Uropetala; species Uropetala carovei. Next base: position 327,744 of record JAXCHB010000267.1, on the reverse strand, counting down.
AAATAGGAAGAAAATGGATTATTTATGATGAAGGAATGAACTTGAAAACATTATTACCCTTACGTATAGGTAAATCATTTCTTTCTAATACTCCACTGCACGAAACGCGCTCATTTGTGATACGTTGTAGACTTTTCTAACTTGTTAATTTACTTTCTAAGCCCAGGGCCGGCTCAACCATACTAGCAGACCAAGCGACCACTTTGGGCGCCGAATTTTTTGGGGCCGAAAATTTGAGTCACAAATAATTGGAAAATATCTACATAATTTTGTTTTCGATAGATATAGTTAGTGTTTTATTCTTGAAAATATAAGTAAAAATGCGACCTCAAAACACTGTTCAGCGGGTAACAACGAGGCGAAGACTTCCGGAGATACCATTTGGAAAAACAAAGCCTTACACAAGCGGAGAAGAGATTGGAAAATCTGGCCAGGTTCCAAAGACTCTTTGATCTTGGGAACCCTTGAAAATGTTTGCCACTGATCAACTTTCGAGTCTTAGGGCGAGGGCGGCGGGGGTGATTCCCGTTTTCCTTTCCCGCCTCTCCTTTCTTAATCACCTTTCTCCCACCCTATATGGGAATGCATGCCTCTCATCCATCCTGCGCCTATCTATGGTCAAAGAGTGCATTGCCCCCGGGGCGCAAAATGAAGAGACAACAAATATTGGCGGCGGCGAGGTCTACTTTCATCAAGGAGGCAAAAACCTCCGGCAGGGCTTCGCGTCCCTCCGTGTCTTATATTTCTGTTTCATTGTTTTTTCTTGGAATATTCGATATGCTTAACCATTCCGGGGAATATCAATCTGCTATGAAGTGCGCCCTATGCTGCATTCTTACCATTCTCATTTAGTAATGCTACAGAGCTAGGTGACACTGTTGGCCTGTGTCTTAAATTAGTTCGATATAAATATTTTGTGCGATTCCAAGAAGGAAGGAAAGTGATACGTTCTACGTTTTCTACTAGCAGATCAACGAAATACCTTTTACTGAAAGGAACAGAGTTTATAAAGGTGTCACTATTTTATATTATATTAAACATTTATTGAGAGACATAGGAAAACCATTTTCATTTATTTTTGCAGTAAAATCATGTATACTTTAAATCCATATTTATTAATTTTATTTTCGGTAAAATCACCACAAAAACTGAAAAATAAAACAATTTTGCTTGATAGGTGGTGGTGCAAAGAGTAATTTTTAATGTGACTGACTAACATCACGTTTTTTATGTTTATAAATCGATCAGAAGATCTGAGTACTGTCAACTTGCGTTATTTTATGAGCTAAATTGCATTTCAATTAAATAGATTTATTCTTTTCGGGTTTCTTGATTATGGGCTAATTGGAAACCTTTGCGTGTTAATATTTGATGTTATTTTATTGTTGAAAATAGTAGATTGAAAGATATATTAGTTGTATAACTTTAAAATTATCGCTTCCCTTTTTAATTAAGACAGTCCACAAAAATACGGAGTAAATGTATTTTGTTGTACAAATATCAATTAATACTATAAATAATTGTTAGCGTTAGTATATTTTCATTATTAGTCTTATAAAAAGTTAAGAGGCCATACCTTACTATTTTACAGTTTTTAAAGCGGACGATGGTTGGCCATAGAAAATTATCTCGTGTTGAATATAACAAAAGAAAGACTACTTTTTAAAACAAACATTGTCTCAAAATTACTAAAAAACCCTAAACTTGACCTTTCAGAATGTATTAAAGCCATTGATCAAACTATTGATTTTTTTTAAAGATTATCGCACGACAGGATTCAACGACATAATAGTAGCAGCAGAAAAAATAGCGGAAGAACTAGAAACTGATCCAGTGTTTGTTACAGAAGAAAGACTACGAGTACGGCATAACCATAAGCAATTATATCACGAAGAAAATAATTTTTTCATTGACCCAAAGAAAATTTTAAAATAGATTCTGACTCAAATGCTATGAAAATTAAACTATGTTTAGTTGAGATTTTTCATAAATATAAGTGATTACGGATTTGAATAAATAGATTTTTATTATTTCCTATCGTTTTCGACTAGCATATAATAAAATTACTTAGTAAAAAAATTAAGGGGGCGCCATATTATATCTCGCCTCACGCAGGAAAAATATCTGGGCACAGCCTTGCATCTACATACATACATATACACACACAAACGCACGCACGCACGCACGCGCGCACACACACACACACACACACACACACACACACACACACACACACACACACACACACACACACACACACACACACACACACACACACACACACACACACACACACACACACACACACATACATACATACATACATATATATATATATATATATATATATATATATATATATATATATATATATATATATATATATATATGTAAATGGGTGTCTCAAAAAAATGTATACACACTTTGGTGATTAATAACTTTTGTGTTTATTAATAAATTTTAATATAATAATTGCATAACATAGAGTATATGTTCGACTAAAGACAAAATGACAAACATTACATGTTAGATGTTTCAATGTTGCATTATTCTTACAATTATGCAATAAATTTGTACAGCATTATTGTTTTTATTGTTTCAATTGTTTTAATTATTTTTATTGTTGCATTAGAAATGGATAACAAAAGACACAATTGAACAACGCAAATTTGTACTGAAATGGTACTGGAAATCTGAAAATTTAAAGGAAGTTCAAAGACAGTGGAGACGTGAATTTCAAACAGAACCTCCCACCCGAATTACGATTTCACGTATTCGTGACAAATTTGAAACTGACGGTACCGTTCAAAATGTGCATAAACAAAGATGTGGAAGACTTCGGACATCCACAAGCCCGAGGAAGTCAGAAGAGGTGCTGCAAAGATTTTCACAATCACCAAAGAAATCCGTCAGAAAATGTTCTCGAGAAACACAAATCAGCAGGTCAAGTGTTCATCGCATTTTAAAGAAGGCAAAATGGAAAAATTACATCCCAAGATTAGTGCATGCACTGAATGAAGATGATTCTGATCGTGGAGTTGAATTTTCTGAATGGTTTCGTTCAAAAATAGCGGAACACGCATTATTTGCCAACAAAATTGTTTGGTCTGATGAAGCAACATTCAAGTTGAATGGTACAATTAATCGTCACAATTGCACGTATTGGTCCACATAGAATCCACATGTTACTGTGGAAAGGCATGCAAATTTACCGGGGATCGTAGTGTGGTGTGGTTTATCATCCAAACCATTCTTTTTTGATGCAACAGTTTCTGGTATTGTGTACCTCAACATTCTTCAGAGATCAATTGTACCACAAATTCGTCAGCTGTATGGGGATGAGGAAGACTTTTATTTTCAACAAGATGGGGTACCCTCCCATTTTGATCGTGATGTCAGAAGTTATCTTGATGAAACATTTCCAAACAGGTGGATCGGACGAAGAGGCAGTGTTGAGTATCCTCCACGTTCACCAGACTTAACACCACTTGATTTTTATTTATGGGGTTACCTTAAAGATAAAATTTATGCCACAAAACCTACAACACCTGCGTAGTTAAGACAAGCAATCGAAGATACGTGTCGCACAATTACAACAGAAACGTTAATTGACGTTTGCAATTCAGTTATTCAGCGATGTCAGCAATGTATTGACCAGAATGGAAAACTATTCGAACTGTTGAGATAATGCAACATTGAAACATCTAACATGTAATGTTTGTCATTTTATCTTTATTCGAACATATACTCTATGTTATGCAATTATTATATTAAAATTTATTAATAAACACAAAAGTTATTAATCATCAAAGTGTGTATACATTTTTTTGAGACACCCTGTATATAAGGCGGAAAATAGGAATAGAAAAATACAGATAACGGAAAAAGGGGTAAAGGGTTATAGGAGTTGTATAAAGTATAGCACAGAAAGGAGGAGACGGAGAGAAAGAGAGAAAAGGAGAGAGAAATATGAAGAGAGAGAGAGAGAGAAAGAGAGGAAGGAAAGTAAAGTTAATTCACGAAAAATAAAGAACATAAAAGAGTAAACTAAGTGAGAATAAAGATGGTAGGTTGGACGTGATTGCACTTGATTGAGTTCAACTGAAAGAAAAGAGATAGGAATAAGAGGAAAAGATTGGATGTGATCGCCAGAGAGTGGGAGAGAGGGGGGGGAGGGAGGGAGAGAGGGAGAGAGGGGGAAAGGGGGGGGGGAGGGAGGGAGAGGGGGGAGAAGATAGAGAAACGTAGATAAAACCAAGTATACGTGAAAGAAATTAACGAGAATATTTTGCAAAAGATGAAGGATGAGAAGGAATGGATGAAAGGAGAGACGAGAAGAAGAGAATGAAGACGAAGTTTAAATGAGGAAGCGGAAGAGAGGAGAGAATGCTGGAGAAGATGTGGAGTTAGAAGAGGAGTGGAGAGATTAAAAAGACGGAAGAAGAGAGGGAGAGTTTGCGTGTGCGGGGAAGGAAAGGTTAGGAGATTTCTGAGGCGAGAGACTCAAGGGAATGAAGAAAAGAGGAGAATGACGGCGGGATTGTAAATTGGGCGAAGCTAGTGGCAGAAGGAATGAAATTAGCATACTTGTCCTCCTCATTCGGTCGTTTTAAAGTCATTCGTGGCCGATATTTTTTGCAGTAAGTGAATTTCCTTCCGCTGAGGAAGTGAATTTCCTTCCGCTGAGGAAGGGAAAAGGACGAATGGCCGCCGCAAAGAGAATACGATGCTTAAACGGTCGTCGAGTCGTCGTCGACCTGGAAATAAGAGGTGGAACGGGAGGAGAATGGAATTCGGAAGAGAGAGACAGTGAGAGGAATTTTAATGGGAAGGAGCGCGGACTCAGTAGACCACGAGTTGAGATGAAACTGGGCCGTCGCTCGCATCGCAAAAAAGGTAAGATCTAAGAGAATTAATCGAGAGTCTTTCGCAGATCTCTTTAATTCTTTTCCCTCCTCTCTCTGCTCACCTCAGATGCGCGCTTAACTTATTAGTAACATATCCGATTTCTTAGCTTAGATGGGTTGGGACATTGATCGTCCCGCTAACGCTTACTTGGTTTAACACGAACTTAGAATAATAATAATTCAACCGTTCAACATTTACTATACCTATGTTACGTAGTGTATTATATATGCGGTTTTTAGCCAATTTGCTAAATTAGAAAACTCTCCATCCCAAGAAGAACAATAGGCGTTCCCGGTCATTTTTGCAGCTGAAAGAATCCCAAGGTCTGTAAATGGACTCAAGAGAACCGCGCAATGACTTATTTGCTGATTACAAAATATCTTACGGGATCTCTAGTATGTTATAACAGGCCATTACACAAATGTCTAGATGTAAGGATGATGTGGATGGTGGGGATAATACGAATGAACAATTCTTATTTTCGAAAAACGATATACATATTTAAAAGCTGCGGCATTTTCAACGATTATTCAAAACATATACTTGCAGGTTACGTAAAAAAGAACGGGTATTTCTTGAATGATTGCTTGTATTAATTCTGTAGAAGAAGATTATTTCAGATCCACCGTTCAATATTCGAAGAAATTATGTAAAAAGTAGAAATTCCTGACGAGACATTCGCATAGAAATGATGAATTTGTAAAAATTAGTGCAATAAATAGTGCAATAAATAGTGAGAATATGAGGAGTGAAGTTGAGCAACGTATTCAGAAAAGGCAGAAAAGTCTTAAGTATTTCAAGTAAAACATTTTTATATTTTGTTATAACGTAATTTCCGCTCAGAAGCTTTAAAATCAATCCACGGAATTATTAAGATATAAAAATATCATTAGATTTTGAAAATACTAAGCCTCTTAAAAATTACCAACGCACATGCGTCGCTGAAAATTCCATTAGCGTTAAACTTGAAAAACATCCTCTCTAGTAGACGCTACTGTTCATAAATACTCTTCAAAATACAGAAGTTCGCGTTAAAAATGAATGGGATTCATGCGAGCGTAAGTGGCGGGATAGGAATGTCGACCTACTTTTAAAGGACACGAGCTCCAGCAGAAAACACGTGGCGTATACACTGGGAAGTAAACTACAACTCCAAATCCTATTACACTGTACATACAGGATAAGGAGATACGAGTCGGATGGAGTGAAAAAGGATCGCCCAGAGTAAGAAGAGTATTCGAGGTCATATCGGAGGGAGAATGAGAAATGGACTGCAAGGGAAGAAAAGGAGAGGGGAGGGAGGGATGCAATGGGGCATCTGCGGCAGCAGAGGGATTGAGGAAAATGCTGGAAGAGAGAATATTAAGGACCGAATGAAATGAATTTAAAGCAGAAGTGAATCCGAAGAAAATAATCTTTTAAATTAAGGTGATACAATTAATTCGTTGATTAAAAGTCACGAACAATTAAATGAAGATATAAACGCTGGGCTTGGTAAGACAGTGAGCTTCCGGTTTTTACGACAGGTTAGGTTCCAGGCCACCGCCGTAAAGAGGATTCCGACTTAAAGAGGAACCTAACATTTTTGGGGCCCGTGGACTTTTTATTATCAGAAACAGCACTAGCATTATCGCTTACATCATTATCTGCCATTGTTTCTGGGAGAAATAATTTTAATTTAGTGAAAAAACAGAAAATTACTGAACGGTTTAAAGTGATCCAGGTACGACGCCGACGTAAGCAGGTAGGTCGGCGCACTACGACATATGAAACTGGCCTCTGGGTGGCGTCATGTCGTAAGCAATGTTCCCTCTAAGCTGCGCGTATTCGCTGCCGACGCACAGTGGGCTGGCGACCCTGTTTCGGCGCTCAAAAGTCGATTTAACCAACTTCAACCAAAGTAACTCAAAATGGTGTAAAAGTGAAGATAAGAGATCTGTTCATCAGAAATCGGGCATTTTTTTGCCCAGTGGATCGCATTATTCTCGGGCTGAGCTTGGGAAGTTCGTGTATCTGGGTGAAATGTGTCACAGCTGAATTCCAGTGTATTATGCATATGTCATTTTTAGCGACTGACCGGTGTTTTGGGTCATTTCTCTTCATGTTATTCTCTACAATAGCCCTTAATGTAGTTGTTTGAACCTCCGATTTGAACCCCTGCCGTTTAGTTGTTGCAAACCTGCTCAAGGTGCACACAGATGTCATAAATCTCAAAATTTAATGTTTACTTGGACATACAAAAAAACAACCATCTACAACCGTGTTGTCATGGTATGTACCAATTAATATGAACCATATACTGCATTTCTGTACAAAATTCAGCTGCCTTTAGCTGCCCCTTCTCGATAAATCCACCAGTTACAAGCGAGATGTAACGAAAACTATGAACGCGTTTTTGCACATTTCGGACTCCCGTGTTGGGACGCATGGGGGCTTGGCCCTCTTTTAGATTTCCGATTGTTAGTAACATATATAGTAAGTCACCGATACCGTACGCCGGACTGGGAAGTAAGAGTACTGAATCATGCGAGTGTGCAAGTTTCCACTTGCTCCTGACGCGGCGCACAGTGGGACCAAAGCCCTGCTTTGCTCGCCAAAACTCAGTATTCAATCTGATCGGCCTGATTTTGTGTATGAATGGGTTTTTGGGGAAGCCGAGTTCATTTCTTGCGGTTTTAAGACTCAGGGGCGACTTCTTGTGGCCAGTGTTGTAACTCTCTACAGGACCAAGCACCCGAAGAACTGGCCGAAACGTAAGAGTCGCGCATTTTGCTAATGTTCGCGTTTGTTGAGTGGATAGTTTGCCTATATTTCATTATACAGCTTTTCAACGTATTTATGCTACTAGTTGACTTCATTCCAAATGCAAATGGGAAGTTTGAATGCGATTACTTTCATAAGGAATGGTTTCTTAATGCAAAGAGAAAACGATATCTTGATACAACAAAATTTATTCTGGTGCATTAGTAATACACGAACGACAGGGTGATAAAATAATGTTCTACCTTACAAGTCAATTTGTTTTATTCATCATCATCACTATCGCTATTGTCATCATCTAATGGGGAGTCATGCATTTCGGCTAAAAGGCTAATTACTTCAGCGCTAAGACTTCCACCCTTTTTCGGAGGAAGTTTTCTGTGAGACGATATAACTGGATCCGATGAGGTGAGCATAATATGCAGGAGATCCTCATTTGTAGCTTCCCTGGACGTCGTCCTGCGGTGACCCTCTCTGTACTGTCTAAAATCTTTATTGCGTGCCTCCTGCTATTCCTCGCTCAGCATCCCGATAGGAAGAAGGGACACAGCAATTACTTCTGAGCCGTGTATGAGAACTTTGCGAACAGATGGAGGCATCGGATACCACGAGTATTCTTTTACATAAAGTCTTGCTGTTGCTACAGCGTACTCATGGAAAGCCTTAACATCCACTGCGTACCCACACGATAAAGATCGAAGAATGACATCACATCGAGAAATAAGGGACTCTTTGATACCTGTAATAGACGCTGATCACAGGCAAAGTTAGGTTTAGTTATCGATATGCCTAAGCAGGGAACCGGTTCTTCAAATGATGGGAATACTGCGCGTCGCTTTTTTGAAAACCCTACCCTCACAGCAAACATCACCGGCCTTGACGAAGCGCTGATTACTCGATTCTCTGTCATTCTGCACGCACTGTCAAGCAGATATGAAGTTAATACAGAAGCGTTCAAGAAATACACCTTTCAGACGGCAAAAGATTATATCTCTCTCTATATTTGGTACCCTATGACTCCCACCCTGCACAAGATCCTACTACATTGGGCAGATATCATAGGAGCAGCTCCTCTTCTTATCGGAATGTTTGCCGAAGATGCTCAGGAGAGCCGAAATAAAGACTGCAAGCATTATAGGGAATTTAACTCGAGAAAGTGCTCAAGGATATCCTGTAATGAAGACCCGCTCCACATGTTATTAATATGGTCAGACTCAGTGATCACGTCGCTCCGGCAGCTGCCGAAGAAGAAAAGCACAAGTCCCCCTCGTGGAGTCTTACAGCTTCTCCAAGAACCCCACCATGATTCACATGATATTGATTTTACATATGACAGTGACGATGAACAATAAAATTATCTTTTGAGCATGAAAAATAACTATGGTTATGGCTTATCCCTCATAGTAGAAACCAATCGCACAAACAGATTTTCCATCCGACCAATGGTTTTCCTGATACAATGGGTCACGTGATCAAAAACCCCCTCCAGATTATGTATAATGGACCAGACATGTTTCTGTTAACGAAAGCAACAACTTTTGTTTGAAAATTTTTTTCATTTAACGCACGAGAAATCCGTGAGGACTTTTGAGCGCCGAAACTGGGTCGCCAGCCCACTGTGCGACGTAAGACTGGATTATTGATTCTTTAGGGAAACCGACGTAAAAGCGGATCGTCGTGAAGCGGGGACTGACTGTAAGGATAAAATATTAAGTAAGTTGTAGAGATTAAGTACTACTTCATTGGCACAGAAATAAATTCATTTGGAAATATTGAATATTTTCATTATAAGGTAAAAAATCTCTGTGTATGAGAAATAATTACTCAATCCGAATAAATATACTGCACGCAATTCTCAAAGGAATGATATATGCAGATGTTTTTTTTTATTTTTCGAAGTCAATCCGATATTGAATTCCGTTATCAACAAAATCAACCTTGTCTGTTTTATTTGGACGCTATAATAACAGAGATTTTAATAAACATATTGAAATTTAAATATTCCATGAAAAAAAAATTTATGAAATTAGTTAATATACGTAAAATTGCTTGAAGGTTTTGCAATAGACGGTTGAATTCGTTTTTTAATCCTGTCGACGTTTTTCTCCAAGAATAAATGAAATAATGCTTAATAAATCGAAATAATGTACATAACTCGTCCAGAGTCAGCATTATTCGGAATTTATAGTTTGACTGAATAGAGCATATCAATGCGCAATATCCTTTCGCGGAACCATATTATTGTAGCTGAACGATAAAAAGAGCACCTTTACAAATTTAAAAAATTTAACTCAATATAATTTACCAACTTTCTAAAGGTATTATAATCCTGACAGAATATTGAATTTTGTACAAAACAGTTGGGTGAAGTTTTGTCCGCTAAACTATTAAAACAAGCATATGTTTCCTTAAAATAAGAAGTACTCGATCAAAGTTAGGACGGAGTATACTCAAAATCTCCAAAGCCACATCACAGAAGAAAAAGGTTTTTCAAATACGCATTTCAAGCGCGGAGACTAGACAGCAAATTGGTTTTGGGATCCAATCCCACGACATTTCCATGCTCTTACTTACTAAGAAGCTTTAGATTGAATCTCGCATTCGCCAGCATTCGACTGGGGCCTTTAGAAATGCGTAATTAGTCAAAAGGAAATAGGAAGGAGAAATGAAAAGTTCTTAAACACAGGGAAAGGCGGCGCTGTCCATTCGTTTAGAGTCGGATGGCCAGCAGAAATGGAATAGACATGTTTATGTGCGCAGGTAGTTGAGACTGATGTCTTGCGGAACGATTCAGTCTGAGCGATGTGAAGTTGTCATAAAAATTTTACTTTAAAAAATCTGATGTGGCCAACACATGACTTTCTCCATATTTGGAGTATAGATATTTAAATTATTATGAATAATATTACTAGGCAAAATTATTATTTCGTATCATAAAAGAAGACACGTCCTTGTTGCCGTCAATTACGTATATTTTGAATGATTACAGAATTCACCGCTACATGGTGTTGGCGCTGTATACTGGTATTAAGATAGAGCGAAATATATCCGAAATAGTTGTAGGAAATTACACTCTCTATAACTTTAGTATAGAATTGTAAATACAAAAATGATATTTTAACCAAGAAATATCGCAAAAACCGAATCGGGTTTCGAATAAACCTCGACTTCCGGTTATCCGTTATTGTCCAAAAACTAATCAGTTCATTGTGCTCATGTAAGAGTGTTATATATGAAGTTGGTAACGATATGGCACGTACTTTTTGAGTTAGAGCGCCCACACTAACATACACACACACGTACACACACAAAAACACACACACACAGACATCATTCCGAAAATAGTCTAAACGTGTTCTAGGGACCTCAAAACATGTATTTCCGTTGAAATCTCGAAGTCGATTTTTTTCATGAATACAATATTTTCCATTACTACGTATGGAGAAAGTAAAAATCTGATGTGGCCAACACATGACTTTCACCATATTTGGGGTATAGATATTTAAATTATTATGAATAGCATTATAAGGCAAATTATTATTTCGTATCGTAAAAGAATACAGCCGTCATTATTGCCGTAAATGACGTATATTTTGAATATGTTTACAGAATTCACCGCTACATGGTGGTGGCGCTGTATACTGGAAATTAAGAAAAAGCAAAATATCTCTGAAATGGATGGTTCTACGAAAATTTGTTTCAAACAAAACTTGGAAGAAATGTTATTCTCTACAATTTTGGTCCTCATGAAGATTTCCAATTACGATGTTTTTAAGTAGATATTTGACGGAAACCGAAAAAAGCGATTATTTATAAATAATTCATAAACAATAACTGCTATGGAAAATTGTTTGGAATAAAAGATGTAGGAAATTATATTTTCTACATTTTTTGTAACGGTCAATGTATACAATAATGAGGTATTATCGGAAAAATATCGCAAAAACCGAATAGGGTTTCGAATAAACATCGACTTCCGGTTAACCGTTACTGTCCAAAAACTAAATTCTTTATGCCCATACCAAAGTGTTATATATGAAGTTTGTTAACGATATGGCAAGTACTTTTTGAGTTCGAGCACCCACAATCACATACAGACATCGTCCATCCACACACACACACATCATTCCGAAAATAGTCTAAACGTGTTCTAGGAACCTCAAAACGTGTATTTCCGTTGAAATCTCGAAGTCGATTTTTTTCGTGAACACAATACTTTTCCTGTACTACATATGGAGAAATTAAAAAGAATTTTGGATAAATAAAACAGGAAATACGCCGCTGAGTTTTGCGGGACTAAGAAAACTAATATTGCTTCAATAAATAGTGTCATGAGCTTTTCAAATTAAAGATTAGCAGATTCTATAATAATTATACACATTTTTTTCTGTCCGGAGAATACAGTAGTGCTATCTATCAGCGCGTGAACGGTTTTCAATTTTACTTTCTCCATACGTAGTAATGGGAAAGTATTGTATTCATGAAAAAAATCGACTTCGAGATTTCAACGGAAATACATGTTTTGAGGTCCCTACTTAGAACACGATTAGACTATTTTCGGAATGATGTCTGTGTGTGTGTATTTTAGTGTGGGCGCTCTAACTCAAAAAGTACATACCATATCGTTACCAAACTTCATATATAACACTTTAACATGAGCACAAAGAACTGATTAGTTTTTGGACAATAACGGATAACCGGAAGTCGCGGTTTATTCGAAACCCGATTCGGTTTTTGCGATATTTCTTTGTTAAAACATCATTACTGTATATACAATTCTAATCAAAATTATAGAGAATGTAATTTCCTACACTTTTCATTTGAAACAATTTTCTATAGGAGTTATTGTTTAGGAGTTATTTATAAATAACCGGTTTTTCGGTTTCCGTTAAATATCTCAACAACATCGTTATTAGTAATCTTCGTAAGGACCAAAGCTGTAGAGAATAATATTTCTTCCAAGTTTTGTTTGAAACAAATTTTCGTAGAACCATCCATTTCGGAGATATTTTGATTTTTCTTAATATCAGTATACAGCGTCAGCACCATGTAGCGGTGAACTCTGTAAACATATTCAAAATATAATTTACGGCAATAAGGACGACTGTATTCTTTTACTATACGAAATAATAATTTTGCCTCATAATGCTATTCACAGTAATTTAAATATCTATACCGCAAATATGTGTTGGCCACATCAGATTTTTTTGGAAATTAAAATTACAAGGAATTTACCTACGATCTTCGGATCTGAACCAGTTTTAAGAAAAAATTACATCGTTTCTTATTCTGTTCATCTTTTTCCGCCTACAGTTCGAAGCCGCTCATGGTAAACGTTTATTTTACATATTTTGTGGAAATCTTGCCATTTCAACGGGATGTTGCCTTGGCTACCAATTATATTGTTAGACCTCAAAATCCTATTGTTATATCAATCCTCGTGGATGTAAGCGTGCTTTTAATACGAGATAGGGAGGGAGAGAGATGGATGGTAACGGAGAAGGAGAAAGGGAGGGAGGTGGAGAGAGAGAGGGAGGGAGGTGGAGAGAGAGAGGGAGGGAAGGTGGGAGAGGGAATGAGGGGGAGGGGGTGGAGAGGGAGGATGAGAAGGGGTGGAGAGAGGGAGGGAAAGAGAAGGAGAGAGATGGAGGGAGACAGACAGACGACTTTATTGGGGGCGAAATTGAGACTATATAATCCCTTCTTACAAATAGGAGAGAGAGAGAGGGAGAGAGATGGATGGAGGGGGAGAAGGGAAGGAGAGGGTGGAAGGGAGGGGGGGGGAGTTGAAACGTAATTTTCGATTTTTCACACTGCAAGATTTTCTTCCTTCATTCATCTAAATAGGTAAACGCGGAGCGGTTTTCTTCATTTATGCTTTATTCGACGGTTATAACTGTGTACTATCTTATTCTTGCGATGGTTACATGTTACACGGTCGAAGTTTTAGATTAACTAAATCCGTTGAAATTCAACGGGAACTTCTGCTAATAATTCAATAAAGCCTTGGTTTACATCTGGTAAATATGGTACAGTAAAACTCGTTTATAACGATCACGCCTAAAACGAAATCTCGGCTATAACGAAGAAATGTCTCGGTCCCTTGAACTTCTCCATAAGGGCATTGGTTAAATTTCTCGGATGTAACGAACACGCTTTTTACGAATTCTCGGCTGTAACGAACAAATGTTTGGTCCCGTGGCAAAAAATGCCCCATATATAACGAATTTTGGCGAGCAGAGCGATAAGTAATGAATAGTTTCCGCCCGTTTACCGCGCACTTGTTCGTAGAGGTCCCCTTCCTCCATCTACCCCTTCCATACGAATTTCCACGCTCCCTTTGTTTTGAAATTGATATTAAAAATGTGAAATGTTTATGTAAATTAATGACCACAATAATAATATTAATTGGTAATTTAGAAAAACATATGTAATAGCAGTCTAACATTTTACATGCCGCGAAGTTGATAAGCATCTCTTTGCATATGTAAGTACGGTATTGAAGTCGACTCACTGCAAATACAGTAAAAGTTGTGTTATTCGGCTATCTTGGGGATTGTGGAAAGCCGATTAGGAGAAATATCCGGTTAGGTGAGAGTTTTTCGATTTTGACATCGCAAATTTAGCAATAATCAAACAAAATTGGGCTTAGGTTCACTATCGTACTCCCCAAACATAACTATGCATGGGGTTTGCATTTTCCATTTTTATTTTTCCACACGTAGTTAGATCTATATACTATTTACCCATTCTTATTTAATACGTTGCTACGCTTACATGCAAAACAAAAAGAAAAGTTTAGGGCGTCCGGAAAGTTTGGGGAGTATGGCAGTGAACCTGTTCCCAAAATTGAATTTATTGGATTATTTCTTTCTTATTTATCTTTATTTACTCTATTAGAAAAGGGCGAAATTATTTAATTCTTCTGAACATTTCAGTTCCTCAATTTTTGTCTTATAAAGCGTATGATGTTTATAAATTGATTTACTCGTCTCAGAAGATGACACAAATTTCATTAATTCAGCCTTATGAGCCTTGATATCGTAGAGCGTGGAAGATCCGATGTTGAATTCTTTTGCTATGGCTGCTCTATTTTTTTCCTTTTTCAATTCGTTTGATCAGCTCCAGCTTTTGTGTTAGCGTTAAAACAACCTTTTCTCTCCTGTTCCTTGCTTTTAGGTATTTATTTTGATGCCATATTCAATGGATGGGTAATTTTTAAAATAATAAAAAGCGATAGAACTGGAAATTGTAGAAGTACAGCAAAACATCTAGACAATGCAAATGGCTTACGTAACCAAAAACGCCATGCTTACCCGGCAGACACAGAAGTATACGGAGTAAATACGTAATATATACATCTTATATTTTAAGAAATTTAAAAGTGGAAGTTGTGGTATTACACATATACTATTCACACAAAAATTCATAAAAAAAGAAAAAGAAATACAAAATGAATTGTATTTGTGTAATTGCCGGTATCTAATGCTGGCCGGTTCTAAATAGCCGGATAGCACAGCTTTCACTGTGTGTATACTTGTTATAATGGATGTATAGGCCAAAAACCATGTTTCTCGTATATAACGTAGTCACGCTTATAACGAAGCATTGAGTCGGTCCCCTCAAATTCGTAATAAACGAGTTTTACTGTATTTCATTTTTATATTTATGGAGGTTGTAAGTACAGTTTTTACTGATAAAAACCCAGTTATTCAACCTTTGACATTTACAGATTTACTGAACATTGCAGCTTTTTTACTTTCTCCACATACGTAGTATAGAGAAAATACTGTTTTCATGAAAAAATCGAATTCGAGATTTCAACGGAAACACTCGTTTTGAGGTCCCCTGAACACGTTTTGACCGTTTTCTCGATGATGTCCGTGTGTCTGTATGTCCGTATGTCTGACAGAAATTTTGTGGGCGCTATAACTCAAAAACCATTCATCAGATCAGCATGAAATTCTATATTTGTGATTTTATACACATTCTTAAGATTTGAAAACATTTTTATAACAATCGGTCAGCCGGAAGTAGCAGTTTACTCCTGTAAAATTATCGTTTTTCACAAATAATTTGCTTAAAACTGAATTTTTTTAAATCACACACATATAAACATATAAAAGTTGTAGATATTAGTTTTTTCTTCAACTCTTGTTTGAAATAAATTTTTATGTGAGGAATATTTAAAGAGATATTCAATTTTCTTCGAAATTGTCGGTTAGTGGGCAGCTCGCGCGCATGGTAGTGAAAACAGTTGAATCGCTAGCGCTGAAGCGTGTAAGTTGGACTGTTCCTATCGCCGTATTTATTTGATTTTAGTTGAAACTTACGTATGGAGAAGGTCATGTGTTGGACACATCCATTAATTTAATGGAAGTGGTAATAAAAATTACGTTTTTGAGAGGGACCATAGAAAACTGTCTCTATTGAGGAGTTTCTGTGATCTATATGTTACCAGCACCTTGTCATAAGCCATAATTGGCGATTTTGTGGAATATCTCGATTATATTGTAAAATAATTGCATAAATAATATGCTCACAATTTTAGAATTATTTTTTAAATCTTATGGGTTCATTTACCTGAGAAATCGAAATTTGATTTTCGGGCAACTATATTTCATGTATCAATGTAATTTATATAATTAATGGTCAATGTATTGTATTTAGTTTCAATTTCAATCAACATTATTTTCAATGTAATTTATATAATTATTGGTCAATGTATTTTACTTAGTTTCAATTTCACTCAACATTTTCAAAGAAAATACAATAAGAATAAATTAAAATTGGTTAACAATTTGGATATTAATAAACGAGCAAGTTTGGTACGTCACTGAGTTTCTCTTATTTATCTGAAGACGCAAAAGAATTTGAAGTTTTGTTTAAGAATAATCAGCGAATGAAACATTTATAAAACAAAACCTTCCATTTCAGGAAATATTTTAGACACTGAGACCTCAATCTAAAATTTCAGATCTAATGCAAATATACAAAAAATTTGATTGTTAAACCAAAAATTTCTTTCGAATAGCAAAGCAGAAATATGGATTTACAGCCGAAAATCATGACTAGATTATTCTTTTAGAATTTAGTTTTTATCTCAATCTTGATTAACAAGTAACAACATGAATAATATTGACGAGTTGAATAAGAATGATTTATAATTTAACAATATTTTCAGTCTTACCGACATTAAAGCAAAATATCATTA
Organism: Uropetala carovei; assembly: GCA_036926305.1. Lineage (NCBI taxonomy): Eukaryota > Metazoa > Arthropoda > Insecta > Odonata > Petaluridae > Uropetala > Uropetala carovei. The sequence goes on along the minus strand of JAXCHB010000267.1, from coordinate 310,862 downwards.
TTAAGTTAAAATGAGGTAATGACTACGATTCAATGGAATATATCCAACTTTCCGACGAATATAAATTTTATGAACTTAGTGCCTAACTATGCTCCGCAAAACACGTAGAAGTTTGGATGAGTGAAAATGGGTAAATTCAGACTGAAGATTCTTAACCCGTCAACGCCGAGCGACGTGTCCTGCACGTCCGAGTTAGTGCTTGCTTTCTTTACTGTTTAGCTCACTTAATATATCATACATCTATAAAACCATAATATATTATGAAAGAGGATACTTTGGGCTTACCTGTAATGCATGTCAAATAATTTTACTATTGCTTCTATATTTTATAAACTACGTCAAATTTTGCGATGAAATTTTCATTTTTGCGCAGAAAATACGGAGCGTCATCATATTTAATTGTCTCTTGACGCAAGGGATATTCGTAAATCTTAATAACCTTTATATATTTTGAAAGAGTAAAGCTTTGACCTTTCTAGTAATGAAAATCTTATAATTTTAATATAGTGTTTATAATCTACGTGAAAGTTTGCAATGAAATTTTCATTTTTGCCCCGAAAATTCGTTAATTACGCAAGGGAGAATCGTCAATCTGAATAAGATATATGTATTTTGATAGAGGAAGCTTTGGCCTTTTCAGTAGTGCATGAACTGTAATTTTACTATTGTTCTAACATTTTATAATCAACGCGAAAGTTAGCGGTGAAATTTTCGTTTCTGTGCTGAAAGGTTGGAGCGCAACCATATACTTTTGTCTAAATACGCAATGCATATTCATTCATCTGATTAAGATATACGTACTTTGATAGAGGAAGCTTTGTCCTTTTCAGTAATGCATGAATTGTAATTTTACTATTGTTCTAACATTTTATAATCAACGTGAAAATATGCGATGAAATTCTCATTTTCACACGAAATTACGATTCCCCTTTTCACTTTCTCGAAGAAGAAATATAATCTTATCCCTTGTATCTTTGCGCAGCCTTGTGAGAAAAGTGTTTGTCCGTTTGAGAAAGAAATATGTCTCCTATATACTAAATACACACAGCCCACTGCATATCCTTCTAAAAATCGCATTTCAATTCACCAAGAATGTTCCTCTTTGTCGATCCTTCAAAGACCTTCAACGACCGGTTTGTTCCGCTATTTGTATTGTTTGCTGTGTTTACATATCAAGTCCTTCAGTCCCCCAGGCACACGAAACGGCGCGTTAAAACCGTAACATGGCTGATATTTTAGTGAATCAATAAGTATGCTATATCGATATTTAACATTAGGGAATACTAAATAAAACAGCGAATTAAAATCAATTTTTGACATAAATATACATTTTTTATTGATTACAGTAATAATAAATTAAATTTATGGGCAATCTATAATAATTATAATACACAGTTTTGTCTTTCGTATTCAACGGACCTACGCAGTTTCGATTTCTCAAGTTCACCCATACAGTGCGTGTAGACGAGGAACGGTCACGCTCGGATATGATTCACGGTATCTTTTCAAAGACTTCGCTTACAAGAGATATGTTTACGATGCTATAATGTGAATTTCATGCTGAATCCAATTACGCATGTGTACATTTTCTAAAACAATCGGGAAAGGACTTGTGAGCTAATATGTAACTTTTCAAAGTTTTCCGTATTCTGTGTCTGAAATCTCATGATAAATACAACTCCATATCTCCGCTTCTAATAAACAAAATGCAGCCAATTTTTCTATTTGCCTTACTTAATGATTAAGAATGATGACTGCGTAAAAAAAAACGTTTATATTGTTAATAAAACACCTTTAAAAATCATAAATACAACACTTAGTTAAAAATTTCCAGTTACGACATGGAAAAGTTGGCATGCGACAAACTTCTTACCTAATTGGTTTAGATAGGTAGGTTCTGCAGTAATGTTTAAATGTTTCTTTGAGTAAGATTTCATGTCAATATCTTTCAGAGTTCACGCTATGACGAAAGTTATATAAACCGCGAACACGCACCGTAACATTAAGCGATTACTGTTCATTCGCTTCTATGTAGCAATGTTTGTGTGTTACGCATGATATTTTAAATGATACTGTTTAAAAATTTCATCTTTTATGTAACTACATAAAAAATTTCATCAAAAAACATGGAAAATATCAAATGTTATGATTTTTTACATTTTTTCGCAACTTTTTCGTGGTTTTTTCAAAAAACTCCTTCGTCCGCTGAGGACGGAATTCGTAAAAACTCCTTCGTCGTAGAGGGGTTAAGTAACGTAACCTAGTTAAGACGAATTTCTCATACATTCAATGCCAACGGATGCAGTTTCAATAATTCAGGACTAAATTACTTCATGAGATGGGTATTAAATTTAAGCTACTCTTTCAGCGATGACGATAAGGAATAACACACTTGAAGGATTAGAGAAAATAAATTATTACTGAGAATATCTTTCATTAAACACAGAAAAGAATGTTACATTTCTTTACTATAATGTAACAGCAACAAATCTTATCTATGTATGACCTTGGCAGTATTTTATCTATAATATCACATTCATTTCAATCTCTTAACTTACCACATTCTTGTATTACAACATAATTATTCGAAAAAGGCACTTGTTAGTTCTTTCGACCAGTTAAAAGTTACAGGCATTCGAGTGGGCGTAATTCGAGCCTTTTTAAGGTAGCATTCCGCGGAATCTTCCTCTTTCGGCAGAGTATTCCCTCTCGAAGACTTTAATGGAAATTACGCTCCTGGGAATTTACCCATTGCTGCGGACCGCATATCAGAGAGTAGAGTGAACAGCATCCGACAGAGATAAAAAAGTTTTCGGCTTAAAAAGAGAAATGAAAGGGAATGAGTAAGTTGAGGAGAGTGTGTGTTGCGGGGGGGAGTAAACGTGAAATATGGCGGAAGAGATAAAAGAGGGAAATTATGAGTTAGCGGGTTGAGAAGGTGGAGACCGGCGGCGTTTAAGAAGGTGATGGGATGGGAAGTAAGATAGGAGGGATTAATAGGTATAAAGGAATAGAGTCAATGGATACGTAGAAGGCAAGAGGAAATAAGAGAAATATTTTGGGGATGTGAGAAATTAAAAAGAAAGCAGAGAAGATATATATATATATATTCTGCAGATTTGTAGACGTCGTTGCCGTACCGTATTATAATGCCATGATATTAAACTACGACTAATGAAAGAAATCCGATATTGATATAATCCCCATTTTTGGAGTTGTTTTACCCCTTAATGCCCCATACGAGAACAAAAATGATGAGGCAGCTCCATATGAGCTAGATACTTAAAATTTGACACGAATATACGATATTCGTCAAAACCGAAGGAAAAATCATATATTCTAAAAATTATTATTATTAGGGGCTGTTTTGCCATATTTTTGCTCCGTACGAGTGTGAAGGCACTTCTTAAATGAGCTACAAACATGAAATTTTGCAGAATTATGGGTTTCTAGTTAAAACAGAAGGAAGAAATCCGATATTGTAAAAATTCAAAATCTTAGGGGCTGCTTTGTCCCACTATTGCCCCATACGAGGATTAAAATTATAAGGCACCTATAATAAGCTACAAACTAGAAATTTGGCACGGTTATATGATTTTGGACAAAACTGATTGGGAAAAATTCGAAATTGTCAAAATGCTAAAATTTACAAATGCTAGAAGGGCGGTCAGTTAGACTTCGGTTTCTCCTGATGGAAACCAATACACCTGGTTTTCCCAAGCTTACCAGATGGGACAAAGGGCCTTTCAAACAAAAGAAGTGTATCACCACACGGGGTGTGGAGAATGGTAAACAAACCGAGACCCCAACCAGAAGACCTGAAAACGTGTCTTTAAGGAAGAGATTTTTTTCCCGCCTTTCACAGGTTCAAATTGTACTGATTAACACAAAAATTACAAGAGAAAATGGTTTCCGTCCGCGTCTCGCAGCTTCCGCCTTTCAGAGAGTCATTCCTATGAAAAACGGTATCATTATGCAGTGCGATTTCTAGATTACCGGGTTTGAGAGGTTTTACTGTATAGGCCTCTGAATCCCATTAAAAGCTTAACCGTATGAAAGCATTGAGCTCGTTAACACTGCATCCGATTGTCGCGACGCAGAAAAATTACCATTTTTTTTCGATAAAAACTATAAATTTACGCTAATTCTACTCGGATTTGAATTCTTTCTTCAAAAATAAGAAACTACAATTGCTAATATTTTCGATAATGTAAGTTCCGAGTTCGAATCTTGAAGGGAAATAATTTTAAAATGCAAATATAAAAATCTCTACACCGTTTTACGTGCTCTTCTTATGCGGCGATAATGGGACCAAAATGGCCCTTCAAACTGCAATGGTCATAGGTACAGTGTCGCTCAGAAACGCCCCTTCTATCTACATCTACGTGATGCCCTGCAAATCACCAGACTGGTGGGTGGCAGGGGGTGCAGCACACCAAGACCTACCTAATAACGTCCCTCGTGGGAATCACTCTCCTGTTATGATCCGGTATGGTCCTTGGGAAAAACGAGCTCTGATATCGCTCGGTCCTACAGTCGATCTCTCGTATTTTATTCTCGTGATCGTGCCTGCCCATGTACGTAGGTGCCTCTAATATTCCTGAGACCTCCTCTAAGAGAACTAAATTTCTCCAGAAGCCTTAATCTAGCGCTAATTCTGCGATCCTCTAGCGATATCCAATTCAACTCCTTCAACAGTGATGTGACGCTTCATTTTTGCTCATATTTTTGCTTTACGAATCTGGCTGCTCTGCGTTGGATTCTTTCTAACTCAAGTATCTGTCCCTTTTCGTACGGATCCCATATGCTGGAAGCGTATTCGACCTGAGATCTGACCAATGATAAATAACACGTTACTCGTACCTGTTATGTGCTACATCTTGCTATTCTGCCTACGAAGCCCAATTTCTTATTAGCTGCGCCAACTTTCCTTCGAATATGCATATTCCATGATAGATCACGAGAAATGGTGACTCCTAAATATTTAACGTACTCTGCAGATTGGATATTCAATCTATCAATTCTGTACTCCGAGTCTAACTCATTGTTCTTACTCTTCCAGGAACTCAATAGGGAACATTTGCTGTGATTAACTTCGATTTTCCAATCTTGACACCATGCTGAAAGGGCGTTTAAATCTTCCTGGAGCGATTTTTGGTCATCCTGACTCGTTATCTCCTTATATAAAACGGTGTCATCTGCGAAAAGTCTTATTTTGCAGCGAACTACAGAGCAGATATCGTTTATATATATCAGGAATAGTAGTGGGCCTATGACACTTCCCTGTGAAACACCTGATGCGCCTTTTACCGGGTATGACGATTTTCCATCAATAACTACTATCTGTTTTCTGTTGGAGAGGAAGTCTTTTACCCAACTCACGATATTAGAGTTTATGCCGTACTTTCCTAGTTTTCCTATTAATTTATTATGGGGTACTTTGCCAAACGCTTTTTTAAAATCAATGAAAATGGCATCAACCTGAGTGTTTTTCTCACCGCATTGCAACAAGTCGTTTACGAACAGGGCGAGCTGCGTTTCGCATGACCTACCTTTCCGAAACCCTTGTTGGTTTTTGCTTAGCGAAGCACGACCATCTTAATAACGCATAACAAAGCTAACGATTATATGTTCTAGAATCTTACACGATAATGACGTCAAGGAAATCAGTCTATAATTTTCGGGGTTCTCTTTATCACCGCCTTTGTGGATGGGCGTTACTTATGCTAACTTCCAGTCTTTTGGAACGGTACCATGTGCAACGGATTTTTCGAATATTATTTTCAAGTAAGGTGCGGTTACCGGGGCTAGCTCCTTCAACACACGCGCGGGTATGCCCTGCGGCCCGGGAGACATATTTTGCTTAATCGACTCTAGCTGGTGCGCGATACCTGTTTCAGAGAATATCAAATCTTCCATCGAATTTCCCTCATCATTGAAAGCAGGTTCCTCAAGTTCGTTGTTTACTGAAGTAAACGCTTTCTGAAAGTGTTCCTTTAATAAGTTCGCTTTTTCCGCGCTATCGTGTACTACATCACCTGCCTCCGTTCTCAATGACGCTATGGTGGGGCCTCTACCATGAACCTCCCTAACGTACGACCAGCATGCTTTCGGATTTTCTTTCAAATTATTATGCAAAACTTTCTCTTTGTAATCATTAAATGCTTCTCGCATTGTTACTCTAGCTCTTGACCGCGCCTCTCTGTATTTATGCCGCATCATTGACCTCTGTTCCTCTGTGACATTCGATGAATTGGTATTTAAGCGAGCGTGAAGTTTTCTTTGCCGTCTAAGAGCGCATCTAACTTTCTGGTTGTACCATCTTGGTTCCGCACCATCACGTTTAAGTTTATGTGGAATGAATTTATCCGTACCCTCTCGCATCATATCCCTGAACACGCACCATAATTCCTCTGTACTAGCGTCGATAGATGCCTCGCAGTAATTAGGGAATTGTGTCTGTAAAAAAGGCCTAAATTTCGAGAAATCGCCTTTGGCGTACATATATACGCGTCTTTTAGCCTTAACCTGTTTCTCCACTTTTAGCTTAAATTCTACGTACACAGCATTATGATCGCTTATTCCTTCCTCTATGGAAAGCTTGTTCATACGCTCGGGATATTTCGTTACGAGTAAATCTAATATATGGTCGATCTCGTGGGACATCTTACTAGCTGACACAGCGAGTGTTTAACGAAGGTTTCTATAAGTGCTTCGCATGCATGGCCGATCATGCGGTAAGCCACTCCCTACCCTTGAATAGATGTTTTATAGTCAAAACAATCCGGGCTCTCCAAAAAGACTCTCCCGCATCACAACTCCGCCAATGGGAATTGGCCCGCAGAGAAATCCTCCGCTCTCCTTCCTTTCCCGGTCTAAACCTCAACTAAAACCCCCGCTTCAAATACCCTAGCCTCATTTTCATGAATCCCCCAGTGAGACAGTTTTAGTTATAATCTTGTGCCGAAGAAGGGCGGATGCCCGAAAGCTCCAAACAAAAGCCTTCCTCTATCGCCATGGACGTCCACAACATCAAGTAAGTGTCCACTAGCTCCCTCCTATCCTTCTCAACTACTAGTTGTCATACATACATACATACATACATATATATATATATATATATATATATATATATACTTGCGAATGCTGAAGGAATTGCTGATGAGGCCGACGTAAAAGGCGGGGTATTGGGAGCAGGTTAGTAGGTGAGGGTGGTGCAGTTGGTAGAGGGTGTTAAGGGGTAGATGATGTTAGCGGTGGGGTTTGAAAATTAGTTGGAGAGTGGGCTTATAGGGCATGTTAGGCATCGGGGTCTGCGGCAGTGGTGGGACACTGCAGGGTGCAGAGGAATGGGTGATGGGAGTTTTTTCTCGACAAGATGTCTGCGAAAGGAGAGTATTGGGGGTGTGGGGAAGGAGACCTTGTTGGGGGAGTAAGTGAAGATTGGGTGGACTGCAATTAAGATATTATTTTAGGGTATCGTGGTCGCAAGGATAAAAGGTGGCGATTAGGGTGAGTTGGGGGGAGATTCAGGGGTTGCGGGGTTGTTGGAGTGGAGGTTCGGGGTGCTGGGTCCGACTGCCCGTCGGATACATTGAAACATAAATACATACGTACGTACGTACGCACACAAGAACGCAAGCACGTACGAACGCACACACGCCCGCACAAACAAACACATATATAAATAAAAGCTTAAATAAAGGAAAGGTAATAATAAAGGTGGCAACAATGTGTTGGAATAAACCCAGTGGACACTGCTGGGGGTGCTGGAGGCACACGAAAAACAAAAACACAAAAATATCACAAATATGGAACTTTCGGGCATTAGCCTCTCTCCATATATAATGAATAGAATCGGCGATAGACAACTCCTCTACTGATATGTACTCCGCTGGTGTCCGCAATTCTCCAACCTAACCTTTACAACTTGATTCACATATAGATTCCTGATCAGTCTCCTGTCTTTCCAGTCTACACCTATATCCTTGGCTTGTGTCGACTAACTGGGACCACATTGAAAACTGTGACTCCTCGACCGTCATTAACTCGGGTTAGAGGCCCATACCTCGAGGCCCATCCTCAAATCCGAGCTCAGGGCTCTTTACCCTCTCAGCAGGGGGGCACTAGCCGACCACGTCTTTTGCAATAAAATTCAAACTGTTTTATGTTTTAACTTAGTGCGATTGTGATTCGAGCAACATATTCGGGTGAAAGTGCTGATCAAGAGCGTCTTTTTAACGGAATTCTGCGATAAATAATAACATATTTACGCTCACATCTAATCTTGACGCTAAGGAATACCAACCTCTTAAGAGTTTTCTGACGGGATTGTAATGAAAGCAGACATTCGCGAAACGGTGCGGAGGGTGTAACGCTTGGTTGCTGTATGGTGTTAGATGGGTGAAAAGGAAAACCGCTCATAATTAAATAGCTTTACAATCTTTTTCGATCAAACTTTTAGGAATCGCTTGACTATTGAACTTTTTAATTTGAACCTGCTCGCCGTGTACATAGTAGTCCTGGGTTTGACTTCAAGAGCATACATTTTCTACCATTTGAATAATATGGGCAGAGCTGCAACGAAGCGAGGCCTTTTTACTTTCTCATACGAAGTATCGAGGAAGTATTGTTATCGCGAAAACATTCGACGTCGAGATTTTTACGGAAATATACGTTTTAGGTGTCGCTGAATCCGAAACAGTGGTTTTCGCAATGCCGTCTGTCTGTCTGTCTGTTACTGGCTCTGGAGCCTAGATGGTAGAGCGAAAATGAATGAAATCTCATCATACTGAACAGAGTATAGATAGAAATAGTTGACATTGCTCAATAATTAAGAGTAGTTTATTCTACGCATTTTTAACAACAATCCGATTTTCTCAAAAACGGCTATAACGATTTTGATCAAATTTTGTATAGTTACCTGCGTTTACGTCTTCAATAATACCCTATAGTTCAAATTTCTCAAAAATGAATATAAGGCTAGTTTATTCTAGACAACTTTAAGAATAATTCGATTTTCTCAGAAAGGGCTGTAACGATTTTGATCATATTTCGTAGTTACTTGAGTTTATGTCTTCAATAATACCAGATAGTTCACATTTCTCGAAAAGAGAATATAAGGCTGGTTTATTCTAGTCAACTTTAATAATAATTTGATTTTCACAAAAACGGCTTGAACGATTTTTATCAAATTTCGTACAGTTACTTGAGTATATATCTGCAATAATACTACTTATTTCATTTTTCTCAATGAATGAATATAAGGCTAGTTTATTATTGGGCAACTTTAACAAAATTTGGTTTTTCTAAAAACAGGTTCGTACGATGCTCATTTTCTAAAGATAACTAAACGATGCATTAATATATGAGAAAGTTTGTACAGTGTATGTTCTACCGATTTTTTAAATTAAAAACCATCATGAAGTACTCTTTTTCTAATTCCAGTGCTATGAGAATGAGAGTAGAACAATGAAAAACTCCCTCGAAGTTTAGCCCTCGCAATTTTCCATGAATTTTACTTAACGTCAGATGTAATAATAGATAGTGTTACCAACACTTTCATTTCTTTGATAAGTCAGTGTATTTTCCAAAATAATTAATAATTACGGCACTTAATGTTTCATCAAATTGCTAATAGTTGAATATGTAGTTATTGCGTCTTTAAGGAATGCAAATAAAATCAATAATTTGATTCAACAAATTATTAAACTAAGAGGCACATTAAATTTAAACGTAATTAGCAAACTGTTTGAATGAATTTTTGCTAAAATTTATCCTAGATTCTTTTAGGAATATTTTTACATCCTTAAATCTAGAGTTAGCTTTGTTGCTGTACATCTTCAGTAAAACTAAAAAAATTGATTCGTATAAATACAAATTCTTTTCTGACAATTTATAGTTATAGGAAAATTAAGGTTGAATGGAGTGACTTTAAATGAACTAAGTAATTTTGTCAGTGGTGTATGGAATGAGCAAATGCCTAGTAAGCGATTGTGAATAAAGTAGTAGTCTAGAATATTAACAACCATTTACACATTTCCCTCCAAGCTTAACTCAAACCAACAGACAGAACCGTAATAAACGATTTAAAAATAAAATTGAAATTAGAAAAATCTGCATTGACATTCTGATTCTCAAGTGACAAACTTTTTACAGAGTGAGTTTTGAGAAATGATGTTATTGAAATCAGCTAATGGAAACAATCGGATATTGCGATATTAAATTAAATTTATTGACAGAGTTGTTATGATTGAAGGTGATAACTTCGCTTGTCAAAAAGCGGCTTCAAAAATAAAACATCCACCGGGTCACAAAGGCTCCGTGTCTATCACCGACTAAAAATAATTGTTTCTGGAATTAAATAACGGAATAACGTATTTGAACTCAGTCAGCAAGCTAAGTATTCTAACTAGTTTATATCACCATGGAAATGCTACAATTATTACAATAATCACCCCTTGAAACACGGAGAAACTCTTTAGGTCCCTCGTTCTTGAAGAGGCGCCTTCCTAACTGAATCACGAACTCTATCCGCAAACTTCATTAACCGCCACGTCGCGACGAAATTCTCCAAGAATTTAACCGACAATGATGTTTGAGTTATAGTCAATGCGAAGTAAATCACAACATTAAGCGAAGAAAACTAACTTGGATAAAGTTTTAAGTAAATATTGTGATAAAAACTACCTGTTTTAAATTTTTATCAATAAATAGTCGTAGGGTTGACTGCCTCTGTTACTCGTTCTATGCCATTCATGCAAAATTATTCAGAACTAAACATTGAGTTGACTGGTAAATTATGTGTCGAATTTTTTAAAAAGGAATTATAGGAAACGGCTACTATAAAGAAATCTGTCACACGAATTGTATCGAATCATTTAAAGTAAATTTAACCGAAAAAGTTTTTCATAAAAGTAGAAACTACAGAAATCTGAAAAATTCTTGTTACAGTTTATATTTCGTTTTTTAAATGCCTCTAATGGAATCGGTAAAGTAAGCTAACATTGTGAATGCCATTTTCTTCGTAGTTAGCCTAGAAATATAGTGAAGTTCATTAGAAAATATGAGTGGCCAGTGCGATGATGAAATGAAGTTGAGTATGGTGGGTAGATGGAGAGAAGGGTTATTGCCTTTAACCGTCTCCTAGCGACGAAAACCGACGGGGTATAATCACCTCGCCGTATTTCATCAACGATTGACTTAATAAAACAGTAAATTATACTCAGAACTAGTATTTTGGAGTTTCACTTACACAAACTCTGAATTTTCCTGCGTAAAATTATGTATCATTCATGGGAAAAATACACAGCAACAGCCTATAAGCTATAAATCTCTGGGGTAACGGTTTCCAATCTCATGTAGCAATTCTATCAACGGGGTTATTTGCTCCGAAGTCATTTTTTAAGGGAAATTTAAGATGGAGTGAAAGGGCTGTTTGGAGAAGGAAGGAGTATGGGGTGCGTAGAGAGGTTGAGAGAGGAAGGACGATGGAGGGGAGGAATACAGGGAGAGAGGGAGTGAAGGACAGAAAGGAGGCGAATGGAGATTAAAAAATGTGAAGAAAAGAGAAGTATGACGTTAAAGGAATGGCAGAGAGGAAGTGAATGGGAAAAGTGAAAGGATAGGAGAAAGGGGAGAGAAAAAACAATGTTATAGTGATTGAGAGGGAGAAAGAGATGGGCCGATGAAAGGAGAGGGAAGAGAAAGAGAGATGAAAGGTACGCACAAGGTCCTCTTCTATTGGAAAAGTGCTTTTTCCACAAGTGGAGAGGAATATGATACAGTCAAAAATGGAACACATCCAATTGCCGCTGCTCTGCCTTTCTCACTTGGCCATTCATACTTTTTCTGCGAATCCGAGGGATCAACAAGTCACCCTCGTGCACCAAGAAAGGGGCAAGTTTCATCCTTTAAAAACTCTCTTAAAGCGAATATTGGACATGCATAAAAATATTTACCTAGTTTCAATCACTGTTTCCTTTCTAAGAAAAATATTAAATTTGGCGGATGTTCGCGTTCCTTGTTTGTTTCCCACTACTGCGTAGCCATCTTGCGTGCACTTTCGAAAATAAAAAAGACACGGACAAACTAATACGCCATTCTTCGTTCTCAGTTATTTTTTCATGCGACCCCATCAAACCATCAGCCGAACCCATCAATTCCAAACCCTCGCCTCTCTAAAAAAAAAAAAAAAATACGCACACAGACGGATAAAAGCGGAATATATAACGGAAAAAGTCATCTCGCATAACTGCCCTTGTCATAAATCATGCATCTCGCAGAAAAGTAAAGACGGGCTGAGAATGAGAGGAAAATAAAGATGGGAGGAAAGAGAGAGAGAGAGAGAGAGAGAGAGAGAGAGAGAGAGAGAGAAGGTAAGAAAAAGAGAAAAAAAAATGTTCTTGAAGTCTTTAAAGAAGATAATGCGTTTTTTCGTGAAATTCTGACAATCTAATAGGCTGTAAAAAGAAATACACTTTCGATGGAAAATACGAACGGCGTTTATGAGGTCGAAATAAACTAGTGTTTATCTCATTAATTTGTAGAATAAGGGACCGTCAGCAGGATTCAGAATAAAGGAATTGGTAGACTTAAGTGGTATTAGGAACCTAACTACTTTAATTTTGGCTTTGTTTTACCCAACAACAACTCTATTAGTCAAAATGAGCCATATACAGGGGATAGTTCCTCTTCATTTGCAAAAATGGTAGCGCACATTTTCAGGTATACTTATACTGATAAATATTTAAAAATTATTTTTTTCGTATATCATTAATGTAGAGCATCTTGAATTAAATAAAAGTAAAAATCTAATATAATGTCGCATATTCAAAACTCCATCCCAGGTCTTCCACGTTTATCAACCAAAGCAGTTGTTTCCAACCAGAGGGTTTTGCAGTAGCACAGTATGTGAATGTATTTTTAACTTATGCTCGAATTTCTGTCCCAAAAATCATAATAAATGAACTGGTGAACAGTTGGCGAGAAAGTCTAACACACTTTCACTCAAATATTAGATCAACATGAATTATGTCTTCGTCAAATAACTGTTTTTTAAGGAAACACATAATGGCTGGCAACCATGTTTATTCTTTACAATATGTCAGATTTCATACAAGAAAATAGGAATTATTTAATAACAACATAATTGAAAATATGATTTCGGTAAGACGTAACTGTAATAAAGAAAGCTGCAAAATATATAAGCATAACTGTGAAAACATTATTCCGCTGAGGGTTTAAGTAAATGTATTAGCAAATAGTTAGTAATGTCTTCGTTAATGATATTTGGTAGATCTAAACGGTTCTGCGAAATCAGACAATGATGTAATTTTTATGAAATAATAATATTAAGAATTTAATATTTTTAATACAACCAGACCTTTAAAGAATAACTAAACTTTCTGAAAAAAAATTTCATTCCAAAAAAATTCCCTATTGCTTGTTTAACCATAATCCTACCGGGCTCTTTCACTGACGTTAACTACCGGGATGTGACTTAGGGACACACATGATAAATTTGTAAATATGATTTATTTGGACACTATTATTAATGGTTACATATTATACATGGTTGAATAGAATTTTTATATATTATTTCAGGTAGAAATATTTTTATAAAATGTTAGATATTATATTAAGTATCGTATATTATGTAAATCATTGTTTTTATGCATGTTTTACAAATGACAACCTTTTTAGAATGTTCATTACAAATATTTAGACCACAGTCACTGCAACATAGCTTGGTTACACGGCTTATTTTTTTAGGGGCATATGTGGCAGTGACGTCGATTCTTTGTTGCATTTTCCTCCACGTTTTTTGGCGATTTTTCTAGCACTTCGTTAATCGAGATAATATGACTTTTCGACAGGTATGTTGTTTTTCTGCGTTGGATGTTGGGAAAAACCACACAAAGAACATTTTCGTTACACTGTATCAATGTGTCTCTGAGTCACATCTTGGTAGTCAACGTCAGAATTTTATATTAGCTAGTATATAAATGAAACACAAAGAGTTAAAAAAAATAATGGTGTTTATTTATGTAGAAATATAAAATAATAGAACACACAAAGTCTCACTGCCAAATAAATTTAATTGTAGAAGTAATCGTGAATAAAAATACAAATGTGTCTCTAAGTCACAGCCTCGTAGGATTAGGGTTAAAAAGTCCAGGAAATAAAATGCTCCAAGGTATTAGCATTAACAACACTAAATTTAAGGCAAAATGTTATTTATGCTGTGCTCTTTCAGTACGCATGACCTAACGTGATATTTAAATGGTGTTGTTCATGTCGAATACATCCCCAATTAATATTTGGAACACATTTGTTTTTATCATTAAATTCATTGATAAATTTTCAATGTGTGCATTCATTTAAAGAATATTATTAGCATTTCACTTAAAACACTGGCTGTTAAAACAATCGCCAGAGGATAAGAAGATGGATCCGCATAAAGATGTAATCTGTATCGATAAGTAGGATTTGATTCCATCTATTTTACTGCCTCCATATGCTGTTTGGATGCTGGGAGTTTTTTCGTCATGAAATATCGGAACCATCAATGTACGTTAAAGCAGAATCTCACTTTAGATAGGACATTTAGGGTGGAATTGTAGGAATATCTTAAGTTAATGTTCCCATCATGTGCAAATGTAATAGACTTCGGTGATTTATTTAATTGGCCGCCTTTCTGTGTTGGTGCTTCTTTAAACACCTTGAGCTGAGTTCTGGAACTGGCCAATCGATCGACACTGAAAGTAATTTTAAAATAAAAATGCCAATAAATTAAATGAAACTTATTAAAAACACCCTGCACTGGTTTCTACGAGTCTTCCATAGTATGAGTGTAAAGTTAGAATCGTAATTTGAACGCATTTAAGTTTTACATAAAGAACATTATATGATTTCAGTTCAAAAAACCGATGTTTTTGCTGTTTTAATGATGAACATGGCTGGTGTCAACATTTCGGAGATTCTCCTGGTTAGATAGTATTTCAGCACTACTCCAATTTGCTGATATTTATTATCAAATGTTTTAGCATACAAATTAATCATTGATTTTTAAAATTCTTAGCCGTTTCTGCTATTTTCCTGATTTATATTTCGCATAACAGATTCTCCATCCACTGAACGTATAACTGCAACACTAAAACATTATTCTGTATTCAATTTTCGACATAAGTTACTGATTCGTGCGAATAAAATCTTTGGAAATTGATTACGATCCTTTTCATTTCAGCGGTCGCGTGATGATACATTTTCGTTAACTTTATGTTCTGATATCAGACGAACTAACTCAGCATTAGGGATTTTGCAGGATTTATTTCCCATTTCAGTGTCCATTTGAAAATCATATTCCGGCGCAAGGAAATATTTCCGAGAAGATGTTGCCAACACACTTCTATGTTGGCTCTAAATGTTTCTTAGGCCTTATATTCTTCACATTTGATTATTTATCTCCTGAAATAGCACTGATGTTGCATAACAGTTTCACAATTATCACCTTTCAGTAAACGAACTAGGTATTTTTTGATGCTGAAATCATGTAAAATTTTAACAAACCATCTTCCTTATGAATCATCAGCAATAACTGCTTCAATGTTGAATATTACGATACATAGAACTGATTTTTCGTTTTGCTGACAAAGCTGGACTCAAATTAATCACTTTGCAATCATTTCTAAATTTGTAGCATAGTGAATATCGTAACAACGAATATGGTAATTTCCCATCTTAGCAACGAATATGATCATTCCTCAAATTATCTTCTTCAAATTCTCATTCCAACATCTTGATATTTCATTTTTTAAAGTAAACATTAGACTACAGTTTTCGTGTTTGGTCGGAGTTTCCTTGCATTCTGACTACATACACTCATCACACATCTCAGAGTATTCTGTTGCTTTATTAAACTTATTCGAGCGTTTTACACACGTTGAGATTCTTTCTGGATTCCATCAGCCAATTTTAAATTCCCGATCTCGTCCTTGCATTTAGAAATTTACATTTATTACTTTTAAAACTGTCTACTTAGGCATTTATACCGACCGACAAAGCTATCGTATTCTCTTTCTCTTACAATAGAATTTTCACGAGGTGAAATTACATTTTTAGAACTGAATCCATTTTTCATTCATGGATTCATTTATATATCCTTATTTTCTTTCAATTCTAAAACATAACAATTAAAATTACCAATTTTCTACTCTTCTTTCAAATCAAGAAAAGGAAGAATATGCATAAGTAAGGAATTTAAAATGAGATAAACGTACAACAATTTTATTCTACATGCCTTAATATAATAATATAATTTATAAGTTCTGTTTCTTAAAACTAACATATTTTTCACTAAAATAAGTTATATACTTTAGCGACTTCAAGCAAATATTATTTTACCAACTAATCGCGTTGAGAGGTTAAATTAGCCAAAATTTCTCTACGTGTTATTTGGACACAGATAAAAAAGAAATGCATGTACATTTAATCTAAGGAGCATTCTATGGAAACCGAGAAAGTGATTTATTTGAAGGAGTGAGATTAAGAAAAGAAAATATATGATGGGGACCAAGGGTCTTAAAAAAGAATAGTCACTTCGAAATATATTTCTAAAAAATTTAAATTTATGAGAATAAAAGGTATTATGATAATCGTTCCACGAAAATGTAATGCGCAAGATTAAACTGCTTAAGCAATTTTAATAAACAATATTAACTTTAAGACATGCGGTATGGTAATTAAGAAGAATACGAATTTAAAACGGACGGAAGAGTCATTTGAGAGACATTAATGAAATACGTCCTCAGATAAAATAAAATAAATTACGCGCAAGTGATTGAAAACATTTAGCATTTGAAAAATTATGGCAGATTTCTTCAAGGTAAAAGTTTCGCGGAGATTTCCGACGCATAATTTTTTGTCCATTAATCACGCAAACATGTCACATTTGGTGAGAAAAGAATATGGATTTTAGGCTAGCATTATGGAAAAAATAAACAAAACATTCACAATAATGTTATATTCAATATTATTTTTAGCAGTTAATATCGGATTTAAGATTATTTCGTATAGATCTACATCACAGCTTGATTTACCAAAAAGCGTTTGACTCAAACAACCACTGCTGGAACAATAGCGACGTAATAGAAAATACACTTAACATCTAGGTGACAAACTACTGTGAGAACTTCGGGTTTTATATTAATCGTGGCGACGCGTTGAAGCACCCGCGTAGCGTGTAACGCACAGGATTGCGCAAACATTTCATTTTAAAAAGAATTACGGTTATTTTCCTAGGGTGGATTGCATTCCAAAAATGTTGTCTCTGGCAAAAAATTACCAGGATCAGAACCTAACATCCTAGCATAATTTGTCCGTGGGATAAAACTGTCATAAAAAGCGAAAATGCGAATTTGAGAAGATCAAGGAGGAAACTCAATTCTTTAGAATTGTTTTTAAATGTCGTCGGAGGAAGCTATAGAAACGAATTAAAATAAAAAATATATAATTATGGAGAGAATTCTCCAGAAATTATCAGTAGGCTTAAAAAAATACGTCGTTTAATAAATAAATTGTATGAAATAAACATTTTAACGCACAGTATACCTCACCATGTATATCATTTGAGGAACCCAAGCGAACTGAAATAAACGGAGAAGAAAAAATCGGTGTAATTAAAAATTCAGATACATATAAATAGGTGGTTATAATGAGTAAGAAATTTCGAGGATTGAGTAAACGAGATCGATTTATTTCTTTGCACTTTCTTATACATTTCTTTAAACGAAGCGATTTTTTCTATGGGTAAAATAAAGGAATAACACGTGGAACTGTAATAAAGAGAAAAATACACTTATGTGAGTATTTTTATGGTTATTAAATCCAGATATAAGCGAAAGTTGGAGTCGGTAGAGAGAAAGAGGAGTCGTTGAGTATAAAAATTGTCCAAAAATGCCTTTTTCAAAAAACACAAAGGCTCACATGAAATATTTCCTTATTTATTAAATGAATATAACTGAAAAAATTATAAAGACAACTCCCGTTGGTGACATTTAGGGCTGTGAAGTTTGTTTTTGTCTCAGTATTGTTTACATAATCATTTTTGCAAAACTCTCAGTTAAAAAAAGAGAATAAAACCTAAAACAAAGATTTACAGCTCTTGCGACATTTGAAATATGTAATTAAACAATTTCTGACAGGAAAATTAAAATTGATCACATGCTTCCAGTGTATAACACTGAAGGACGGAGGTGATTCCAGAGCGCAATGCGATATAGCAGGTGAGAAGACGGCTGTTTAAACGAGAGTGGCACCTTGTAATTCGTGCATTAGCGGGGCGTTCCGTGTTCCGAGGAGAATTACTCTGCAACTGCGCAAAATAATGCGGAGATATATGTCGTTAAAATTTGTCCCCTTGCGTGTAGGGATCAAAAGTGCCGATTATGTATTCAGTTTCGTATGTGTGTGTGTGCGCGTGTGTGTTTACGTTCACGCTCGGAGAACTCCATTTTTGCGTTCACCCTGCGAGAGATAGGGAATGGATGGAGTGAGAGGGAGTGAAGCGATTTCGGAGAGAAAGAAAGTAGAGCCGTGAGGAGGGAAACGGGAGTTGGAGAGGGTAAAATGGGGCCGAGGAACAGAAAGGAAGGGGAAAAAAGCATTTTTTATTTTCAACGAGGAGAGAGAATGAAAAATGCGGCGCGGAGAGTGTTTTCGTCGACGGGAATCGTGCGAAAAGTAGCGTAGATGTCTCGCTACTTTAGAGATACTCCCTTTGCTCGTAAATCCGCGCGGGCATCCGTGCGAGGCGCGGTCGCCCTCAACGGTCAATTACAGAACTGCGGCAGATGCAGCTCACATCAGAGGGCGCAGGCAGCTAGCTATCGGATTTATTTGCTATTACCATATAGTAGTATACGTCAAGATTCCGCACGAATTGCTCACGTCCTGCCACAAACTGGTCTCGCTTCCAACATGGAAATTCCGCCCTCAAAATATTTGCATAATAACACAGAGACTTTTTAAAAATCCACTGTACTAAATCGCTCGAAATAAATAATAAGTACGATTTTTTCTCTTGTAATAGCATTTCGATTAAGGTTGAGTATTGAATTTATTTGGAGCGACTCAAATATCAGTTTTCCTTTAAGGCTTAAAGAACTCTCTACAAACGGAAATTCAGTACTTAATTTCCAAAGCATCTGTCCTCGATCAAACATAAATACAAAACTGGTAAAATTAGCAAAAACATTCCATTATATATTTTATCTATTTCATATTTGGTATTTGAGAACGCCGAATTAATTATTTATTTTTAGTTTTATTAAAAAATATAACTAATCCATATAAATTATGAACAAATATCTTGCAATAGTCGGGAAAATTATCGCAACTTAATTAAAATCTCCAAGTCCAATTTCAGGTTCCTATTTTATCAACCTAATCTCTCGTCGCCTTTAGCGGCAAGTAGTGATTTAATCACCACATATAGTGTATTTTTTTAAAATCATTTTCCGCATCACCATTACACCGCCTCTTTCCCTCGGCGCCTCTCTTTCTCTCTTATTCTCTCTCTCCATCTCTCTCTCTCTCTCTCTCTCTCTCCCTACGGCACAGCCAGGACTTAAAATGGTGTCTCTACGGCAGTTCTGATGTATTCACGGGGGAAGTTACCTCATTAGGATAATTAACCCCATTTGCATGCGCTCGTTTCGCCCTGGCCGCGCTACTCGTCACTGGAATCAGAGTGAAAGAGAGAGGAAAAGAAAGAGAGAAAAGAGAGAAAAGAGAGAGAGGAAGAGAGAGGGAGCAAACAGGAGGATGGAGAGACAGAATCGAGGCGCAGTTCTCCAGAGTAGGCAGCTCGGTGTGGGATAAGGATATGCGAAACGGAGTTGATATTAAAAAAAAAAACACTTAAAATTATATAAACGCTGGAAGTCGACCGAGCACTCACGGAAGTTAACTAGGCTGCAATTCACGGCGTTCTGTCTCCCGTTTGTTTTTGATCTTCTCGCTGCAACAGGCAGCGCTAATGGGCGGCACGTAGGAAAACACGTGGATTTAATCCGTGTTTTCCACGTTTACGTAATAACTCTCGCGCTTTTTCAAATACCCGATCATTCTAATGTAAAATAATTCTCATAGTATGAGGTTAAGGAAATATTAACGAAAGGTTGATAAGGTATTTAAGGTTTATTACGTATATCTCGCGAGGCATCCTGGAAAATATCATACAGCATATCTATAACGCTATAAGTATTAATACATCTACATGATACCCTGCAAATCACCAGACTGGTGGGTGGCAGGGGGTGCAGCACACCAAGACCTACCTAATAACGTCCCTCGTGGGAATCACTCTCCTGTTATGATCCCGTATGGTCCTTGGGAAAAACAAGCTCTGATATCGCTCGGTCCTACAGTCGATCTCTCGTATTTTATTCTCGTGATCGTGCCTGCCCATGTACGTAGGTGCCTCTAATATTCCTGAGACCTCCTCTAAGAGAACTTCCGAACTAAATTTCTCCAGAAGCCTTAATCTAGTGCTAATTCTGCGATCCTCTAGCGATATCCAATTCAACTCCTTCAACAGTGATGTGACGCTTCATTTTTGCTCATATTTTTGCTTTACGAATCTGGCTGCTCTGCGTTGAATTCTTTCTAACTCAAGTATCTGTCTCTTTTCGTACGGATCCCATATGCTGGAAGCGTATTCGACCTGAGATCTGACCAATGATAAATAACACGTTTCTCGTACCTGTTATGTGCTACATCTTGCTATTCTGCCTACGAAGCCCAATTTCTTATTAGCTGCGCCAACTTTCCTTCGAATATGCATATTCCATGATAGATCGCGAGAAATGGTGACTCCTAAATAATTAACGTACTCTGCAGATTGGATATTCAATCTATCAATTCTGTACTCCGAGTCTAACTCATTGTTCTTACTCTTCCAGAAACTCAATAGGGAACATTTGCTGTGATTAACTTCGATTTTCCAATCTTGACACCATGCTGAAAGGGCGTTTAAATCTTCCTGGAGCGATTTTTGGTCATCCTGACTCGTTATCTCCTTATATAAAACGGTGTTATCTGCGAAAAGTCTTATTTCGCAGCGAACTACAGAGCAGATATCGTTTATATATATCAGGAATAGTAGTGGGCCTATGACACTTCCCTGTGGAACACCTGATGCGCCTTTTACCGGGTATGACGATTTTCCATCAATAACTACTATCTGTTTTCTGTTGGAAAGGAAGTCTTTTACCCAACTCGCGATATTAGAGCTTCTGCGTTAAGAATATAAAACAACCTGCGGAACAATAATTCTCTTCTAATCCAGAATTGTAGTCCGTCTTCCTCCTGGCCCAGTGGAGCTTGTAATTAAATGCCCGCATAAGTTTTCGTTTTGAAGATAACTTCGACTTTTCCGAGGTCAAAACGAATGATACACCATCGTTACGCCTGAAAATTATCGCAGAAATATCATTTCACTTTTAGGACAAAGCTGACTTTTCACCTCGCAATGGAATATTAATAGATTATATAGCCAGTCTACTAACGATTCCAGTTTGAAAAGAAGAAAAATTTCACAGACTTGACTATTTTGACATTCCATTGGGTTGTATATTAACTCTCAGATAACGTCTACATGTTTTCAAGTCTAAAATTCATCATGAATCCAATAATCACACGAATAAAAAATTTAATTTTCTAATTTTAAATTAGAACTTGAGAACATAACATTTTTGTAATACAAGGAGAAGAACTTCTATACAAATATTAGTCTTATAATTAAATAATTTATTTTCACAATTAAAAAATATATAATATGAATATATTTGTAAATTCATCGATGCTAATGGAAAGGGAATGGTAAATATGAAAATTTACGATACAAATTATGTGAGCGCTATTTTTTTAAATTAAGCCCGAGCGATATCACTGTTCGCAGGAGAAATAAAGCAAATATTAAAAATCGGCGAATGAAATAATTACCGTATTCACATAACTCACAAAATGTATTAAAAAGCGATTACAAACTATTTTTTACAACTCGCGCAAGAATATAAATCTTCTTGATCCGTAGAATTTAATGTAGAAAAACGGAAAATACTTACTGACTCCGGAGCATTTTCTCTGTTTTTCAACATTTAATTTAGCAGTGAAAACTCAACATTTCCTCATCACTTAGAATTTTAGCCAAAAGAACAATTTTTCATCTAAAATTACATTTCGTTTTAAAAGTATATGGGACAATGTACGAACTTCTAATATTGTTATTAATAATACACCTCTTAAATAAAGACACATTTTTTTTAAGTCAACCATGTTAAGTATTTTTTTATTAGCACGCAAGTATTGACGTATTTAATGACAGTGGATCTTAAAGGAATGAATAATATTATTTTTCAAGCAAACGTCATTTCATAATTTAATGAATACGAGGAAAAATTAATAAATGTCGCATTGAAATTACTTTAAACGAATCTCATATTCTAATTTTAAATGTCTTCTATGTTGTTTTACGCCAGAAGAACTAGCAACTTTAGGCTCAAGAAATATTTCAGGCTTTCCCGGCGAATATTGGTGTTCCTTTATAAAAATAATATTATTTTAAAATGGTTTACGTAATTTTCAGCTCTTTTCTCAATGATAGTCAATATACGTAACTTTCAGTTAACCCTTAAGTAGGCGCGTGGGGTCTTTAAAGACCCCATGCCTTTTAAAAACGCTGTATTTCTCTTGCAGTTATATATATGAGGTTGATGTTTTCAGTACCTTCCTAGAATAATTATGTCCTTTTGTTCATGTAAAAATATTGGCAATATGTTTTATAGCCTTATCGTAAAAATTCATTTTTTAACGTTGGGGTCTTTTAAGACCTCACGCGGCTACTTGCGTGACTATTTCGAACTTATATATTTTTCTCTTAATCTCTCAGAGAAACGTAGCTGTCTGTATTCCTTTTTATAAAATGAACCATTTCCTTTTCACCAGGGTCATGTGAAAGCCTTTATCAGGGAATATAATGCCTTACAAGAAAAACAAGAATGGTGGAACACTGGCAGCATCGCTGTTATTCCATATTTTAGATTTTATCTCTTCACTTGACGTGAGACCTCTCAAAATGCCCTTCTGCATTCTCGTTTAGGAAATCAAGCAATTCTTTATCAGCAGGGGGAAAACCCTTGGCCTGCAGAGACCTTTCCCGGAAGACCGCGGAAGGGAGGAAGGACCCCCGCGTGAGTGTGCACTTGTCCCGAGCTCCTATCCACTGCTTTGTTTTCCTTGTCAACGCTATTGTCAATTTCTCGCACTAATCCTTACGACCGTCCGTTTTATTATACGAGAAATTTTGTTTCCACCACCTGCCTGTGTGTTTCAAGCTACTTATCGTGTCTTATACATCTCACGCCGACACGACTCCAAATGAGTACCTGTGAGTTTCGTCTTTTCGCAAAAAGGCAGCATCTGACTACATATGCCACAAGATCATTCTGCGAAAAAGCCGCTAAATTAACGGGATCGCCACAATTGGAAAAACGCATTCATTTTGACCCCAAAGTTTGAGCTAGGTGCACAATTTGCCCGAGAAATGTGGACAAAAAAAAGAATCAGCGTTGCAATTTCTGTACCAATATGATGTGCTTAAATCATATGAAAACTCTATGCAGTGATTGTGTTAAATTTCAAGAGGTTAAATAAATGTACGTGTTGTTTATGCATCCAATGTGGTTTTGACCCTCTAGTTCAGTAACACATCGAGTACTATAACCGTATTTATATTCTAAAAAAGTTGAGTAAGACAGAAACAAATTCATGTACCCAAGTAAATGTTTATAAGTTATTGTACATTTATTTGCAAAGATTATTCTAATTTTATTGCAAAAACTAATAATGCACTTGAGTTTAGTGTAATCTTATGCAAGGTAACGATTCCTTGGGAGGAAAAATTTCACGCATTAAATAAAGTACTAAACGCATATAACAATTATATAATATTTAAACAAAGTTCATAGAAGACCTTAGTGGAGAATAAATTAATTTGTTAACTCGCTATGAATTTACACAGATGATTCTGCATTAATGCGCGCCAGCGACACGCGAAAAAAGCAACTAACGTAAACATTGGAAATAATTAAATGCCATTAACAATATGCAAAATCTGATGGATTCACATTGCTATATAAGGTATTAGACTTCTCGTCTAAAATAATTGTTACGAAAATAAACAACACGGCATAGATTTAAACATTTTCTTTTGGGGTCTTTAAAGATCCCACGCGCCCACTTAAATTACGAAACGCTACGCGCCTACTTAAGGGTTAAGCAAATGCATTCAACTATTGCAGATGAAGTGAAATTTAAATGTATCCTCCCTTCATTATTTTTGTGGCCCGATTCTCATAAAGAGAGGATGAATTCACAAATGGTTGGAAAACAATCTATTCAAATAATGAGCTTAAACTATGAATCTGTCCCGCTCATATCTTCCGGCGGCATAAGGACTATAACGCTATATAAATACTGATTTATTTAGAAATATGTCAGGCTGCGGAAGAGAGCTGATTTTTAAGGGCAGATTTAAACGGAGAGAGGGAGGAAAAGGGAGGGAAGGGGAGAGAGAGGGAGAAAATGGGTATTGATTAAATGTTAACATTTTATTTATACATATCCGTCATTTATGACTGGCAATTGCACTAGTCATAATAAAATTCATACGGAAAAGAAAATGTAATGTAAGTTTATCGGTATTTCATTGCGAAGAAATGATGGCATGGCAAACTTGGTTCATTACCAGAGTCGGCCAAGCACTGAAAGGAACCCGGATACGAATATCAATGAGGGCCCCACGATATTAATGATTATAATAATAACGAACGATTTATGGAGCTCCAGTTTAATATTATAACTTTTACGGAGTGTTTATTCATTGGAAATAAGTTTGTAAGTGATTTTTAGTAAATGTTTTTGCAAAATTTACACTCGATACTTGAATACTTGAGAACTTCTGGGGCCCCAATAATTTGGGGTCCCGGATGCCTCGCATCCGCCGCATCCCCCTTTTGGCCGGACCCTGTTCATTACCTATAAAAAGTTGGAACAATGTCATTCTGAAGGAAATTTATGAAAAATTCAATTGAGGATCTTGACTCCCTTCAAATTCCATGCAAACAGCTAAAAATCGTCAGATACAAGCACATTAACTGGAAGCTGATTGGCGAGAAATGGTTTTTTAAGGTAATTATACAAAAAATCATGATTTCTCTATTGAGGGCACATGTTCTGCTTGACAAAGAGCAGATTGAACTGTAGCAAGTTGGTTGCTTATCTTGCTGATTATTTTTGGTAGCAATTAAATCCACATGCGTCGACTCAGTCGCGATACTAGAGAGAGAGAGAGAAGAAAAACACTCATAAACTTTTGTAGTGGCGACATCTACAAGATGTAATAAAACTCATTCACGTTTATGGCCCTATTACTCGCTCTCTTTTTCTTCTCGTCGTTCACGGTTAAAGAGGGAGAAAAAGGGAGCCCGTGGACGAACTACCATGATGACGGATCGACATCCCGGTGTAATTGCTGGAAAACTGACGTGGCATAAAGAACGAAAACGACGTACATTCGTCGTGTTCTGATTTTCGAGGGTAATATTAAACGTTTAAGAGGTTATGGAACAATAAAAAACTGACTTCCTACGAGTTCCGAGCCATTACAAAATATTGCTCAAAATTATTTTTAGATAGTGTTTGTTTTCCCTTGAGAGCAACGGCTGACAGGAACACCGATCCTTCATCTTTCGCGACAATTTTGATCCTAAGTAACATATGGGGTCTGGCGCCTTTCAGACCCAATTCTGAAGTTGTTTTACGGCGGTGCGACGCCAATCGGCGAAATAGGGAACTCTATAACTCACACACATTCACATAAACACAACTGAAAGCAATAGGTTGGGTATTGGGAATGAAAGTGAATTCGGCATACAAATATGTCGGAAGGTTTACTTTGACAAAACTTTCGATTCGCTGCATAGTTAAAATTATAACAATTCGTTTTTGGCGACTCAATCGGGAACTACTAATTCTTCTTCCAGCGAAAGAAATAATTAAAGAGGAATTGATTATAAGCGAAAACTCTGGCCTCAACTATGTGGCTACATATATGTTGGAATTATAGTGATAAAGTATTGATTTTCGGAGAAGACTCTTGCATTGATGTGATTGCTGAGCAATTTAATCACTCCATGTTGGATCAATTTGTTTCTGATCAAAGCAAAATACAACACACCTGCCAACATAACCAATCCAAACGAATAAGCAACTCCTTCCCACATACAACTAACATATGTCCGTTCCTCTCTCCTCCATTTTCCATATTTACTTTTTTCGTTCTTTCATAAAAGAATTCGCCTTATTTTCGTAAAAACCAAATAGGTAAGCTAAAAACCAGAAATATCAAGAAATTGAAAATTTATTTTTAAAGGTGAACAACCATGTATAAAACCAAGATAAATTACCATCAAATGTCATTTAAAACTTTTTTATTGTTGTTTAACTTTTAGTTAGATTGTTTGTTTTATCGATAAAATAGTTTTTTAGGAGTTTTTATTCGAACCAAGGTGGTAGAAAAAGGACAAGTTAATTTTATAATGAATAATTTTTTAAGTCTTAAAATTCAGTATTTTTTTAAAGGATATATCAGTGATCCGCAACATTTTTACAACCGCAAGTTTTTTTTGCTTTAAAAGAAATGAATTATAGCTACTGAAAAGCACTACATATACGAGGAGTTTAGTGAGCCGTAAACGTGTGTAAGTTGAAAATTATAGTACTCAATACGGTTTTATTTATTATACGTTTAATACTTTCTCCATTATTTTCACAGATAAAAATGGTATAGTTATGCATTTATTATCTGAAATCTATTATTAAATCCTTACTGATGATTTTCTATTTGCCTCTTAACCATTGTAAATGTACTTTTGTTTCAGTACGTCCGCTTGAAACTAAAGTGGTGCAACCCTGTGTTCCTCTTATCTTTTTCGTTACGCGGAACCCTAAATAAATATCAAGTGCCATAATTAATCCTTCGAATGGAAATGTCAAAAATTTCATTTTAGATTTAAAAGACCGTTTTCGACATTACATAGAGGAAAAAATGGTTAAAGTTACTAAATTTATGGGTTTCCAACCGTTATACTAATTTTTTAAAATCGTCGAGAAACAATGGTGTAACTCATACAAGAAGTGGGTAAATAATGCTAAGGTATTTGCGAATTACAGTACTTCAAATTTAAAATTTCAAATGCTCTTTTAGACAGGAAGAATTTCTCCCAGAGAATGCTTTACATAAATAAAATTTGGTCGCATAATAAGTAGGCGATGGCGTCTTATTAGCGAGCAGTGTTGACGTCTGATGAGCGGGAAAACAGGAAAGGAAGGAGAAACGGACAAAACAAAGAGTCATTTTATAGGGCCATTCGCGTGTAAGGGACGAAGGGCCAATGGGAGAAGGACAAAAAAGAAAGAAGTCGCTCCTGGCGCTGACAACCACCGCACAAAGCCATCTTTCTATTCCACCTCGCTCGCTAAAAAAAGAAAACATTCCCTCACCACCCTCGCGTCACTTCCGGTCGCCTCAACAATCCCTCGCCTGTCGACCGCGACCGGCTCCTCTTGCCCGGGCAATGGGTAGGAGGAATCAAAATGGCGAACGGTGATGGAATGGGGGAGAGAGAGAGAGATATGTGAGGGAGGGGTGGGGGAAGTGCAAGAGAGAGAGGGAATAATGGTATGGGCGTTGCAGGAGAAGGGGATGGAGGGGAAGGGGACCCGAAATCGCCAGCGGCTCCAAAGTGTACACGTTGGACGGTCCAATTCCGCGGTGGCGGAGAGGTCCTTCTCTCGCTCTTTTCCTGGAAACGTATTAATTATTCTTCTCGTCTCACGCGACGGATCCACGTGACCAACCCTCCCAGGGGAGCGGAGGTGTATGGGAGGTTTTGGGGGAATGAAGGTGGCAGGGGAGGAGACGAATTTCTACCACGTCCGACCCTCCCCCCCCCCCCCCCCCCTCCTCCTTCCGCCTCTAAAGAGTTCTTTCTAATTCTAATGCTGCGCATTGCAGGGATTATATCCATTTTGAATTTAAATGAGAGAGCTAGAGGGCGAGAAAAAAAATAAGAATAATTTTTGCCCCAACGTACATATTATGCTTTGGTAATAACTTTATTGCTGCAATGAAACCTTTTGCGTTATTTTTTGTTAGAGACAGAGGTGGAAGAAGACGAAAAGTTTCTTTCGATAGAATCGTTGTTTAGCATTTTATAATTAACCTATTTCTTAAAAATTGCGAAACTTAAATTTCGCGATTGCAAGAGGGTCAACTCTTTGAACACTTTTTTCGAAGTGGACTTTGAAAATCTTTAGCTTCGGAGACCTCAGACGCTTTATGAAAGACAGTAAAATATTATAGTTGGGTAAGTACGCACACATTTTTCGCTATCAATGGAAATTTTAGTGAACGGTCATGGAGTGCCAACGGCGTTCGTAGTGCTCTTGAATTGCTATTTAAAAATACCTTTTCGTGTAATAATATATTAATTCGATCAGAGAGAAATATTTCACAGCTAAGAGGATCGAGAAATCAATAGAAAGTGGCTATATAACTCATCCATTTAAATAGAAGAGGATCATTACGAAACGTTCGTCAAACCACGAATAGAGAAAGACTGAAGGTTACAGGATTGTATCGCAGAATTTTAGGAGATAATGCGAAGAGTGGAACCGGGCAACACGATCATAGTATATTGAATATAGGAAGAGACATAACGTGTAAACTCGTTAGGCCAAAAGCCGATAACACACCAAGTAAGAAATATAACGAGCGACTTTCTCAGATAAAAGAAAAAGACTTAGATATTCCTTCAGAGTTACAAAGGAATTTGATGGTTGTCAGGGTTTTTAAAAATTTTCCCTGATTTTCATGTTGTTTAAAATTATTCTAAAATACAAAAATTATGAATCAAACCAGTTATTATATAGATTCCGTGATATACTCATATTTCTTTTTAATTTCCCTCGTGTTTAAAATGGTCAGCTTGTACCATTTTTCCCTATTATGAAAAAATTGGGATAATAGGGATAATGTTACTTAATTTTTTTTAAATATCTGAAATAGGCTCTAATACGAAGAACTGTATTTAGAAATCAACCTAGAATATAGCGGGAGTAAATGCAATTTCACTATTACTATTCAACAAGAACAAGAAAATTTCCATTTTTGATTGATATATCTTGAAGCACTAATGAAAGTGGAGTGCGGGTCCTCGCTTTCCACTCTCATATCTGATGGCAAGTTGTTGGAAAAAGACAGATCCATTTACCACTTTAAATAACACCGAAATAATGCGACGAATGTTTGTAATTCGAGCATTCGTGAAAAAGTAAAACTTCGAAGGTCTAGAATACCAGAAGCGTTTAATTGCGTTGAGATTCGATCGATGACGAGGATATTTACATGAATTCGTCCGTGAGATTGGTAGGGTCAGGCGAGGCCCAACGCGTCGATCACGTCTGGCTGACCATTATGAAGAATGGGTTATGAAAACATTGCAAAAAATAGATATGAAGCATGACAATTTTGTCCAAAGCATAATGTTTTCCTATACTTTGCATGTGCAACTAGGATTCAAGGCGCAGACACGATCGAAATTTTCATATCACTCTTCCTTTCAGCTCTGCAGTTTGTCAACAGCTTTAGGAAAAGAATTGAAAGCAATGCACAAGAGTTGTTTTCGAAAAATGAGATGAAAGAGAGGGCGAATCGTCGAAATTTCGCCCATTGGATTGAAAGCCCGTGCTGATCAAAGCAACATCAAATGCAAACTGATAAAGTAGGTAGCTTGGACACACATGGAAGAGTTGATTGGAGATACCTAATTTGTAAATTGGATCCCATTAAGGCGAGATTCAATTCTTCTTTGAACAAATTGCGAACTTTAAAACAAAAATATCAACGGAGTCAAATTACTTCGGTTGAAAACGACTTTAAGATAATTCTTGACACAAATTCATTTTTCATGATTTTTCGATCAGTTTCGCCTTTAGTCGATATCATTTCTTGCTGCAAAAGTTCACAATTAAATGTCTCATTAGACCGGAATGATATTTTATCCATCTCTCGCAAAATGTTCCACATCTACTTCTAGTAACAAACTGAAACAAATTTTCATGAAATAACCCTCTATTACTGTTATATTGATATTTATCAGCAATTATAAACAATTTACCTTGAGCACTGGAAATAGAAACTTCCCTTTCACTTGAATGAGTTCATCTTCCAATAGATAGGCAGTTTATGAGCTATCAGTCGCTGAGAAGGACTCGCATTAAATATTGAAATTCGCATCTTTCAAGAATTTTATAACGTCTTTTATAACTCAACTTCCTTATGCAATTATAACTTTCAATAGTGTTTACAGCTTAAATTTTCGCGTTACAATAATAAATTGTTCGCCTTCATGTTTGAGCCTCTTCTCTCTATATCCCTTATATCTTTGTAGTTCCATTTGCCTTTGTCTCCTTTTGGGCAGCCCTTTTTGAACGTAATAGCCTGCCTCGAAATTCGTTTCTCCCCTTCGCCCTCTGACCCCGCGCCCTCCGCCCCCCCTCTCCCTCCCCCAAATCCCCCGAGGACGGAATGGTCCCTTTTATTCCCTTTACACGACTTGATGAGACATTTATCCCATGCTTCTTGTTGTTATTTTATCGTTCGCGCGAGTTAAGTTTGCCGAATGGAATTAACTGTCACGGAAAACTTCGCGGAAAATGATCTCCGCCATAATTCGCAAATTGCCTGACTGTTTGCATTGTCTTTAAGTCTACATATTGTGGCCATAATCTCGTAAAAAGGAAAAGTTTCTGCGAAAGTTCATTGGATATTGCATTACGTTTTTGTCGTAATTTTTCGACGATTTAAGTTTTCGAATAAAGCGAAAAAACTTTTGGTCTGACTCGTGAGATCCTTTTAATGGCTTTAGTTTTAGTATATAAGTTCGCCCATCTTGTTTGTTTCCCGGACATCAACAGAAACAAGATTTGTAGTATATAGGATTGTTTAAAAAAGACGTTATGCAAAGGTGTTTCCAAGCCGTTTCTCCTTGATATTGCAAAACTCAATTTAATGAGCCATACATTGCTTTACTGGTCTCATCCGCTCGCGAGAAATTACAGAGGCTTCACTTCCCTTGTTCTTTTTTCATGAAACAGAGTTGGATCAACGCATCTCTCTAAACCAGGGGTTCTTAACCTTTTTTGTGCCATAGACCCCTTTGAGAGTCTGGTGAAAGCTACGGACCCCTTCTCAGAAAAATGTACATAAACGCATAAATTAAAAATTTTACAGATAAATAATAGATTGTATTACAAAGGAAAATCGTTGCGCTCACATACAGTCATATTAAAAATATAAAAACAATCTTTACAAAGAATATATATCTTTTTTCATGCAAAAAATTAAACACAATTCCCTGAATAAAATGAAATATATATAAATTAAAAATTAAAATTTAATTCTGTTTAAAAGGAAGGCTGTTGCTGTTTAGCTTGAATAAGAAGATGAAATTGCGGAGGGGTCTTTCACAAGGCAACACGCATGACATGTTTGACATCCAATCGATTTCGATTTTCTGTTTTGATGGTGACAAGTGTTAATAATTCCTGACTCGCAAAGATATGTGGTTTCAAATGGAATTAGAGCCCCCATAGCTCACTTTACCAGACAAGGGTAGGCTTGTGTCAAGGAACACCAAAATTCTCCAAGACTCTTCTAGTTAAACTCAAGTCGTATCAAGTTCTTTGTCCTAAAGTCAATGATGTCATCTTTGGCAAGGTCTGCATCATTAATACAATTTATATCAGCAAGGAAACGATTGCGAATCCACGGTTCAACTTTAACGTCATCTGAGCAGAAGTAACCTTTGAAAGAGTTCTGCAGTGTTTCCAGGTGTCTGTACATTTCTGCCTGCAAAGAAATTGACAGTTTTTCTTTCTCAACTCCATCCTGAAAAAGCACTTCCTCCAGCATTGGAAAGTTTGCATAGTTGTCGGCCTCCAACCTCCTTTTCCACAGCGGCAGCTTGGCCAAAAGAGCTTGTAGTTTTTCAGTAGCATCCATAATGGTGACTGCAGGACCTTGAATTGAAAGATTTACCTCATTCATATGGCTAAAAATATCCGCCAGATAAGCCAAGCCATGGATAAATTCCTCCCTGTCAAACTGTTCCAAGAGTGGGCTTTCATTTTCTTTAAAAAAAAGTGAAACTTCTGCCCTAAGTTCTAACAAGCGCTTCAAGACATGTCCCCTGGAAAGCCATCGAACTTCTGTATGGTAGAGGACTTCATATTTTGCTCCCATTTCTTGACAAAACTTTTTAAAAAGGCTATGATTCAGATACCTGGCTCTGATGAAGTTGACGACTTTTACGGTAGTTGACAAAACTTCTTTCAGGATTGTTGGCAGAGTCTTTGACGCCAGTGCATGCCTATGTAGAAAACAATGAGTGACAACGATGCGAGGAGCTTCTTTTTTACTGAAGCAGCAAAAGCAGATGTGTTGCCAAGCATCGCAGGTGCTCCATCTGTGCAAAGAGTATCGAGCTTTTCCTTCCAGTCAAAGTTTTGTTTGGCAAAGAAACTTTTCATCATTTCCAAGATGTCGATGGCCTTTGCAGTTTCCAAAAAGGGACTCACAAAATAGGAATTCTTCTTTGATGACATCAGGAGCTGGGATGGATGGGATGGAGGAGCTGGCTACATTAAGTATTCGAAAATTAAATTAGTCCTAACTAATCCTTAACAATGTCACATTTTCTGGAGCAACACTGTTTATAACCGACTTTGAATGCATGTATTTGATTGCAATGGTATTGCGCAGGGTTATTAGAAGTTCAATGCATACGAGAAAAGTCACAATTTGTGAAGGCAAAGACAGTTAGTTACCTATATTCAATAAGTACTTAACACATTCTATATTTTGTATAAAATCTTTAACAGAAATAACATATGTCCAAAAATAGGACATTTCTCTTGAAAAGAGGACATCTGGTCACCTTAGCATTACTTCGCAACCGACAGTTACAAATTAATGGTACAAAAGAATCAACAGTAAAGACAAACGGTAATAAATTAGGTAAAGATAGCAACATTTGAAGATAACTTATATAAAAATATAGGAAAGTCGAAAAGTTAATCTCATAAAACAGGAAAGAATCCACAAAGAGATTAACAAATATATAATATTTCTAAGCAGTAAAACACTACATCCGCACGCTGAAACTTTCATTTGTTTTAAATTGCAGCCAATCCTCCGAAGAGGGAGGTGTTTCAATCATACGTTTCAATAGATTTCCCGCCCAATAATAGGACCGATGAATTGGCCAATAAATTGGTGTCATACAGGCTTAATGCATACATTCAATACTGCGTGAAAAGCTAGATATCAGTAAAAGGTTAGTGAAAATAAAGTTCCAATTTTTTTCCGTCAAGTTCACGGATCCCCTGAAATCCATCCACGGACCCTTAAGGGGTCCGTGGACCACAGGTTAAGAACCCCTGCTCTAAACTGATGATATTTTTTGTGTCGTTCGCCGCGAATGCTTAAAATCTCGGTTGATAAATTTTTTAGAATCGATTAAAACCGTATGTACTCAGCAAACTTACCAAATCATTTAATTCCTGAGGACAGGAAAGTGAATTTTTTTTCTAATTGAGTTTTCAACTCCCCAAGCGCCGTTCCACTCTTTGCGACAACAAAACAAACGTCATCTTCAAAATGGAGTTGGTTACGCCGGTGGATTGTTAGTCGAACTCCTCGAGACGCAGTTTGGCGAAATTGTCAAAGGAAAGAGAAACTTCAGGAAGGAGAGTTTCATTTCGATTTTTCCCTGCGCTACACATTCTGACAATTTCCGATTCCGTGTTTGACTGCGACTATTTGCCTCGGGATTCCCAAAAAAAAGAGTGAAAATTGGCTGAAACACATTCCGCGCAGCAGGTGTCGCCGTGAAAGGAAGGAAAGCGAATGACCTAAACACCAGAATGAAAACATATTTCAAAAAGAAGACATTCCTTAAAATAATTATCAATTTTCAAATTTACTTATCACGATGGACGGTCATCATTGCAGCTTCGTTTTTCGCGATTTTTATCCTTTTTAACTAAAAGTCATAACGATCGTGCATCATGTAATGGCCAAGTACCAAGAGATATACCTCATTATTTTGGTGAGAAATTATGTCATTTTCTTTCCAATTACTTGATTATTTGCTGGTTGGAGAGAACCAGTTGTCTACGCTTCTCATTATGTTTGCATTTGTCCGAATAAAGTAACGTATCTTATGTGTAAGTGTTGAAAGAGGATGTGGAAATACGTTGAATTTTTGAAGAAGTAGAAAAGAACAAAAGACAGAATTAATACGTGACTTGAATAATGAAAGAAGTCTGGTAATGTATTAGCAGATACGATAATTGGAGACAGAAAGTGGTGGAGGAGGACTATCTTTCTGGTGCGAGGACAAGAATATATACTGAGTTAATATCAAATATTTATTTCATAACTAAGAGTCAAGTTTCGCCAAGATCAGATACTCGGGTGAAAGTGAACAAGACGAAAACGTGACCAAGTATTTTATTATTAACAGATCTATCAAATTTCTATTAACATCAGATATCAGACCTTATAATTAGAAAAATGATATGACGTAAGTACACGATTCGGATAAATATTAGGTCACCTTTTAATTCATATCATAACTCAGAATATACATTAAAATAAATTAAAATAATTTAAAACACATAAACGACTTTCCTATAATTTGGAAAGAATTATTCTCTTCCATTAACCTAAGGATTAAGGCACCGATAAATTAGATATGCCTAGCATAAATGCAAAAAGTAAAAATATCCTACGAAGAAGAATATTAAAACTAAAGCGACAACAAAGATAAAGTTAAATACAACGGTGGCAGGCGTAACTTTGTGGAATCGTTTCATAGTATACAGAAGGAATGGAACTTTGTAACTTCCTCAATATTTTATTTCAATGTCACGATCCGGGTGTCGGAGCACCTACTTCATCCGCTGGGAATGAGAAGTAGTCGTGTAGTAGAAGTACAGGTCGTGATAATGAAATTAAATATTGTGGATCTTACAAAGTGTTTTTCCTTTTAGTATACAGCTACAGAGAATCACCAAAGAAAATTTCGACAAAGACAGAATAAACACAGGACCAACATTGAAATAGAAAGAATAAAAATTTTTAAATATCCTTTTTGCGTTTATAATCTTTCTTGTCTAACCCTGTCGTTTTTTATAAAGAAAAGCTTAGGATCAGAACGTGTTTGTAATCGAGTGGGATTGGAGTACTGAATGCTTTAATTTCCACCACGCTGAGTCCCTCGCATTAGTCTCCGCGTTTTTTTCTTTTCGTCGTGGTAACCTCTCGGCTTCTCTAAAGATGAAAGGAATGAAAGTCTTTCCCACTCACCTCTTCTTGCGTTTTCATTTCTCACGCTCCGCACGAAATTATCATTTTTTCAGAGAGAGGAGAGAGTGAGTGAGAAAGAGAGAGATCCTTCATTTACATTTTTCATCACCATCTTCCTTCCCTCACCCGTCCTCAATCTTCCATCCTTCTGTTTCCCTTTGGGTTTCTCTTCGACTTTCATTTGTTTTCCATCCGTTCCCTGATATCTACTTGTCAATCCTATCAATTCCAACCATGCTTAATCTATTATCCTCCTCCTAAATAGGAAATCTTTATTTCCCCTCTTATTTTACTACGCTCCTTTATCCCTTTTCCTCCCTCTTTTCCTCTTACATTTCACTTCATCCGATTCCACAAGGGGGCCTTCTGCACGTGGAATTGATTCGGTGGTATTCGAATTTAACGACCATTTGACTACTTGTGCTTGTAACCCCTCGCCCCCCCCCCCTTCTCCCCCGCCCCTCTGGTTTCCCCTCTTTACGTGACAACGTGTTATCTAACCATTCAATTTCCCTTCATGCTCTTCCCTTCCTTTTCTCCGGTCTTGCTCTTCCTCTGTTCTCCTGACTTTCTTCTTTCCTTCGACCATTATATTTCCATTCGCGTTCATGATTAAAACTTTCTCGGCGACTCTTCACAAATTTGTGTTATACGACCTTGTCCAATTTTTTTTACGTTTTTTTAAATTTCACACTAAATGAGTAAAAAATGTTAAATCGATAAAAAAACAAGAACATGGTGAGTATTATCTCATATTTGACCAGGGGGAAACTAATCTCACGGCTCCATCCACACAGTACAAACTAGCTCAAAGCAAAATATTAACCAATCCATATTTATTTAAGCGATTTCTTCGGCTGAAAAGAAAAAAAATGTGTGGAAGCTAGGAAAAATTTTTTCCCTAGCCTAATAAAAATCCGTATCTTAAAAAAAACAAAAATTAAGCACCTAATCTGCATACATGTTTGTAGAAGCGCATAGTTAGATAGCAATTCCTAGCATTATTATCGCTACAAATGGACACACACGCAATGACGGCAATAAGGTGTAGTTGTATTCTCTCCGTGGCTTAAGGAGGGTCTTGCCCGGAAAGCCTGGCGTATGTTATTGCGTGTCTCTCAGACACTCAACGATGGTTCTCAAAAGACGGTAAATGTCCACCGTGTTTCTTACAGCACTTTACTGCCACGCTAGATTCGTTTTGCCCCTCTTCTTCTTAAGCACGCGCGTGTACGCACAAACACGCACGCACGCACATACACCGAAATAACTAAAATATCCAACGTGGTTCTCCAGGAGATAAATTTAAAAAATCTGATGTGGCCAACACATGACTTTCTCCATATTTGCGGTATAGATATTTAAATTACTATGAATAGCATTATGAGGCAAAATTATTATTTCATATCATAAAAGAATATAGTCATCCTCATTGCCATAAATTACATTTTCAATATGTTTACAGAGTTCACCGCTACATGGTGCTGACGCTGTATACTGGTATTAAGAAAAATCAAAATATCTCCGAAATGGATGGTTCTACGAAAATTTGTTTCAAACGAAACTTGGAAGATATATTATTCTCTACAACTTTGGTCCTCACGAAGATTACCAATAACGATGTTTTTAAGGAGATATTTGACGGGAACCGAAAAACCGGTTATTTATAAATAATTCCTAAACAATAACTGTTAAGGAAAATTGTTTCAAATGAAAGCTGTAGAAAATTACATTCTCTATAACATTTGTATAGAATTGTATATACAATAATGATGTCTTAACGGAGAAATATCGCAAAAATCGAATCGGGTTTCGAATAAACCTCGACTTCCGGTTAACCGATATTGTCCAAAAACTATTCAGTTCTTTGTGCACATGCTAAAGTGTTATACTTATGTGAAGTTTGGCAAGTACGTTTTGAGTTAGAGCGCCCACAATCACATACACACAGACGCACACACATACAGACATCATTCCGAAAATAGTGTTCTAGGGACCTCAAAACGTGTATTTCCGTTGAAATCTCGAAGTCGATTTTTTTCCTGAACGCAATACTTTCCCATTACTACGTATGGAGAAAGTAAAATAATATTTTTTAACGGCAAAACCTATTTGAGGCTAAAAAAAAATCGCCTGAGGATACCGCCAAAGAATGATAATTCCTATTTATGTACATGTTGGACTTTTTTCCCTCGCTCGTTTTCAGATCCGTTTTTTCCCGCGGTTTTCTCTCGACTTCTGTCGGCTCAGAAAATCTGTGCTCACACCAATACACGAATTCCCATCGTAATGTTATTTATTCATCGCAAATTTCAAAGCCTAGTTCTCGAATGGCGCTTTCTCCCTCTACAATTTCTTGTCCCCTTTCATTCGGCTTCTTAATAATTGACCGCCGTCTTCTCTCTTTCTCTCTCCCTTTCGCTACTCTCCAAAGTGATCCCTTTACCCATTCACATTCCCTGCGCCTTTAAGGTTCGAAACCTCGCACTCGGTTTCCCATCAATCTTTCACGTTCAATTCCTTCTTCATCTCCTACATCACGTTCAATTTTTAATCGCTCTGTCCCACTTCCTTTCCCCTCACCGATGCTGGCGACACCTGTACGCGCTTCAAACGCATGTCGCCTGCCATGGAGCTAAAGGAATCGCTTCTTCCCGGTGCGATTACACTTGATAGGAGATGGACTTCGAACATCGAATCGTAGTGTGCATCTTGAGAATTCAGTAAAACTAAACGCGATGTATTTCCCTAACACATCGTCAATTTATTCGCAACCGTCAACACGGTGCGTTTAACGCGATGAATAGAGATAGCCAGCAGGTCATTCCGGTGGTCCATTAAAAAATATTGAAGGGATATTTAAAAAAATCTGATGTGGCCAACACATGACTTTCACCATATTTGGGGTATAGATATTTAAATTTTTATGAATAGCATTATAAGGCAAATTATTATTTCGTATCGTAAAAGAATACAGTCATCCTTATTGCCGTAAATTACGTATATTTTGAATATGTTTTCAGAATTCATCGCTACATGGTGGTGGAGCTGTATACAGTAAATTACGAAAAAGCAAAATATCTCCGAAATGGATGGTTCTACGAAAATTTGTTTCAAACGAAACATGCAGAGAAATATTATTCTCTACAACTTTGCCCGTCACGAAGATTACCAATAACGACGTTTTTAAAGAGATATTTGACGGAAACCGAAAAACCGGTTATTTATAAATAATTCCTAAACAATAACTGTTAAGGAAAATTGTTTCAAATGAAAGCTGTAGAAAATTACATTCTCTATAACATTTGTATAGAATTGTATATACAATAATGATGTCTTAACGGAGAAATATCGCAAAAACCGAATCGGGTTTCGAATAAACCTCGACTTCTGGTTAACCGATATTGTCCAATAACTAATAAGTTCTTTGTGTTCATGCTAAAGTGTTATACTTATGTGAAGTTTGGCAAGTACGTTTTGAGTTAGAGCGCCCACAATCACATACACACAGACGCACACACATACAGACATCATTCCGAAAATAGTGTTCTAGGGACCTCAAAACGTGTATTTCCGTTGAAATCTCGAAGTCGATTTTTTTCGTGATCACAATACTTTCCCATTACTAAGTATGGAGAAAGTAAAAACGATGTTTCAAAATGCTCGTGTGCTTGAAAATGCGGTCTGCGTATTTGGCATCAGTTCTTTTTCCGTTAACAACCACGTCGTGAACCGCGATGGCGGTATACTCGCTTCTGAAATCCAATCCCTCTGCAAATTCTCACAAATCCTATCCTCACGCCTCACAACGCGGCCTTCAATTCCCTTTCCTCCAATCCCACCTCTCACCTTAGTCTGTCCGTAGACAGGTCCGTGATTATTTATGGTTAAAATTGGTTCCATAACTCATATTTTCCGCAGTTTTCTTCATGTCTTGATAGCTCTCTTTCCCCTTCAAGTCGTCTATCAGCTGTAACCATTTCCTACCTCTTTCTCTTTTTACTTCCAGTTTTCCTTCTAGCACTTCTTTAATCGTGCACTCTCTCCTCAGGTAATGTCCAATCCAGTTCGTCTTCCTCTTTGTGATAGCCTGTATAATCGTTCGCTTCTCTCCTATTCTTCGTAGTACTTCCTCGTTTTTCACCCTATCTGTCCATTTTATCTTCAGCATTCTTCTTCATGTCCACATTGCGAAGCTTTCCAAATATTTAATATCATTTTTCTTTAGCGTCCATGTTTATGCCCCATACAAAACTATACTCAATACAAAGCATTTTATCAACTTCTTGCGGGTATTCTCCTTTATATTTCACGTTATTATGAGTTTCTTTCTTCTGAAAGCGGCTGTTGCTTTCGTTATTCTAGTACATTTTGCTTCTCTCGTTATTATCTTCCAAGGTATTTATAGTGTAACACTTGTTCTAAAGGCTTTCCTCCAATACTTATATTCAAATTTTCTTCTTCTTTACTTGATATTCACATTCTGTATTTCTTTCCATATCGTATTAACTACCTATTATCACTAACACACACACATATACTAACAGAAATGGCCGTTGAATTTATACGGATTTAGTGAATCTGAAACTTCGACCGTGTAACATGTAAATATCGCAGTAATACGATAGTACACAGTCTTTACCGACAATAAAGCAACAATGAAGAAAATCGGTCCTCATTTACGTATTTAGATGAATGAAGGAAGACAATCTTGCACTGTGAAAAATCGAAAATTACGGTAAACTTAAGGGAAAATAATTATTGAGTTAACCTCTCCCTCCCCCGACCCCATTTTTTTTTTCGTGATATAGCCTACGTTATCCGCAGGATAAAATACCTATGCGAAGTTTCGTGACGATACCTTCAAAACGAAAACTGTAAGCAAAA
The DNA here is from genome assembly GCA_036926305.1 of Uropetala carovei. Classification (NCBI taxonomy): domain Eukaryota; kingdom Metazoa; phylum Arthropoda; class Insecta; order Odonata; family Petaluridae; genus Uropetala; species Uropetala carovei. The sequence goes on along the minus strand of JAXCHB010000267.1, from coordinate 270,418 downwards.
TCAGCGAGAACACAATAATCAACAGAAAATGGATGAACAAAGGAACAAACTAAATTAATTAATTTAACGAAAGACAAAAAAGTAAATAGAGAACGTTTAAGAATTACAGAGTGAATATTATATTCCGACTATTAGCTTGATTCATTCATCCATGAGTTCTGCTACGAGAAAATTGTTTACACCGGCAATACTTTGGAAACAACGAAACAATTTATCCAACCACAATTTGTGGAAAATCAACATCTAATTATTTAAGTGACGTAGTTTTAAAAAGAGATTGCTTTGGAGAACTCTACGTCACACGAAAATATCATTAAAAGCTATTTATTAGTAACATTTCAATAAAAATCAACAAATATTTGGTTGCCATCTAAACGAAGCAAAATCACACACACAAATTGAAAAGCGATGTTACCTTAAAAATATTCTCATATGGATGCATTAGACTCTCAACTTCGAAGACAATGGGATTTGTCATGATAGCGTATAATACGGGGCCTTGTTCCGATGGAAATTTCTGTTCTCTGATACTATCTCTATGAAATCGCATCTTCGCCTTTTCTATGCAACTTCTCTTACAGTTCAGCGAGGCGAAAAAAATGATAGGGAAATTTACTCCTCCCTCCTCTCCCATATCACTTTCCCATGACATATCCCATCGATATTATGCCGCATAAAAACGCGACAAAAATACAAAGCACCCCCATCTTCATTTGATCCCTTCCGCCTCCGAGATTTACTACTCGCATTATAGCGAGGCGAGTGGAGCATGCGCAGTAAAAGTATTATTCATCGGCGAAAGGTTGTATGAATGCAAGCGAAACGAAGTGAATTAGAAACTGAAGAATGTGAGAACGGAGAAAAGATTAAGACGGGAATGAGAGGGAATTAGAAGAGAGGAAAAAGGAAGGAAATGTGGGAAAAAGGAAAGAAGAGAGATATGAAGAAATAAAAAAAGCTCGAGAGATAATGAGGAAGGAAAAAAGGAGAGAAGGATTACAGTGAGATGGGAGAGAGAGAATGACAAATGAGAATAGAAAACGAAAATGACTGCAGAGGAGAGACGGATAGATGGGCGAGGACGAATGAGAGACGAAGGATAATAGAAAGGGGGAGAAAATGAGAGACAAAGAGAGAGAGAGGAATGAGAGCAAATATAAAAACGCTTGAGGAAAAGATGGAGCGAAATTGGAAGGGAAAAGATTGATGTGGAGGGAAAGAAAACGAAAAACAATTCGCAGAATTTCGAAGGAGAGAGAGAGAGAGAGAGAGAGAGAAGGGAGAGAGAGAGAAGGGAGAGAGAGAGAAGGGAGAGAGAGAAGGGAGAGAGATAGAAGGAGATAGACCGCGTGTGGAGTGAGATATGGGTTCTGAAATCTGGGTTTTGAATAGGAGGGGAAAATGGAGGATCCCTCGAGAAGGGCCTTCCCTACTCCCACTTCCGCGAGGGTGAAAAGGGGCCCTTTTTTGCCTTTTGCCGTCCTGTTTATGATACAATCGATTTTTGAATGGAACTCGGATGGGTCAAACGTCCAGGTCGCTTGCTGCTCACGGATTCTAGGTCCAAATCACAGCAGCGCACTCCATCTATCGACTTCATATATATCTATAATATATAGACTTCTTACACATGAGATATACGATATCATATCATATAAAGACGCTTCTTACACATGATATATATATATATACATATATATATATATATATATACACACTGGTTAATATGTGCTTGCATTCTGCAATCATTTTTAAATGTTAGCATTTTTACAATCTAGAATTATTCCCAATCGATTACTTACAAAATCATATAACCGTGTCAAATTTCAACTTTCATTTAAAAATGCGTTATAATTTTATTCGTCGCATAGGGAAATAATGTGGCAAAACAACCGCTAATTGTAAGATTTCGAATTTTTACAATATCGGATTTCTTCCTACTCTTTTTACTATAAACCCATAATTCTGCCAAATTTCATGGTTGTATCATATTAAGAATTGCCGTATAATTTTCACACTGGTATGGGCCATAAATGGGGCAAAACCGCACCTAAAAATTAGAATTTTTTCTATTTTTAGGTGCGTATCGCTTATAGCGTGAGCGCCTATTATCGTCTGTCGGTCCGTCCGTCCGTCCGCATGTTCCTTCTCGGCTTCTACTCAACGGATTTTCATGAAATTAGATATTAAGGACTTATAATCAAAGTTTATAAGAAAATCGCAAAAATTAATGGCGAAAGACAATCAGGGGTACCACTTTACTGGTGACAAAAATTAACTTTCCGTCATATCTCGTAAAGTATTGCTCATATCAAAATATTTTTCTTATAAAACTTGTAAAACTATTAAATTAGAGTATTTCCTTTCATATACATTTTTATCGTAGGAGTAGCCGTTATCGAGAAAATCAAACAGGAAAGTCTTATATCGAGTTGAACAAAATTTCCTGCATGGTTACTTCATTGTTGCTAACATAAACAATCTCACAAACAAACGTTTAATTTCCTTACGTGTGCAAGTAATATTATTACAGGAGGAAAATGGATTGTTTATGATGAAGAAAAGAACTTTAAAACGCTATTTCCCTTACGTACAGGTATATAATTGCTTTCTAATACTCCATTGCACGAAACGCGCCCATTTGTGATACGTTGTACACTTTCCTAACTTGTTTTATTTTATCTTCGGTTGCAACAAAATTTCTATAATCGTGCTAAATTTCAAGTCTCTAGGTCATATGGAGCTGCCTCACCGTTTTTGTTCTCGTATTGAGCAATACTGGGGCAAAACAGTCTCAAAAATGGGGATTATATCAGTATCGGATTTCCTTCATTAATCGTAGTGTAAGTTTAATGGCATTAAAATATGTTTCTGAATCCCATTAAAAGCTTACCCATATGAAAGGATTAAGCCTGTTGCCTAGGAAGCCAATTGTTAGACCAAGAAAAATTACCACCTTTTTACAATAGAAACTGTAAATTAACGCTAATTCTACTAGGATTTGAATTCTGTCTTCAAAAATAAGAAACTACAATTTATATCCTATACGGTAGTTTGTCTCGAGTTCGTATCTTGACGGGATAATTTTAAAATGCAAATATAAAAACCTCTACACCGATTTACGTTATCTTATGGGCCAAAAATGGGGCATAAAGGGGCCAAAATAGCCCCTCAAAATTGGAATTTCATCAGTTTTGGATTTTTTCCTTCGGTTGTGACCAAAAACCTATAATCCTACTAAATTTCAAGTTTCTAGCACATCTGGAAGTGCCTCATAATTTTGTATCCTCCTATATGATATCTATACTATATAGACGCTTCTTACACATGATATATACGTATATATATACTAGTTAATATGTGCTTGCATTCTGCAAGCATTTTCTCTAACCTTAATATATAGAGTAAGTGCAGACAAATAATTTTTAACACAAAAGTTTGCACCTCTGCGCCTATTTACGTGTTTTTCTTTATGGACAATATTGGAAAAAAGCAACCCCTAAAATTTATAATTGTAAAAATTTTATAGGTTTTCATCATTTGTTGCAAATACTTCACATTTCCGCAAAATTTCATCTATGTAGCACCTCTTGAATTGCATTTATATAAATTTCATTGTTTAAACTTTATGAATTTTCAACAGCCACAATAATAAACTTTTCTAAAAATTTTCAAAAATAATTGTAACTGAAACACAATTCCATAATTTTCAGCTTTCTAGTTCGTCCGAAGGTATATAAAGATTAGTCATATTTTTTTAACATTTATGAATTTTTAACGGCCGAATAAATAAACATTTTCAAGTTTCAATAATTCCGTTATCGTTATTTGGTAAATTCTACTGTCAGAAAAAATTTCAGCATTGTAGAACATTTAGAGGTACGTAAAAGGTGAAATGTTATTTAAAGGTTTATAATTTTTAACGGCCATTAAATTAAAATATTTTAAATTTCTATTTTTCCTGTCCATTTCTCTATGCTATGTTAATATGTGCTTGCATTCTGCAAGGTTTTCTAAATTTGACTATTTTTACAAATTGAAATTATTTACAATCGATTTTTTACGAAACCATATAACTGTCTCAAATTTCAAGTTAGAAGATCATTTTGAAGTACCATACAACTTGAATACTCGTATGGGCCAATAATGGGGCAAAACAGGTAATAGGATTTTGAATTTTTACAAAATCAGATGCTTTCCTTCTGTTGTAAGTAAAAACCCATAATTCTGCCAAATTTCAAGTTTGTATCTCAATGAGAAGTGCCTTATAATTTCCACACTCACATGGGGCCGAATAGGGGCAAAATCGCCCCTTCAAATTTGGAATTTATTTCCGATGTTATCATTTTATCTTAGGTTGCAATGTAATTTCTATAATCATGCCAAATTTCAAGTCTCTAGGACTTATGCAGCTGCCTTGCCTTTTTTGTTCTAATATGGGGCAATAATAGGACAAAACCCCCAAAAATGAGGATTATATCAATATCAGATTTCCTTCATTAGGTGTAGTTTAACATTAACAGCATTATAATATAAGCCTCTGATTCCCATTAAAAGCTTACCCATATGAAAGGAAAGAGCTTGTTACCAAAGAAGCATATTGTTAGACCCAGAAAAATTAGCAATTTTTTGAGATAAAAACTATAAAATTAGGGTAATTCTACTCGGATTTGAATTCTTTCTTCAAAAGGAAGAAACTACAATTTATATCCTATCCGACAGTTTAAGTCTTGATATCCTATCTTGACGGGAAGTAATTTTAAAATGCAAATATAAAAACCCCTACACCAATTTACATGTATTCTTATAAGGGGAAAAATGGGGCAAAAAGGGACCAAAATAGCCCTTCAAAATAGGAATTTCGACAGTTTCGGATTTTTTCCTATGGTTGTGACTAAAAAGCTATAATGCTACCAAATTTCAAGTTTCCAGCACATCTGGAAGTGCCTAATAATTTTGTATCCTCCTATATATATGATATATATATATATCATGTCTAAGAAGCGTCTATATATTATAGATATCATATAGGAGGATACAAAATTATGAGGCACTTCCAGATGTGCTAGAAACTTGAAATTTGGTAGGATTATAGGTTTTTGGTCATAACCAAAGGAAAAAATCTAAAACTGATGAAATTCCAATTTTGAGGGGCTATTTTGGCCCCTTTTCTCCCCATTTTTGCCCCATAAGATAACATGTAAATCGGTGTAGAGGTTTTTATATTTGCATTTTAAAATTACTTCCCGTCAAGATACGAACTCGAGACTTATACTATCGGATAGGATATAAATAGTAGTTTCCTATCTTTGAAGACAAAATTCAGATCTGAGTAGAATTAGCGTAAAGTTATAGTTTTTATCGCAAAAATAGGTAATTTTTCTTCGTCTAACAATAGGCTTCCTAGGCAACAGGCTTAATCCTTTCATATGGGTAAGCTTTTAATGGGAATCAGAGACATATTTTAATGCCATTAATGTTAAACTACGATTGATGAAGGAAAGCCGATATTGATATAAACACCATTTTTGAGGCTGTTTTGCCCCAGTATTGTTTCATACGAGAACGAAACAGATGAGGCAGATCCATATGACCTAGAGACTTGAAATTTGATATGATCATAGAAATTTCGTTGCAACCGAAATAAAATAAAATATTGCAAAAATTTCAATTTTCATTGGCGGTTTTGCCCCATTTTCGCGCCATACTTGTGTGACAATGCGATACAAACATGAAATTTGGCAGAATTATGGGTTTTTAGTTACCACAGAAGGAAGAAATCCGATATTGTAAAAATTCATAACGTTATGGCTGTTTTGCCCCATTATTGCCCCGTACGACAAATGAAATTATGAGGCACTTCTGAATGAGCTACAAACTTGAAATTTGACAAGCTTACATGATTTTTTTTAAAGTCGACAGGGAATAATTCGAAATTGTAAAAATCATAAAATTTAAAAATGCTTATTCATTATATATTGACGGGTCTTACTTAGGATATAGAAGGATAAAGGACATACAAATGTCCAGCGCAAACTACAATAGTTGGAGAGCTGAAATTTAATACATAGGTGAATCGAAAAAAAATAATCGTAGGAAAAATTGCAAAATTGCAACAATATATATTTTCTTGGGTCACGCCCCGTTTGCCCTAATCCGTATGCCCTAATTTTCACATGCCCTAAACCCATATGCCCTAAACCCATCTGCCCTAATTTTTACGTGCCCTAATTCCACTTGTCATAATATACTCGTAGATCATGTAATGGCGTATGTGCAAGTCGTCACCACTCATTTTTGAAACTTTAACGAGGGTTTAGATTCATTGAAATAATTTAATTACTAATAAAAAAGGATCGTAATTATAATGTTTCCAAGTTTAATTATAATTGTGATACTTTGTATTACTTTACCAATAATTTGCTAACATTGTAAAAAACAACATTAATTATGTTACAGCCTAATATATTACATATAATATATTACAAAATCAGAATTAAGCACTTATATACTAATGTCTTATACCTTCTAAATATCTGGTTACTAACGTAAATCTTTTCGTTTCCGAATGCATACATTTAGCCAAGTTTTTTCTGATTTCGTGTTCACATATTTTAACATTTGCCCCTTTTCTGCAAGAAGACTTAAATAATCATTGATTCGCAAAGTTTTCGATAAAAATTGTAAAAACTTTTCGTTTCTAGAGTTATCTCAAATATGCATAGATCAGTTTATCAAACAAATGTTTAAAATTTACCACGCGAAGGTCATTAAGGACTTCGAAATAAAATAGAGCTCTTCAAGCCCATTATATGATAAATAATGAATTATAGATAAGGTATTGGGAAAAACAATTGAAATGGTATTGAAAGAAAAATTTGGGCAAGTGGAGTTAGGGCATGTGAATTTCGGGCATGTGGAAATTAGGGCATGTGAAAATTAGGGCATGTGGGTTTAGGGCACACGGATTAGGGCAAGTGGGGTAACGCCATTTTCTTGGCCGTTAAAAATAATAAACTATTTGAATAACATTTCACGGTTTAGGAACTTCTAAATGAGTCATTAATGTTAAATTACGACTAATGAAGGAAATCTGATATTGATATAATCCTTATTTTTGGGGCTGTTTTGCCCCAGTATTGCTCCATACGAGAAGAAAAAAGATGAGGCAGCTACATATGACCTAGAGACTTGAATGTCTGGCTCAAACTACAATAGATGGAGGGCCGAAATTTTCAGAAATTGTAGACGGCACGAAGAAATCGACAGAAGAAATCGAAAATTACAATAATTTTTATTTTCTTGGCAGTTAAAAATTATAATTTTTAAACATTTCATGGTTTAGGTACATCTAAATGTGCTACAATGCTGAAATTTTTTCTGACAGTTGAATTTACCAAATAACAACATCGAAATTATAGAAATCTGAAAATGTTTATTTATTCTGCCCTTAAAAATTCATAAATGTTAAACAAATTGACTAATCTTTATATACTTTCGTTGAGCTAGGAAGTTGACAATTTTAAGAAAGTTAGGGAATAGTGTTTCAGTTATAATTAACATCGAAGATTTCAGAATAGTTTACTGTTGTGGCTGTTAAGAATTCATAATTTAAACAATTAAATTTATATAAATGCACTTCTAGAGGTGCTACATCGATAAAATTTTGCAGAAATGTGAGCTATTTGTAACACATGATGAAAACCTATAAAATTTCTACAATTATAAATTATAAAGGTTTTTATTCCAACATTGTCCATAAAGAAATACACGTCAATCGGTGCGGAGGTGCAAAATTTGTGTTTAAAAATTATTTGTCTGCACTTACTCTTTATATTAAGGTGAGAGAAAATGCTTGCATAATGCAAGCACACATTAACTAATATATTATATATATATATATACCTTTCTTCCTTTAACTCCCTACCTTTTCCTCCACACTCCCTCTCGCTTTCCCCGGAGGGCGAAAAAGCCTTTCGCATTTCCTAAAATATCCTCATCCAGATTTTTAAAAAATACGCAGGCAGGAATAAAATCCAATGAACACGAAGAATTTTTTATTAAAGAATATTCCCCTCATTTCTTCGCATAAAGGCTTCTTTGATAGAATAATTTTTATAACACACCTTCTACATTTCACAATTCATTTTAAAAATATTTTCTATATTAAAATAATATTTCAGCTCCTAACATAGCCAAAAAACATTTTTTTAAATGTTGCACTTCGCCATCATTTTAAATTAATATGACGATTAGATAATTGCGTGTGTTTCGTTCATTCCATAAAAGCTATCAAGAAACATGCAGCAAGTTTTTTTATTATGTAATATGGTTACAAATTTAAAACGTTTAACAACTGCCATTTTATTCTGTGATGAAAATAACCGATTGAATTTTCATCCGAAAAAAAACAATACAGATAATGCGCAAGAGTAAAAAATCTAAATAGAATCGCTTAAATCAAATCACCTATCGAGGCATTGTTCTCCGAATGCATTTCGAGCACTGAATTTCAATTCGTTTACGAATCAATACCCACCTTGTCTCCGGCTGAAATCACATCAGCGCCATTCATTTCCATTGTCCTCACGTGCGTCGCGGCCTCACATTTCCTCGCCTTCCGCGCATTTCATCCGTCGGATCACGCGCCTTCGATATCCCATCCTCCCCAAGTAGTATAGAGATCTCATTTATCTCCCACTTCATTGCCAATCCATTCACCTACTCCGCATAAGCTCCGTCTATTGCCACGTTTTCTTCCACGAGCTCATCTTCTCTCAAGTTAGATACGGCTTAATATCTGCAAAACAGCAACTCTCGTGAAGTGTATGGCGTCATCAAAGAAACGAAGATAAAACCGCTAGAACATAGCGTAGGCCTATACAAACGCATATACATAAAGGTCCTTTTCCCAACGATATTCCCAGTACAACCTCCGTGAATACGTGGAATGTGTCAATGTCTCACAGCGTTTTGGAGGTCACTGAATATTTGTCGAGCGTAAGGGGAAGTCGCACCTGAATGACTGCATTTTAACTTTTAAACCGTCTCTCTCGTTGCATGATGCATACCTATGGTGAAAGGGTTCATCGTTTTTCATATTCTCGATTTGATTGGATCATTGATTTAATTTAGTTACTTGCGAGGTCGAATATTGCCGTCATTAATTTTATATCACATAAAGGTGTCGCTCATTTCGATCAATTTGAGCGCCAGCAGAGGCAAAATTTTTAAAACGACTAGTATAAAATAAGCATAGTGTTTCAATTCGTACAGTTGACTCAAATATTAGGAAAATGACAGAAGACGAAATGGTTTCACCACCGTGACTCTTAGGATCAAAATATACCTCGAATTTAATATGCATGCACAAGCATGCAAGCGGGAATATTAAATTTAAAGAATCGTATCTCCTACATCGCTTCAAAATAAAATCTTAAATCTTTCTTGTATTCATGAAATTCTTAAACATTAAACAATCGCTTTTAAAAATAAACTTTTATCAATCCATCACTACAATCCAATTATAGATAAGGTATGTTAAATAAATTTTTTATATGAAGAGAAAATTTGATGTAAAATAGGTATCTGTCATGTAGGGTGTAATATGCAAAATATAATGCAATAAAAGAGGCAGCTTCTTAACGTTTATTCTTATAAATGAAATAAATTTATAATACAAGTATTATATTTATCTATAAAATTATTAAGAAGTTATATACGTAAACGTTAGATACATAAATTTAATATCAAAATGAATCACTTCGTCTTTGCAGATGGATGATACTAACCGCTGTGTGAATATCATCAGTTTGTCCGGAGAAATTTGTCATAGCGCTGGCCTGTTGGGCATCAAAAACTTAAATGGCGATACAGAAAACGCGGAATTTACTTTAAATTAGGCATTCGCCACGTATGAATCAATGGGTTTCCATATCGGTAAATTAATATGAAAAGTGTATTCATTTCATCTGAAAAATCGGCGCCACCAGTGGAAGCAGAGACATTTTCGGTGATTAGATGAGAAGAGAAATTGGCACGTGGCGAAATGAACGTTCCGAAATGTGACCTCGATAGATATTAAACAAAATACCAGGAAAAGTAAGGACGAAGGAAATGGAGCGACCTACGAATTTCACCGACTGATTCACGATGCCTTTTAACTTATGGAGGTTGACATTCGATCGATTCTTCCTCCAGTCTCCGTCAAATGTTAATTTTTAACCCTTTCTGAGGCTGAAAAGTCTCTGAGTGCATTACAACAAATTAAATGAACAGTAAATACAACTACACTTGAATACAGTTTTGTCATTTTATAAACTCTTCAAAGCGGTAAAATTACAGGAATGATAAGAGGTGTAAACAATTAATCATTTTTTTAACGCAAACAGGTTTTCCCAACTACATGTGGTGCAATACATTTTATGACAAGCACAAACGACCACGCCTTCGGCAGGATTCCAACCCGCGACCCTTGCAGAGGTAGCTAGACACGCTAACCACTCATCTATTAGATCAATATAGTTTGATTTGATTCATGGAAGTTGTTATCGATGGTAAGCAAATATGCTGTCACTTCCTTAAAAAGAGTTAAATGCATAGGAATTAGGTAATCAGGTTTCACATATTACCTGCAACAAACTTGATATTCATGGCTAGGAATTGTAAGAAGGGATATAATTAACGACGTGCTGATGACGAGGATGGAGTAGAAATTATGAAGATGGGAGTTGGAAAGGCTGGGAACTGAGCACGCAGGTGTGGGACGTTAGCGATCCATTATAAGTGGTGATAAGGGCGTTTAAAGCGAGGAATTACGTTTTCGCTTCCATAGCAACGAAAAATTGACATCATTCCATCGAGTTTCGAGATATTAATGATATCGGCTTTTGTCTCGCTTCGTAACTAGACGGTCGTCAGCTTTATGTCGCAAAATAATTTCCTAATAACATGATAGCAACTCAATGGATCAAATTAAAAAGCACAGTCGCCGAAATCATCATATCGACAATTAGGATTTTGCAACACGGTGATTTGTTTGAAGATTTAACGGTAGAGACCTGAAGATCGCGAGCAAAAGAAGACTTTAATACGAATGAGTTATAGTTAGAAGTGAATGGCTCGCTCGCTTTTAAAGTCAAAATATAGATCAGTCGTGATATATCCTAAGGTGAATTCATAAATCAATTTATTTTCAGCGAATTGATTTAAATATAAGTAAATCCGAACGTTGATAATGAATCATCGAAAACTCGTTGTACATTTGTGAGTCACCATGCAGAAAAATTACGAAAACAATATTTCACTCGAATTTAAAAGTATAATGCTGTATGGACTTTATTATTACCAAGGTTTGCGAAAAGATGTTATGTAATGATAACAAACTACTTTTATTTTTCCACGACTTCTGTAAGCATTTTTTAAAACAGCATAATTTTGATGGCAATGACTTATAGAATTAATATTTTATCCAAAAATTCCCATTCCATCTATATTTCCCTCCTTTTGTTTCCTCCGTTAAATTGCGATAGCAGAGGAATATGCGAGATTTGAAGAGCATTTTCAGATAGGTTAAGTCCGTGTATAAGGGGTGCGCAGAGGAGTAAGGGTGGGTTTTAAGGGTGGAACGAAGGGTTGAAGGGTGTTTTTTTGGAAGAGAGAATGAAAGAGCCTCGGAAGATGAGGAGAGATGGAAGGGAAGAAAGCGATTTCCGCTACTCTTATCTCATTCGAGTGCTTTCCGTAAACATAGCCTCCGTTTTGCATTTCGGGGTGAGATAAGGAAGGGCCCTATAGACTCCCTCAAGCATCTGGACCATCCGCAAAGAAAGGAGGGAATGGAGGGGAGAGAGAGGGAATGGAGGGGAGAGAGAGGGAGGGGAGGGAGGATTTAGGAAAGAAGGACATTAGTCGGTCGAGAGGGAGATCATAGTCATAACTTGAATCACATAAACGTTGAAGTTTGAATGAACAGTTTGTACCGCACTTCAGATCTTCGTACATGAATTTTAATTCCTAGTATAGCTCGGAGGATACCGAGTAATATCCCACAATCTTGTAATGGAATGGAATGTCACCGTACGATGATCGATTTTCCAAAATTTGCGCCGCGTTACAAAAAGAATGAGGGTATAATTTGTGATAGGAAGCTTCGCAATAAATCACTTTCAAATTTTTACCCGATAAAAATTCATCATGAGGATAAAAAAATGGACGGAGAAGACAATTACTTTCCGAACACATCGACATGATTCTTCAATTCACTGGGAGATGCAATCTCCAGACGAGTTCTTCCTATTTATCACTGCTGTACCCCCGATATATCTTCCACGGCACTCAATTTTCTTGTTGGAAAGACCGAAGGATGACCACTGTATTTCATAAAAATCATTGAAAATCTCATATTTCTTCCAGTCTTCCTTCTATTTCTTTTGAGGATATTTTGGAATCTTCGCCATACAGGAAAAGCGCAAATTACACATTATATATCAATTTTTTGTTGATTTCTATTACAATTTAAAAATATATCTCATATCAAGATTAAGCCTGTATCTCTAGTCATGAAATTCTTCGCGTGATTTTCTTTGTAATGTCTCTATCCGTCTCTTAAAAAAATAATCCAACGCTAACGTAAATCACTGCACGTAATCATGTGTTCTTAGAGGTCGGTTTCTTTTTTACATCATTCTGTTTGCCGACTTTATTCCTTGTATGTATCCGCATTAACCATTAACATTTATCACTGATCACATTAAAACAAGAGAAGCAAGAAATACAAAACCTATGTATTTCATATTCACCCCTTAACATTGGCGCATAAAGCGATACATTTATTTCGATTTTTTGACTCGGGCAGAGGTTACAATCTCGCTACAGATGCTTTACTTGCAAATATTTCTGCTGACGTGCTCCGAGCGAATTTAACTGGATAAGAAAACTTACTCATTCACCTCATCAGTTCTTGATCTCTTCATCCCTTCTTACATTACGCCGTGGTTCCAATTTTCGTGTCATCTCGCTCTCTCTAACCCCCTTCTACTTAGCCCCCTCTCCTCTTCCACTCCTTTCCTTCCCTCCGCCCCCACCCCATCCGTCCCTCTCAACAGCACCATCATTACACGGACTCTGGCCTCCGACCGCATACCACTCGTATGTAGAATTTCTTTCTTTCTATCTTCTTGTGAAATCTTCCTCATCCAATATGAATCCGTAATCCGCCTTCGATCCTGCTATTTTTTTCCTCTTCACCCTTTACGCGATATGCTTCCTTCTGTCCCTCCCTCTCTCTCCACCTTCTTTCCTATTTCTCTCTCCCCATCTCCTATCTCTACCTTTCCCTTCCTTCCACCTTTCCCTTCCATCCCCCTTCCCACTCCTCATCTCTCTCCCTCCCTTCCCACTCTTCATCTCTCTCCCTCCCTCGCCACTCCTCATCTCACTCCCTCCCTCGCCACTCCTCATCTCTCTCCCTCCCTCGCCACTCCTCATCTCTCCCTCCCTCGCCACTCCTCATCTCTCCCTCCCCCTTCCCATTCCTCATCTCTCCCTCCCCCTTCCCACTCCTCATCTCTCTCCCTCCCTCGCCACTCCATCAGGCCATAAAAATCTTTCTCGCTTCGCCAATCGATTGCCTTGCATCAATTTCGCCTCCCCGTACATTAAAAAAAAACATTTCGGCCAGATCAGAATGGATCTCCGATACGATATTCTTCGTCTGTTTTTCATTGTTACAGAGTTTAATGAAAAAGGAAGTTCCTCTTAGAAAGAATCAGAAAAGAGGAACGGTCCTATTTTTATACAAAAAAAAGCTTTCCACGCAGCGATAGAGTTAAAGAGATTTTTACCCAAAGCTTGAAATCGTTCGTAAGCATTGTAATATAGTTGAATGGATGCTCAAATACTGGAAATTTCGATGCGGTATTAGTTTCACTAATACAAGAGTATAGCACTGTACGCGACCCTCATATTAATCATGTTTCTGGAGGATGAAACGGTGCTATTAACATAATAATCCTTATAATATGATAAATTAAAATTATATCGTTCTTTTGTGGATACCAAACATTTAAAATACGAAAGCTGAACACTGTGTAACCGATGGAATAAATTAAAAATAAATTTAATTATTTCATATTTTTCTTTAACATGAAACATGTTTTGAAAACTAAATTGATAATAGGCCAATTAATGTTTTTCGGAATAACACCGTCGATATTAGTAGCTATAATTACATTTTTAAACAATTGAGACGAGCGAAATCTTCATTAATTAACACACAAAAGCCTTCATCACGCGAGTAGTATGTTGTGAAACCAATTAAACAAATTATGCGTCATTAATCATTAACATCTACTCGCATGATAATTAGTTGCATTACAGCTAGAGAGAAGATGGGAGGAAAGCCATGTATTCAGCTTCCATATATGTATGCATCAGTGACGAGGAAGAGAGGAATAGAATGAGAGAAAGAGAGATAATAGTGAGAGGTGAGAAATAGGGAGAAACAGAGAGAGGTAGCTATCGAGAGGGAGGGAGAGAGAGAGAGAGAGAGAGAGAGGGAGGGAGAGAGAGATAGAGTGAGGGGGAGAGGGGGCTGAGAGAGATATGACCCTCCCGAGTTGTCGCAAATCATTTCCGGTGACAAGCAACAGATGTCACCCCTTTCGTGGACCAATGGCTGAAACTTTTCGAGCCACAGACAAGACAAACAATGCCATTTTGTCTCTGTATGCTGTATTTCCCTCTACCTGCCTGCTTGTCTGTCTATCTTCCATTTTCCTTTGCGCCTTTAAAGGCTCTCATTTATTGTAGCCGTGGTTCCTTTTCCTCCCGACACTCGTTACCTCTTTTTTCGAGTTTCATAGTCCTTATCAATTCCTTCTAGATATCATTTCGAATCCGCGAAAGCATGCATGGCCACCATGCACAAATGAAAGCGGAGATTATTATTCTCATCTCTAATACCCGAAATAAGAAATTTATCCTACATACAAGTTTTCACGGAAAAAGCGGATAGTGCGGGACTGCTTTCTGTCCTTATTTTAACGCATTTGAGCAAACAATTTATAGTCTGTAAAAAATATATATAGTACATCGTTTATTTATCGCGCAGTTCAGCGACATGAGCTCCTATAATTCATATAGATTACTCTTTAAATATGCGGAAACTATTATCGTCATCGCGAAATTTATAGAAAAATACATGATGGAACGAAGAACACATTTTTCGTTCCATCATGAGGACTGATGGCGCCCAAGAGGGTCACGACGTACCCGCTCAGCCAATTTCAACTCCACACTTCCGCCATTACCCTCCCTCCCCCTCTTCCCTTGTTAGTTTCCTCTCTTTGGAATACCAAGACCCATCTAGAAAATCCCCAGAAGCCCCACTCCGGACTGCTCTACGCGAAACTTCATTTCTCAATGGAATTAAACTTCGACCCACGCGCACATGATTCACAGATTGCTAGGTGTACATACAGCCATATACGTATCATTAAATGCCATGAAATGGTTTCGACGCTTAATTTTCGAACGAGAACGTGTCTTTTGCATGGAATTCAGGATCTTCGAGTATATTTTCGCAGATTAATATTTTGCTCGTTCGCCCTTAAGAGTTGCAGGATAAGGAAAATTAAAAAAAGCTATATTTGGTCTTAAAAAATCTTTGTGATTGTAAGGATGGAGTTGTCGTTGTCAGGTAAAATTCTCGTCACTGTTTAGCTAATTTTTTTGAGAGAAATATCTGAAAGTTGAAGGATCTGAGTTTGAACGCTTTTCTGCCTATTTTTTTTACAACTTCTTATCTCACACGGAGATGCTTTTGAGGAATTTCTCGAATGAAAAATCGCTATGATATTTATTTCGATTCTCGTATAAATTATTTTTAAATTCTGCATCCAACAGTGGATGAATGTTAGAAAAGTTGGTTTATAATTTTTAACAGATAGAGAAAATCCGTAGCGTTAGACCTACCGGCTTAACATCTTCCTGAGACTTGGAGAGTATTTATTTTTCGTACGCGGTCTTTAATCGAATCCTTTCGATTCGAATTCTGTGTAAGTTCTAGTCATAATAACTTAGGAAGATTTCTATGCAATAAAAGGTTCAATGACAATCAAAATAAGCGTTTCGTACCACTTTCTAGGTGCGTTTTAATATAACTTGTTCGCATATGCCTATTTAATTTATGGAATTTCAATGTATCAACCATACTACTACGACTATACTACGATCGAAAAACTTCACGAATGTTGCAATCGGACAATATTTAATATACTTAGTCCGCATTTCTCCCTCTTCATGAGTAGGGTATCAATTAATTGCTGGCGGTGGTATATTGACCTAGCGTGACGGAAACAAAGAGAGAAAATCGGGTGGCGGAAATGGGTAATTGTGGCCCTTAACGATTCACTTAAGATAATATCGAGCGTTTTCAATTTGACGGTTTTTTACACACTTTAATAATTAACCGTAAGTTATCAAACGGATTTTAAAGCGAACAGGAAAAATGATAAATTAAATGATAAACATTGGTTGAACGTAATTTAACGTGAAAATAACAATAATTATGGAAGTTATAAAGAAAACTATGTATGTACATGATGATATATTTTAGTATCTAATAGTACTAAAAAGTTTTGAGAATCTGTTATTTAAGCATTTATTTTTTCAAAATACTCTCCACTACAGTCAATGCACTTCTTCATTCGACAAAACCAGTCATTAAAAATTTGCTGCCGCAAGACCGAGCCAAGGTCTTCAATGGTTTGTAGCATCACCCCTTCCATCTCCTCATCCGTGGTAAAACGCTGTCCTTTTAATGCTAATTTTAATTTCGGGAACAATCCAAAGTCATATGGGGCTAAATCCGGACTGTATGGAGGGTGTTCAAGAAGTCTTATGCCAGAGATTTTCAAAAATTCTGTTGTGACAGTTGACCGATGGGCGGGAGCATTGTCATGGTGCAGACACAAATGGCGGAGATGTGAGGATGGTCTCAATGCTCTTAGACCCTAAAAAACTTTAGGGAGGCAAACGGAGGTGTACCACTGAGAGGTGACTGTGGCGCGTTCTTCCAGCCATACTGCTGCCACGAAACCTCGGTTTGTGAAGAACACGGCATACATTCTTTTTCCCGTGGCACGCTGCCGACGCACCTCAACTGGGGTAGACTCTTCCTCAAATACCCACTGCCTCGACTGTTCTTTAGTTGGCACATCATAGTGATACAGCCACGTCTCGACATCAGTCACCATGTCGTAAACATTCTTTTCTTTGCCGTTTTTGAAGAGTTTCAGTGTGTTGCGGCACCATTTCACCCCTGATGACTTTTGCTCATCAGAAAGTCGATGGGGTACCCAAAATGCGCAAACCTTCCTCATACCCAGATGATCATGCAGAATGGAATGCACAGATGCTGCATGAATTCCCAAGGATTGCTCAATCACGGAATATGTGATATGCCGGTCTTCTAACACTAACTTCCTGAGAGCGTAAATCTTTTCTTCAGTTATGACAGATGGAGGACGTCCTGAATGAGGATCATCATCCAGGTAAAAACCTCCCCTCCTAAAGTTCAGATAATGGCGCTGAATGGTTTCTCTGGAAGAAGGCAAGTCACCAAAAGCACCAGCGATTTCAGCGACGCAGTCTTGTGTATTTAATCCCCTTTTCAAATTATACAGAATGATTGCACGAAAATCACGCCTTGTCAACTCTGCCATGTTTGGAAATGAACTGAGGCAACAATGTCATAAAAACCTGTCTGTGACACATATGTATACAAAGTATCAGCAAGATACATTTTAACTATTTTAGTTAAACTCTAATCACCATAAACAGAGACAATGTTGCCTTGAAAGTCCATTCAATAAACAGAGGTTCAAAACATTTTTAGTACCCGTATATACGCCTTCATAACCTCACCTCATAACCTTCATTACATCCGATTGCTTCGTATTCTTCATCTTCAATAATTTTATAACCATTGTCGCAACACGAAACTTCACTATCATGACACACAGGGTGTCCACATGAATTCTCCCCATTAAGAAACCAATCTGAGTGAAAACTATGACTGATGGAAACACGCGATTTGCGGCGTTCTGTAGAGCAACTCAAAAAGTTTTTTTTTGTTCCAGAGGTCTTGTGAGTAATCAGTGGCGGCACTGCAGTCGACAATACGCAAAATGGCGTATCCACAAGAGAGAGCTCAATGTGTAGTTTGGTTTTCCGAAACGAAATCGCCACTTACAGTCCAAATAAATTACAGGCGTTTTTAAGAAGGACCCACCAGACAAGAAGACCATAAAGACCTGGTATGATAAGTTTCTGGCTACAGGGAATGTTCTACGGCAGTCAGGTTCAGGCAAAAAACGCACATCTGACGAAAAGGTGGAGCAAGTCAGGGAGGCCTTTCAGAGAAGTCCAGCAAAATCGATTCGTAGAGCTTCACCTGAACTCAACATCCCACGCTCAACAGTGCACAAGGTGCTTCATAAACGACTTCGAAAAGGTCAATGTTTGCTGTGAGATGATGAAAGACAGGATTATCGGAACATTCTTCTTCATTGAGCCAACTGTAACCGGGAACATTTATCTGGACATGCTTGAACAATTTGCCATCTCTGCAGCCTAAAGTGATTTTCCAGTAGGATGGGTGTGCGCGATTTTCTGGACAGAACCTTCCCACAGCGATGGACCAACCAGGTGGCCATCCCCTTCTCCAGACATAACACCCCTTGATTTTTTCTTGTGGGGTTATATAAAAGACAGGGTTTATGCCACCCCGATACGCGATGTTGCTGAAGTCCGCAGAAAAATTATGGATGTCATCCACACCATCACACCGGATATATTGAATAACATATGGGCTGAAATCGAGTATCACTTAGATATCCTGAGAGTTACAAAGTGGAAGTGTAATAAGTAAAACTGTGTAAGTGTACAAAAACCTTTTGAGTTGCTCTACAGAACGCCGCAAACCATGTGTTTCTATCAGTCATAGTTTTCACTCAAATTGGTTTCTTACTGGGGGAGAATTCATGTGGACACCTTGCATTTTGCCTTCATTTTCTTATAACTCAGGGATAGTTTTCTAAAGTTTACTAAAGAAGAATATAAAAATTAAATGCAAGAAGATCCACTTAGCAATAAATGATGGAGATACACAATAAACGGCCATGACTGGATAATTTTCACCGTGTTCACAAATGAAGATTAATATATTTTACTAGATTATGAAATTTAATGTGTGTTTTTAAAACTCCACTTAATAAAAGCTCTTTCGGCATACGGAGAACGTTTTTCTTTTTAATACTTCTCCCGGTGACTAGGGTTACTAAAATTAAATTCCGAGAAAATTTGTCGAAATCGATAAACGATTCCAACAGATTCCGAAAGGGAGCCAAGTTACACTCGCGAGAAGGCGCATTCAAACTCACGCAAAATTCGCAGCATAATATTCCCATTAAAACAGACATTTAGGAGAAATGAAAGAGTGGGATATATGGATTTAGAATCGAGAAACGTGAGCAGAAAACAAAACAAAAACGATCGTCGAGTACATCCGAAAATTTTCTCTGTTATAGAATTCATCTCAAACGGTTGGCAAAGAAGCTATCCCATTTTTTCCTATCGCATCACTTTGAAGTCGCAGCTAGAAAAATCTCTAGACGAGCCGTATTCGATTTTTTCATTGGAAAGAAATTTTACGTAGCGGATGATTACTTCGTTACTTGGCGACCAGAGATATGGCTGTTATTTTGGCGACTCCGAGAAATTAAATTACCCCTCTTGGAGCTTCTCCCTTCCTCGGGTTATATTTAATTACATTTCGTGCCAATATGATGGAGAAATTAGTCGCCTCGTCGTATCACCGTTTCTCCTATTAATGCTTTCCCTACTTTTATTTCACACGGACGAGTCGCGGCGGCGTAATGATAACATAGCCGCGGAGTTAACTCCATTAAACGTAAAAGGACTCCGCAGTGGAACACCAATTAGAGACGAGGGACGGTTCCCGTGTCATTTGTGGCGTGACGGACCGAACGTTTTAAGACCTTCGTAGGCCCTAGGCACTCTTGCATTCTAAGGCTCCACTCTACATCATATCAAATATACTAAAATTCACCCACGTTAAATCTAATTTTTTGTTGTTAAAGAAATTCGAAAACATTTTTATAATTTTGCTTTTGAAATTATTTCAACAATACTTCAACACTTATTCAAGCATCAAGGGCAAAATTTTTATGAAATTGCAGTTTTAATAATATTACATTATTTCTTATGAACCGTAGCGTGATGATTAATGCCATATAATACAGTAAGCGCACGCTCAATGCCGTAGCCGTAACGAGGACTAGTGACGCATCTGCAGTCAGGGTTGACACCTCAAAGTCCTCACCAGCCCGGACATTTTCAGTTCTGACCCGGAGATTTCTCTGGCATGACCCGGAGATTTCCTAATTTGACCCGGAGATTTCTAAAGGCCAATTTTTTTACTGTTTTTTGCTCTTCCAGAATGAAAATAGGATTATGGTTTCTGCTTTAACTGTCTATGATTCTGTCTTTTTTTGCCGGTCCCCACTATCAAATTTTGAACCAATGCACCAACTTTCATGAAAATTGGTTAGAAACTCTTTCTTCAGAGGCCAAGATCATGGGGATAGGTTTTATGACGAAGATTGAAGTTCCGGGATCGATTCCATGAATTATACTTTCCTTTTGATTTAAACGGGAAATCGGAAACCTATCGTGGAGGGTTATTTCCCTACCCACACTAAAATACATAATAAAAGTAATATCAGCGCGGGATTTTCGCTATTCTCTGCGGAATGGAATGTAAATTCTAATTTTTGTCGTAGAATTTTCTTATCGATCGTATTTCTTTGAATTTTGCGTTAATCATTGCAACTTTGAAATTTTTATTCCCTAAACGAGATTATTGTCATGGAGACGATTATTTCTAAACTCTAATATACAAATGCGTCATTTTTTCTTCCGAAATCGCGTAATCAACTGCATTTTTTATGAAAATGTAAGTATAATACCTGATGATGTTACATAAAGTATGTAATGTGGGAAATCAAAGAGCAGCTCATCGGCTGTGAATTTAAAGTTTTAAAAGCCAATATAACCAATGGCTATGCCATCCAGTTAATTAAAAATTAATGGCAATATAAGTAATTAATTCGATGTCCATCTTAGGAAAGTAGGCATCTTAAGTTCTGCTCGTTCATCTTGTTAACAGTTTAATACCCAGGAGCTATGTAATTTTTATAAAAATGTTAGGAGCAAATGTATTTAATTCCAAAATTACAATAATAATACAGGATTGAACAATACTTAGGGAAGAACAAATTTAATATATTGAAAATACATACTCTCTTTAATGCTTAATGGTCAGTTTTACAATAAATGGTATAATTTTAACATTAAAATAAACAGCCACAGGAAATATATGAATACATTCCACATAAATTACAACTTTCACATAAATTCTATAGGAAATGTCGAATAGGATAAATGATTTATTCTCATCCGTGTTGCTTCATACTGCATTACAGTTCAAAAAAATATTTTCATGTATATTCGGGACCGGGCAAGTATTAAAGTGGGTCCGGATACAACTAATTTTGGGGGCCCTAATCCACCTCCTACGCACGAAAAAGATATAAAACTGACGAAAAATATAATTTTTTAATTCCTAAAATTTTAAATAATCATTATGTTAAAACAACAGTATAGTAAACACAAAAACGAGGTATACTATAATTATTTGGATCAATGCTTGTTGATTTATTTAATGCCGTTTTCTCTATGAACTTGGAGAAATCGTAATTTTTTAATAAAAGTTTGCACAAAATTTAAGGCAGATTCCTTAATGACATCTCTAAATTTTGGGGGCAATAAACGAATGTTTACTCGGGGGCCCTGAAACTTCGCATCCGCTCCACACCCCGCCCTTTGACCGGCCTTTTGTACCTTCTACCAGGTTAATTGCATGGCACAGCCATTCTATAATGAAATCCTTATTCTCTTAGAGAAGTTAAAAATAAATCGTAATCTTAAATGCCAATTTCGAAAATATTCATGTTGACCCGGAGATAAGCAGGAAACAAATGAAAAACAAATGGAAGCATGTCAGGCTGATTCAGAAGTAATAGTTTCAATAGAAGATGTGATGATTGCACTACCAGAAACCATGAATAAAAAATCAGATTTAGTTTTGAAAATAAAAAAATAGCAGTGACCCAGCTACATGGGAGAATACTGAAGATCTCATAAAGTATTATGCAGAAAATATCTCTTCACAGAATTTGGAATCCGATTTTCTCTTAAATGGTAGACAATTTAGTGAAAAGACAGGGTTTGCACGCAAAGAATATTTTATCAGGCGATTGACAAATGGAGAAATTGTCCGGGGAGACTGACATTTATTCTCCTTCAACTGGCAAAGTGTACTGTTATTTGCGCCGGCTATTCAGTGCCAGTGCCAATGAATTTTGCAACCTGCTTAAAACTGGTTTTGATGACTGGAAAAATGCAATTCTCACATGAGAAATCAAAGGATCATCTTAAAGCTCTGTCAGTGATGCTGCAATGTCAGAAGTCCACTAGAATTGATGCAGGACTGCAGGAGGCGAAGGAAAAATTGTGCAAATATTGGACTGAAGTCCTGAAGAGAATAGTTGCTGTAATAAAATTCCTTCTGAACGAGGATTAGCTTTCCGTGGCGACACCCAGATACATAACAATGGAAACTACCTTGGTTGCATTCACCTTCTAGCTGAATTTGATCCGTTTCTTAAGGAGCATATTCGAAGACATGGAAATCCAGGAAAAGGGAATGTTTCTTATCTTTCTGCAAGTATATGTGATGAATTCATTGACATATTGGCATATAAAGTTATGACGCAGATAATATCTGAAATAAAAAATGCTAAATATTATGGAATCAGTATTGATTCATCTCCTGATATGAGTCACGCGGATCAACTTACAGTGGTCATTCGCTATGTACTAAAAATGGAAATGTAATTGAGCGATTTCTTCAGTTTATTCCTATTGAACAACATGATGGAAAATACTTATTCGATCTTTTACTGAGTACCCTCAAATTTCATGGTATATATATATATTGCAAACTGCAGGTCACAAACGTATGATAACGCCAGCAATATGAGTGGCATTATATTCTGGTGTGAAAGCTAGATTTCGAGAAATTAACAATCTAGCAGAATGGATTCCATGTGCTGCCCACAGCCTAAATTTAGTTGGATTAGCTACTGTGGAGTGTTGTTCAATAGCAGTGAACTTTTTTGGAATTTTGCAGTCAGTCTATACATTCTTCTCAGCTTCACCGAAGAGATGGTCTAAATTGAAAGAAAATATGAAGGAAAATACCTATGTTCTACAAAGTTTATCAGAAATAAGATGGTCTGCACGAAGCCATGCTACCAGAGCTCTTTATATGAAATATTTTGAAATTCGCCAAGCATTGTTTGATATAGCTGAAAGCAAACGACAACCACCACCAGCTGTTCACGAGGCAAAATTACTAATTAAAAAGCTTGATAATTTTGAGACGGCGTTGATGTGTGTCATTTGAAAAGATTTACTTCAAAATATTTATATTGTCAATAAAGCTCTACAGGGGACTGACACTGAGTTGTGTACCATTATTAACTTATATGATAGTCTCTTAGAACATTTTCAACTACAAGTGGAATTAAAACGGGAGAGGATTAACCGTAGAAGATGTCCATGTAAGATGCTCCACTGAGGGACTTCACAGTCTCAATTTCGCCCTAAATAAAGACGTTTGTCTGTCTGTCTCTTTGTTTGAGTCGGGAATTGTAGAGACTGGGGAGGCGGAATGATAAAGAGAGCTAGGCAACGACAAATCTGGAGAAGTGACGGTGGAAGAGATCGTGTGGTGCGGGAAGGACCTCGTAGAGAAAAGATGGAGGTCATTTTGGGCGTCCTGTAAGAGCCATTAACATATATTTTAAGGACATTGAGGTAAAGTAGGTAAAAGTAGATTTGAGTCGAGTAATTATAAAGGAGGGGGAGTAAAGATGGCGAACCATGAGCAATAACAAATTTAGTGGTCTCTTGAGAGTAGTGTGAGATGCGGAAGACCTAACAGAGGAATAGCACTCTTCCAGAACAGTGCTTCGCAACCGGTGTGCCGTAAGATAGTCAGTCCATGGTGCGCCGCAAATTTTAGAGATAGAAACAGAAATAAACAGTAGAAACTGTGGCGTTTCAACTCTGCATGGACATAGTAAATATTGGTATTTTACCAAAGCTGAATTAGAAAGATAACAATCAATATGTACCATTGTTAAAATTTATTTAAGGAACTTGTTACAGGGGTCCATTATGAGTGATACTGGGAGAAAGTTCGATAAATGTTTGAAAGTTTCTCCAGTTAAAAGGTACCACCTCTTCGAGTTTCCAAGAGCTAACTATTGTTCAAAGTTGGGATTAAAGATACGTCTCTCAAGAACAATTCTTATTCCACAAAGACCGAAAATAAATATAATCCTTTCCAGTATTCCCCATTTCCGAAGGAATGGGAGCATTAGAAAAATCCAATAAATCCAAGTTAGTAAGGATCGTTTCATTCGTTGCTCCTTCATATTGAAGATATATTACTTTAAGTCTTTGGAAATGTTTGTACGTACGAGCAACAAACATCTTGATTTCTTGAATATTATGGATGAACATTTAAATACTCTTTCTGACAGGTTTTCTCACTATTTTAAATGTTGCGACTTAGAAAATTGTGACAGGGTTCGCAATACTTTTGGTACATCTGCAGAAATGTCAATGCAAAAATAACCTCTAAAAGTCCGAGTGAGAATTCATGGATTTAAGAATGGACCGGTCTCTTCAAGTGAAGTTTAATGAAGTATCACTCCAAGCAATTTGGGTTTATACAAAAAATGAATATCCAACTCTTTTTGACTGTGATATCACTGTGTTACAGCCATTTCTAACCACCTATATTTGCGAGCTTAGTTTCGCAACGTTAACGCGGATAAAAAACATCAAAAGGATTTGCTTAAAAAATTTGGATCATGAGCTTCGAGTAGCTCTTGGTAGCACAGATCCAAAATATAATGTATCTTTGTGCGTTAAAACATCCACAAATACCACACTGGTGTTTCATGTAGAGTGAAAATTAAATATTCGTTTAAAAAATATTTTTTAATTTTTGCGAATGTAACAAAATGTAAATTAACATAAATTCTGTAAATTTGTTTTTTATCTTTGAGAAAGTAATCTTTATTACAAAAACAATACATACCCGAAGGTCATAAATGGATATAAATGCGTTTGTATTTGCATATTTGTACATTTTAAATACCTCGTTTAATGTTGGTTTTATTTTTAGTGTCAATGATTAAAAGTTGAATGTGACAAAAATATTTTAATATGTTGTTTTAACATGTTTTTCAATTTAGGTATTAATGTTTGAGGAATAGAGTGAAAAAATGAAATAAAAAATATATTTGTACCCAACAGATTGTTTTCAGTTTAAACTCTTGCGTTCTTATCTCATGAATGTTTATATGTTGTAATTTTGAATATTTTGTAGTTTTTTATACAGTTTAGAGTTAAGAACATAACTTCTTATAAATAATGGTTCGTATAAAAAATTAAAATATTCAATTTGACTCCTAAAAATACATTTTTATAATCAACAGATAAAAAACTCACCAATAATGCTATAATAATCTCCCTTATCTATTTCAAGTGTTAGTAAAGTGTCTAATTTTCTATAACAAAAACTTGCATTCGGACAAATTATAAACCATTAAAAAAATCTATTCCAATAAGTTAAACATTTTAATTGATATAAAAATTTTGTCTTCTTTGCATGTAAACCAGGCGTTATTGCTAGTGTGTTTACCAAATTTTCTGTTTTAAAATACTTTGGTTCAATAAGAAATTTTTGATAGAATTGCAAAAAAATAGAGCTAACTTGATAGTATTAAAAGCACCATGCCCCTATAATCCTATTAATTATACACTAACCGGAATTTTGTTCTTAGATTAATAACATGGTCTCAAAAAGTAATGGTGATATAATTTAATATTATAAAAGATATAATGAAACTATGATTATATGAAAAATGTTATAATCATAAAGATTATTTTTTATAAAACGCGAAATGGAAACATCTTATTTAATCATTTGAAAGTTATTTTTACATTTGAACTTAGAATTTATTAATAAATTTCTATAACTACGTTAAAATGTAGAATATAATTAAAATCATTGGTCTTTAAACAATTCAAAGAATCAAGTTAAATTTTGATTGAATGTGCCGCAGTGTAGCGGAGAACGGAAAAGTGCGTGTCGCCAGCGAAAAAAGGTTGCGGAGCACTGTTCTAGAAGAGAGAGGAGGCAACAAAAAAATATGGTATGGAGGACACACATATTGAACATGTCAGTGAAGCAATAGGTTAGTCCGAGAAAATACTTGTGATGAAACATTTTTAAAGTGCTAAGAGAATAGTAATTTCCGATCGAAGGTCACCCCAAGGTATTTTAGTTTGTTCACGGAAGATATCACGAGGTCAAGAAACTTTATAACAAGTCTGTAGTGGGGATTTACGAAGTGTTAAGGTTAGGGAAGATTATTTGAAGGAGCTGGATCATGGTCCAACCGAAAAGAAGATCAGTAGCAGTTCGGAGTGCAGCATCGTCATTAAAGGGAATCAATCTGCTTGTAAATTTTCAGCAATATTCTTATAATACAACTCCACAAGAGGCTGGAGTAGTTATATCAACAATATCATCGACGCAAATGTCAGTCAATCACAATTCGCTTGGCTGTATAGGATTGTAACGATGAAACGAGTGAACGGGAAGAATGATAAAAATGCGAGGAAAGCTTATTAAAAATGTTCTTAATAATCCATCGAACGATATTTTATATTATTATTTTACTTTCTCATATACGTAGTATACTGAGCTAGTATTGTAATCGCGAAAAAATTCGATCTCGAGATCTTGATGGAAATATACGTTTTAAGTGTTCCTGAGACCGATAAAGCGGTTTCCGCCATTCCATCTGTCTGTCTGTTCGCGGCTCTACAGCCTAAACGGTAAAACGAAAATGAATGAAATCTCGTACTTAGGGATTTTATCATACAGAATCAAACCTATAAAGTAATGGTTGACATTGCGCAATAATTAAGGGCAGTTTATTCTAGGCAATTATAACAACAATTCGATTTTCTCAAAAAGACTTTGATCGAATTCCGTAGTTATTTGAGTTTACATCTTCAATAATACTACATACTCGTAGGTCACATTTCTCAAAAATTCTTGGGTAACTTTAATAAAATACGATTTTCATCAAATTTCGCATAGTTATTTAAGTTTATGTTTATAATGATTTGTACATAGTTCATATTTTTAGAAAAGATCACTAAACGACGCATTAGTATATGAAAAAGGTTGTGCAATGTATATTGTGCTTCAAAATCATCGCATGAGAGTTTTGTACATCGAGTAACTTTATTTATTTAAATTGATCTGTATGTGGCTTACGTCACGTGATATTTATTACAGTAATACCTTGATTGGCGAAGTGGATGCGTTCCATGACGTCACTCCGTCATCAGAAACTTCGTTATTAGAGGAAGAAATAACATAAAAGGCATAGGAATGGCATGTGACCTCAGAGAATGGGAGAGACAGTGAAATGTCATTAATCACTCACAAAAATAACATCAAATGTGTCTACAAACATGAAATAGTAATAAATCGATAGACCCTACTGAAGTGCTGTTCATCCGAATTTGCAGCGATGGGAATCGAGGTGACAGGAACTGCACAGAAGGCGAGGCATGTTAGTGTCATCCACATTTATCCAGTAGGTGTTGGACCTCGTCGACTATCTCGATACCTACTTCCTGAGAAATTTGTGCGAACTCAGTGACGATAAAATTGTACTCTTTTTAGTCCCTTTGCATAAAATTTCTGGAACTTTTGTTAAATTTTTCGATTTTTTGTGAAAATATTACCGGCTTAGTCATAACGGAGCTTTCTACTAACAATAAGAAGATTCGCTAAAGAAGGTTTTGCTGCAGCATGTTTTATTTGGAAGATATATTATGTCAAAAAATGTTCGCTAAGGTATTAAAAAAGGTTAAATTACACGTAGTTTCGTTATGCATCGTGGTATAAAGTAACGCATCTTGACGGGAATTTTCTCTAAAAACGATAAAATAGCTTTATCAATACAGATAGGGAAATGTTTCAAAGATCCGAAAAGTTTCTGTCGCCATTTTAGAATGATGTTGGATAGCTCCGAAAGGACATAGTGTTAGAAAGAGTTTTCCGAGCTTTTAGGCCTTTTTGACAGTTTTCCCTCTGATCTCCTATTGAAAAATGGATGTTCCAAAGCAGTCGGATTTTTTCCTCATGCATGCAACCATCACTCCCTGTGGGCCAGCTGCTGTTGTTGAGCAAAAAGCGCTTTCAGGATCAGAGCCAACAATTTACTCTCCGACAATTCCATTCTGTGTGTGCTCATACGCGTAAGCATTCACACAATTCCACATAAACGCACGCCCGCACTTACAAACACACACGAACATAAGACTCCCACACCCAGGTTTAACTTAGCTGAATATGCGACATCATGTATGGCCCTATATGAATCAGTTTATTTGATTTATTTGAAAAAAATCCTACTTTCTAAGGGTTGGATTGTAATTAGGTTCTTCCGCGCTCCTATTTCAAAATTAATTTATTTATAAAAATCACTTAACCGTCACATCCCCAAGCAACATGACATATAGGCTGCTCTAACGAAGTGGCCCGCAAAACATAAATAATCTAAAAAATGCCATTACTGTATGAGTTCGTACAGAAATGAAAAGAATATCGCCAATCAAAACTCTTCACGAATCGTGTCTCTCTTCCAAATGAAGAGGGAAGGCGGTGAAAAGGAGGAGGTAGAAGGTCGACGATGCAGAGCGGTCGAGCAGAGGAATATGGGTGGAATAAAGTGGAGTAATCGGAGGAAATGGAGAGAGAGGTAGGATAAATGAAGTCACCGACGGAAATACAAATACAGGAAAATATAACCTATCAGAGATACGCCACAATTCCGGTCGCAAGAAAGTCGGGAAAATAGAAAAATATTTGCGGGACATGTGGCATTCGTTACATTCTGTGTGCCACTGCCTGTGTATAGATCACTAATTGTAAGAATGCCTAAGGGAGCGGACCGGGGAGGGGGGGAGTTGGGCCGATATGGAGGGGATGGAAGAGCGGAATTCAGTGTCATCCACGCTTCCACTCTTCCATTCTTATCATTTCTCTGCGGATCCCTTCCACCCCCTCCCTCCAATTCATCCTTTCTCTCTCTCACACTCCCTCTCACTCTCTCTCTTACTCTCTTTGGAGACACTCCGCTCCCCAAATCGATCCTATGTCCCTTCTCCTCAGCCTCCTCCTACAACTTCCATTCTACAGCGCAAACTTTAACTCCAAGGCCTCTCCCTCCTCTAGCACCTTCTCATTCCATAATCCTTTATCCCTTAAAGGGGCGCTCGCTTACTCGTGGGAGTCTTGTTAGACCGGCCGCTCTGCACATCAACGACCAGAACAAACATCTCTCCCGATCAACCGCACATTCGTCCCTCTCTCCCTCCGCCTCTCTCCCTCCACCCCTGTCCCTCCGCCACTCTCCCTCCGCCTCTCTCCCTTCGCCTCTCTCCCACCGCCTCTCTCCCTCCGCCTCTCTCACTTTGCCTCTCTCTCTCCGCCTCTCTCCCTCCGCCCCCCTCCCTCCGCCTCTCTCCCTTCTCCTCTCTCACTTTGCCTCTCTCCCTCCGCCCCCCTCCCTCCGCCTCTCTCCCTTCTCCTCTCTCCTCCTCTCTTCCACCGCCTCTCTCCCTCCACCCCCCTCCCTCCGCCTCTTTCCCTTCGCATCCATCCCTACACCTCCATCTCTCCGCCTCTCTCCCCCTGCCTCTCTCCCTTCGCCTCTCTCCCACCGCCTCTCTCCCTCCGACTCTCTCACTTTGCCTCTCTCACTTTGCCTCTGTCCCTCCGCCTCTCTCCCTCCGCCCCCCTCCCTCCGCCTCTCTCCCTCCGCCCCCCTCCCTCCGCCTCTCTCCCTCAGCCCCTCTCCCTTCACCCCTCTCCCTCCACCTCCATCTCTCCGCCTCCCTCCCTCCACTCTCCTTCTAACTCCATTCCCCTCTTTGTCCTCATTTTCCCGTAACGCTTTCATTCATTTCTAGCACCACATATCCTACACTTGTTCCAACTCCATCCCTTCTTATTTTCCTCCATCCTCTCTCTCTCTCTTTTCCTCTCCGCCACATAGCGAAAATCTCAAAATAGTCCACCCTTCACATTTTCGCAATCTATCTCTATCACACGCACTTTTAATGCATTCTCAGTAAAACAAACATTCTCATGCCTTTGAAAGAAAAAAATTCTTAGCCACCTGGGATAAGATTCTGGACGGCCATGTTGTCAAACGAAAATGTTTGTTTTTTCTTTAGGTTTGTTTGTCATCCCTTGTAGATAGGGACAACATAACAGTTTATGTTTGTTGTTGGAAAAGGGATTTGAGTGATCGCGGTGGAGCAGAGAGTGTTGGTAACTAATATAGAAATTTCTCATGACGGAATTAAAGTAATTGGGAAAATGACATAGGTTCATACAACTACATCGTTTGCTTTTTTGTGTAGTTTTAAAAACTTTATTGTTTTTTAACATTTTAAAAAAATATAGCGCGCATTGGCTATACACCGATAAATTTTTTGGTAAACATGTGCATAATTTCTGCCAAATTTTGTGGCTATGCTTTAAGGAAAACATTATTGAAACAGATTTTTCATACGAAACATATCATTTTTAAATGAGATAAATGATTTTTGGGAGAAAACTCGGGGTTTAAATTCGATCGCAACTGAAATAATACCAAAATGTTGAATGAATTTACTATAAATATTATTTTTCTAACTGCTAAATACCGAGTTCAATTTAATTACATTTTTTACAAGTTTCGTAGTCAATGTTCTCCATGCTTATAAATAGCGTTTTACATGGTTGATGAAGTATAAGGAACTGAAATTTTAACACAGTTTTACAAAATCAATTATCAGATTGAAATTATGGTTATTTTTCGGAAAAATAAGGCTGGTGCGTCAAGAGTTGGGGTTAATACGATCTACCACTGAGAACGGCTACCTTACGGCTGAAATCAATTCATTCGTTTATGATCACATGATGTACGCTCAAAATGAATGAAATTTTGCTACCCTTTTTAGTTAAAGGGATTTTAAAACTTGCCTATTTAAATATGTTGCTTTATTCACATGGATCAATTGTCAGAGTTTTTCTTATTTCTAATAAGGTTTATTTTCGTCGCTTGAATTAAAGAGGAGTTGAATATCGTCGCGGATCTCTTTTTAATAACTTTTATATTATGAGCACTGCATGTATATATAGTTAACCCACACAGCACAAATGTCCCAGGGATATCCCATCCTTATCCCATTCACGTCATGGATATCCCAGATGTCCCTTGGAGATCCTCAGGATATCCCGAGGGAAAGTATGCATAATCAAATGAAATTATTAGAATTCAACAGTGCAGGGAAATTCTGCTATTTTATAATGTTCTGTTTATTTTTCTTTCACATTAGTACACTTTATCATCAATTTTCACCATAAATTTCTAATATCCTGAGGATGTCCGTAGGATATCTCAGGGATGTTTTTCACGTTTCTCGGTATTAGATGAAATAACATGATTATATTAGTCAAAAAATCTTTCTTTGAATAGTCTTGTGTATTTCCATGAAACCATGCCACGGTTGGGATATCCCTGGGATACCATTCTCGGATATCCCTCGGATGTCATTTGCGAGGACATTCGGATCTCTCTGGGATATCCCTGAGATCTCTTGGATGTCAACAGGAGATCTCAAGGATATCCCAAATATTCCGTTGGACGTTGCATAGATATCCATGGGATATCTTTGCGCTGTGTGGGAAATGTCGGTTTGTAATAGGCCTCATAAAATCGTTAGTAAGTCTGAACCAGTAAGAGATCCTAACGGAACTAAGGCTGTGTGAGTTGATATTTTATAAGTTTTAATTTTAGTAAGACTTCATTTTGTAGAGGTATTCAATGAAATAAATCATAATTTAGTTTTATTAAAATTCAAAATCGCATTGTGCATCAACCATCCAGCGTAAGACTGTTATATCTGATGAAAGTATGCTTTAAATTAGAGAATGGAGAATTAGACTGACTTGATAACTTAGTTAGTTAAAGCACCTGCCCGGCAAGTGGGAGACCTGGGTTCGAGTAACCTTTTTAAACTTTTAAAAAGGTTTTAAATCAAATCGAGTAAATTACATTTTTAGTAAACCAAAATTCATTTTTTTTACTTTATAATAAAAAACATAAAAGTTTTTAAACTATTAATCCCCTAGGTCAGGGGGAAAACAGGAAAACCTAAAAGAGACCCTCCGCTTAACCGCTGGCATGGGTTTCTCCCAAGTGTTCCACCCTTTTCTCAAGAATTATCTCAACGGGGGCGCGACCGGATGACGCAAATTGCAGTCCAGTAGCAAAACAATAGCAGTGTCCTTTCACAGGCTTATCTGGTATCTTTACTCGGAAGGATGAAAACAAGAAAGCGGCTTCTTTGAAGTACAAATCCGACGTTGTCCTCGCCATCGCTTTTCTTGGGAGAAGTGCAAAATGTCTACAGCAGAGGTCCCCAATCTTTTCTTCTCTTAATCTCATTGGTGCATAGGAATATTTTCCCCGAGAGTCGGGTAAGAGTACGGAATTTAGGCAGTTATTGTGTCGCAGGTCGTTCCACAATCCAAATGGCAATTCCCCATGTGTCATAGTGTCCCATGAAGCAACGCATCTTTAAAAAGATAATATCCGCCTTCTTCTAACTACCTAAAAGGGTTATTCGCAAATCGCTTCTCTCGAGGTGAAAAAGGATTTCCTTACCTAGATTTCATCGCTCAACATACTTTGGGTCCTCAATAAAATTTGCAGTCCCTCTCCTTCAGTATATCATTGCTATAACAGTGGCTGAAGAAGGATTTTCTCGTTCTCTATGTTCACTACCTTACAGGTAAATACTAAAATATTTACGTTAAATGTTTCTCCCATTGAATGCGATTCCTAATTTTTAGATTGGCATGGCAAAAACATTGTCAAATATGTATATTAGTTAGAATATAAATCCATAATAGTAACCGACAATGTTCGCTTCAAAACTTGCCGACAATGTTCGCTTCACAACTTGCCGACTTCGTTTTAAATAGGTAGAGAAGTACTGTAATCGTTATGAAAAGAAAAATCAAGATAATTGCTTCATTCAACATTTTATAGGTTCATGTTAGCGTTTTGAACCAGAAGTCAACATTATATGCACGTATCAAAACATCGTCTATAATCGAAGTTTTGCGGGATTTTTAATTATTTTTAAGCAGTTTTATTACTATATTTGTCATGATCTTATATAATAATATTAACAAAAGATTCTTTATAGGGTTTTAGCTTGTATGTACCACCGGGGATCTCACAAAGTCTTTATCCGCTAATGCCTGTCAGAAGAGTTTTTGGCTAGAAAGGCAATAATTCCAGTGTAAGATTGGGGATTGTAAGATTGTTATTTTCATGAAGGACCCTATAATACAGCTAATATTATATTGATAATATCGTAATATTTAGATTGTTTATTGTGATTTTTATTAAAATTGAAATTTATTTTTTATATTCTTAGGTGAAGGTTTTCAGACAGACATTTGAAAAATTATTTCTGTGAAAAGTGCCCAAAATGAGATGTCAGCAAAAAGCGAAAACTTAGCTACGTGCCTTGTGGAAGTGGAAGACTGTTTAACGAAGAATGGACGGGTAAATTTGGTGTCATTGAACGACAAAGTAAAGCGTTGTGCATTATTTGTAACGAATCAATTGTTTCGCACAGTCATAATGTCAAACGTCATTTTGGAACTAGACACTCAAATCTTTCGTCATTGTCGAGTGCAAAGAGAAGAGAATATTTTGATATTAAAAAAAACATCAGGAGCAATATGTGGGTTTTGAAGCGATGTACCGCCCAAATAATTATATAACAGCAGCTAGTTTTTGTTTAGCATATTGTATTGCACAACATGGGAAATCACACTCTGATGGAGATTTCTTGAAAGAAGCTTTCTTAGCCTGTTCTGATTCGCTATTTGATTATTTTAGTAACAAGGAGTTGATCATGAATCGTGAATTTCTTATTAGTAGGAACACCGTAAAAGATCGAATTTGCTTTTAAACAAAGACGTTACAAATCAACTACTAACGGATTTAAAATCTGCAGAAATGTTTTCACTTTGTTTGGATGAAAGCACGAATGCAACAACACTGGTGCGACTTGCGGTTATTGTCAGATTCTCCTCTAAAAATACAATGAGGGAGGAATTAGTTAAATTAATGGCATTGCCAGGGAAAACCACAGGTTGTAATATTATGAATGAATTTTAAAAAAGAATTTAAAGAAATGGGGATCAACTTAAAACATACTGTGTCGGTAACAACCGATGGAGCCCCATGTATGATTGGCAAACATGTTGGATTTGTTCAATTACTTTAAAAAGAAATTCAACGCCCTTTGCTTCAATTTCATTGCATAATACACCAGGAAGCACTTTGTGCGAAAAAAAGTTTAAATTCACTTGAAAATGTGATTTCTGTAGTGACAAAAATTGTTAATTTTATTACTGCTCGCGCTTCTAATAAACGAGAGTTTGTAAAACTTTTACATGAGATTGAATCTCAATATTCAGATTTACTTATATACAACAGTGTCCGATCGTTGAGTCGCGGTCAAGATTTGAACCATTTTGTTAGCGTCTTAGACGAAGTAAGCTTGTTTTTAGAGGACAGAGAGCCAGATTTCCAGAGCTTACAGATACGAACTGGTTAAACGATTTAATGTTTTTTTGCGATTACATGCAACATTTCAATGAACTAAATGTAAAACTTCAAGGCCTAGGTCAGGTCGAATTAAGAATGAACGAACATATTAAAGCTTTTGAGAAGAAGCTTGAAGTATTCGAAAAAGATTGGCCGACAGAAAATTTAAAGTACTTTCCATCATTTAAGAATCATCTTGCAACATCACCTTTTTTCAC
The DNA here is from genome assembly GCA_036926305.1 of Uropetala carovei. Classification (NCBI taxonomy): domain Eukaryota; kingdom Metazoa; phylum Arthropoda; class Insecta; order Odonata; family Petaluridae; genus Uropetala; species Uropetala carovei. The sequence goes on along the minus strand of JAXCHB010000267.1, from coordinate 235,203 downwards.
TGATGACGGCAAAAATAAGATTGATATTATGAAAAAGTACACCTCTTTAATAGGAGATACAAAGAAAATATTTATGGAAAGATTTGATCAATTTCTTGAAGTAGAAAAAACATTAAAATTCATGATATGACCACATACAATCAAATTTGAATACCTTCATCGACTTTCTTCGAATGGCATGACATCAATAATTTAGAGATGGAATTAATTGAGTTTCAAAACAGTTTTGTATGTAGCAATAAATTCGTGGAGCTAAATGTTAAGTTAGGGAAAAGTTACAGCAACGATGAAGGGACTGAGAAATTATCAGAGGAAAGTAGAGTTGACAATTTAATTCTCTCGGAATTGAACTATTTATCTGATTCATTTATGGCATTGAAAAAATTAGCAAAAGCTCTTTTAAAGATGCTTGGATCAACGTATGTTTGTGAACAATTATTTTCTTATATGAATTTTATAAAATCTAATATAATAAATCGCCTTGGCAATGATGATGATGATACTGATGCATGTGTAGGATTGAAATCCACAAATTACACTCAACGAATCGATGCTTTGGCATAAACCCGACAACAACAAGTGTCACATTGACAAAATATGCATGTGTTTAGGAAAATAGTCCATTTTGTTAACAGTTATAATACTGAATATTTCATTCAATTATTAGTATTGTTTTGTTTTGCAAGAATGTATGTACAACATATTTCTTTTGTATTAAATTTATATAATATTTATTATATTTATTGTTACTAAATTAGGTAAAAATAAAGTAAATTTCTGATCATTATTATAATTACTAGAGTAAAAGCCTGTGCAAAAGAACGCGAAGGAATATAGTAGATAGTGTATTGTTGTGGATACTATTATTAATTTAATCATGCGTTTATTATGTCAGAATTTGTTCGAAAAATTCACCATAGTTTTCAAAGAAAAAAGATGTAAATGTTTTCAAAGGAAAAAGATGTAAATTATTCAAAATATTTAAAAGAATCTTTTTTCAATATTTTAAATTTGGTCAACAGTTTATTTAATGTTATGTAATAGTAAATGGCAAAAAACATGAGACTGGTTGAGCTAATAATAGCTAAGTATTTGAAATTTACAATGTGACACGCGAAGCGTTTTTTGTAAAGTCTCATGATACAATGTAACATGCTCATTGAAAAAGGTTTGCCATCCTTACACTAGGTCAGTGTTTCCCAACCTTTTTAGAGTCGCGGCACCATTAAGTGACTTTTCAGAATTTGGCGGCACCCCTCCCTGAAGTTGAACCCCTAACTCCAATCTCCATATCTCCTTTCATTTCGAAGTGCCTTTGCGACGAAATTAAGGTCGACGTAACTCTGGTTTGCATTCTTGAAAGCCGACAATGCAAAATGAGGCTAAAAAAGGGAAAGCAATATTTTTGCGGCACCCTTCAGAACACTTCGAGGCACCCCAGGGTGCCGCGGCACCCAGATTGGGAAACATTGCACTAGGTTGTTGGAAGCGCAGGCGTCAAGTTAGAAAAAATCGCTCGGTGATGTCAATTCCTCCGACATACGTTGAAAACCACGCGAAGAATGCAAAGTAGAGTCGAGGTAAAGGTATTTGGATGCCGAGGCGAGGATAATATCGCAAACTTCGCGAACGCGTTCTATTCGAAGCGCTGATGTGATATGTTGTGGGACGGCGACACGAATGAAATGCACCGGCTGTGCAAATTTTACGCTTTTGAGATGGAAAATATTTGTGCATCCAGTGAATAATGTATAGAAAGTACAAAATTGATTTTTCATACAAGGTGGATGTTTACCAGCTTCCAACTGTTTAAATAAGATATGTTTTGTATAAATATGCGCAGTGGTGGATTTAGAAGGGGGGGTGCACATGGCGCGCGTCAAAGGCCAGTGAAGCCAGGGGCTCCGTGAAGCAATGAGCCCCGTGAAGTAGGGGACCCACAAAAGCTTGTTTGTGTAATTTCAGTTCTAATATTACATTTACATGAATACCCTACAAGCCGCCAGAAGCGTTTGGCAGGGTATGTCACAGCACCAAATAAACTAATGTCTCTGCTGACTTGTCTTATTTTGTCTAGGAATAAAGATCTGTAGTATTTTTCGGTTCTAGCGATTATTACAAGGGTGACATTGATTCCATAAATTTTAAAAGTGAATTAGATCACTTTTTATTATTTTCAAAAGAAGAAGACAAATCATAGAGCATTACTGTAATGAATACATTGGTTTCCATTATGAAATCAACTTTTCCTGATGTAGAAGTTATTTTAAGAATTTTATTAACAGTTCCAATTTCAAATGCTTCGGAGGAAAGATCATTTTCGGCCCTAAAGCGTGTGAAAAATTATCAGAGTAACACAATGAGAGACAATCGTTTGAATTGTTTAGCTTTACTTTGCATTGAGAATGTTTTTTTTAAATAATATAGATCCGAGCGTAATAATATGTAGATAGTTTTCCAAAAGATAAATCTAAGAAAAAAAATTTATGAATTACTAGTACCTTTCATATAGTAATTATACCTGTTGTAATTATATGCCTCATTTTGATCAGTTGCGCAATGACAATTTTGGATAATATTTTAAGGAATTTATTACTTCTTTCGGAAAAATGTTATTTTCTACAAGAAATGAAGTGGACTTTTCACAGATTTTTTCATTTGTATGTAGCATTTCTATTAAAGTAATAAATTTTCCAAAATATGGTTTTCTATAAATTTTGTCAATTCTTTATAAACTTTCCATCTTATTTGTTAGTGATTCTTCATCCTTCTTAAAAAGAAAATCTGTATTTCCATAGAAAAATAAAAAATGAATATGAGGGTTTGTAGCAATAGGTTAAATGTATGTAGGTTATATGAGTACCATACTATTGAGGGTCCCGAATTTTTTAGTGCCACGGGCCCCGAAAGGCCTAAATCCGCCTCTGTGTTTGCGTAAGGTTTTACCTAAGAAATAAATATAAATTAATTTATATATAAAGCAAAACGGGTTATTTAAGAAAAAAGGAGCGGTTGAGATAAATGCGACTGATGATATGGATTGCTAAAGGAAGAATTAGTTTCTTTTGCAGTGGCTGTTCTCATAAAAACGTTTTAAAACCATATTTGTAAATAATGATAAATTTATTGACGTTATTTTTGGATTCCAGTAAAAATTTGGGAAAAATATGTTTGCATATGCTTTACGTAATTCGAAAGCTTTCTCTAGATAAAACAGTAGATTAGTGATGTTTATCTTGGGGGCTGGGCACAAAACTTCATAATGCAGTTACTTTCAGCAATATTTATCCTCCTTCTCAGGAAAGTGTTTTAAACTTTGAAAAGGAATAATTATTTCAATATATGCTAATGAAGGCATCTAAAGCTACTAAATACATTCTCCTTTCCGATAGAGTTCGGAGTTTAATACGTGGAGCTGTTTACTGTATAAGAGAGAGATTTTCCCGATAGTTTACTTTAGCGAAGGATTGAACGGCAGCTGCTACACACGCAAATAGTCTCCCATCGGCTGAGTTTCTCCAAATTCTGCAGATTTACCTTCAAACTTTCTCTTCATATTTTAATCACACTCTCGCTCTAGTAAACCACTTTTATATATCCCAATCCCACAGAATACTGGCACACATAACATCGCAACTTGCAAGTAAATGTGAGACATTCTTCAAATGGAATAGTTATAAGTGACAGAAATAAGATTGTAAATCTACGAATCTCCAATTGCAATTAAAAAGTTTGGGGAAGTGCATACCATCCTACGTATATTACACCTAAGAGTCCTTCCTCTCTTTAACCTCGTTTAGGTCAACTCTACTTCGCTACGAACTTGCTGATATATTATAAGGGTCAGCAGATTCGCGTAATTCTAAGACATTCGCAGTTACGTCGTTCGTCATAGACCAGAAGACGACGCCAACTACTCTCTGTAGCGTGAATGGTGTTGGTGCTCAAATCAGTACTAAAGGAATTTTTACTTGTTCTATGTTAAACTTCATTCAACTAAGAACGCGGACTGCATCTCAGAGAACATCTGTAAATAATCTGTTTATTTTTTGAGGAAGGAAATATTGAGGCATCAGAGAACCCAAAGGAAGAGATTGGAAATATGTTGAATTTCTATCGTTTACGGGTGTTCAGAAAGGAATTCCATCCGTGGACAATGCGCGTCCATTAGTAAATTGAAGGAATTCGAATCACATGCTAGATATCACACTTTCCTCATATGTGTACCCGAGGAACGTTGTCAAAGAAACTTTTTTAACGTATCTTACTGTTAAATATATATTTCTTGCATGGCGTGAGAATGACTTGATTAGACAGTTTTCCTCCATCGAAAGTCTAAATAAGCTAAAGTGTCTTTATTCTTTATTTCTTTATTCTCAATGGGTTGGGTTGATTTTTGAACAACCAATATTTAGTATTTATTATGTTCTATGAAGCAATTTGCATTTATTAGCATTTTATTTGTTTTTGGGGAAAATCGTGTCTGAATTCGTCTAAAAGAGCACATATACCGAATCTCGGAAAACTTAACTCGCTTTCAGGGGCAAAATTACGATCTTAATCTAGGAAGGACACATTTCTATAAACGTAAACATCCACACCATCCAAAGAAACGTTTTTGATGCCTGCATTTGAACTGTGTTGTCAACATGACCCGAGCGAGTATAAGAAAAGGTCCTCATAAGGACGAAGCAACATCTTTCTTTGTGTGTATTTCCCTCGCTCCTCTACATCCACTATATCCCACTCGCTTCTCTTTCTAACATCTCCTTCAATCTCACTTACGCGGGCTCTCCCAACTTCTTCTTCCCTCTTCCCTTACACCACTCTTAATTCTTCTCCTTTGCTTCGCTTATCGGGGTTCTTTTGTACTTCGCAGCAGTGTGGAGGGTTGAATACGATGGGGGTTGGAGGAGAGTATTAGTCATCTCTTTTGGTCTTGAGAGAAAACAAGTTCCATGGACATCCACAGGTGGAGGGGCGTGGTTGTAGAGGGAGGGAGAGGGGGGCAGGGAGGGAGAAGGGGGGGAGAGACAATGGTCCGCCGTCGCTAGGGAGGGCCCCCGCCGGAGAGGAAAATACGGAGTAAGGTAGAATCCGAAGACGTCTCAGCTGCGTGCAGTTAAAGGTGGAGCACTTTGGTTCTCTTGGAAGTTTATTTCCCATGGCACTGCAATAGGTTCATTTAATGGTTGACGTCACTACAAACGGATGAAATACACGATAAAGACTGACAAATGCAGGAGAGAATTTTCTGAGACCTTTAATATTAGCGTTCACGCATGATCCAAGTCTTATTTAGATGCTACAGTTATGAGTTTTCATTGATTATTTAATTATTATTAGCTATATATTTCAGCAAAATTGATGTTGAAATTTCGCAACGCTTCTCCACACGTTAACGAGTACATAAACAAGTAGAATATCACAACGTGAACAAATTACATTTTAATCCAATTTTTATGTTAAAATCTTATTGGAAGTAAAGAGACGAAAATATAAGGAAAATAAAATCAATCAAGGTATTATTTATATACAATTTCATGCTTATCCGTCTCGTTGGCCGAAATTAAGGTGTAAAATGTGCGAATGAAGTCATGATTTTCGCCCTCCGTGTGGGAGGACATACTCGGCGAGCAGTGAAGGGAAAGGAGGAATTATATTCATAAATTCAGTTTTCTCGCCTATCGGCAGAATAGCTTGGCAACGTCGACAATTATTTTGATACAAGAGAGATTTTTACGTCCACTATACAGAAGCCAACGTTTTCTACGATTCGCTTATTCGAAATAGCGATCTTTTACGGTTATTGCAGGTCTCTCGTGGAATTCTTTTGCTCTAATTTTTCGGATATCTGTTACCACTAGCGACGGGTCCCTTAGTGCTCGCGGTTGTTGGCTAGGGACGTGACGACGTAAAAGTATTTCTACCTCATGATCTTAAAATTCATGCTCGAGATACAGCAGAATCACCAATGACATCCCATATAACTCGAGAATTACATCTCTGACGTATAAAACAACCATAATGATTGAGTAACAGTGTTCTTATGTATTTAGTTTTATTACTTGCCCGAATCAAGTTAAAGATATATCGTATTAGTATACATATAAATACTTGCAGAAGAGGAAATGTAACTAAGGATATTTAGGGCAATTAGGTGTTGAATGAAACCCAGTGAGCAGTTACCGGAAGGAGGGCCGCTGGGGTGTCGGAGAGATACCTTTGTAGACGTTGTTCAGGGCCGGCCCGAGGTACGGGCAAGCCGGGCGGTTGCCCGGGGCACCTAATTGTTGGGGGCGCCATCCCGATCATCTGCCCATGCATTACTTGCAAGTGAATAAATATTGGACACCAATTTATATCGTGAAACAGGTTAGAATCATGATGATTCCTTTTATTTATTGATTATCAATAAGTTTTACAGAGCGTTGAATAAATTAAGCTATATTCTGTAAATGTCCCAAAAAACATTTACGGAGGGGGGCGCTGGAGTGCTATCTCGGCCAGGGCGCCAAAATTCCTCGGTCCGCCTCTGCGCTGTTGGAGCTTTCTTTAAAGGCGCATAGTATTTTTGAGAATATTTTGTAGACTGTTGGGAGTAGGCTGATCGGTCTGTAGTTATTCAAGTCTTCTTTGGAACCTTTCTTGTGCAGAAGGATAACACATGCGTGGTTCCATGTTTCTGGTATCTTTTTCTTCCTCAGACACGAAGTAAAAATCTTAACGAGAATCGTTTCCATACGATTACTTGTTGCGTTGAATACTTCCGCTGTGATACCATTCACTCCAGATGCTTTTGGTTCTTCATACTTCGGATTGCGTGTCTCACCTCTTCTTGAAGGATATCTGGAACCGCTTCGGTGGGCATATTTCCATCTTCATTTACTTCATCATTTGCTAGAGGATCCTCATACAACTTGGAGTAATCCGTTTTAGGATTAATTTCCTACTATGGGTTATGAAGCCGTCTTCTAGGATCATGGCCACCAGCTGTCTCTTTCTGATCGAGAGGTGCTGCTTCAGTTTCTTGTAGCTTCTATTGTTTTTTATCGATTTCTGGATTAGTGCATAGTTATATTTCTTCACATTTTCCTTGTTGCACTTCCTTATTCTTGGTCTTCAAGCGCACTGAATAGATGTTTCAGATGGAGCTGAAATTCTTATATACGTTCTTTTAGCACTTGCGTTTGTTAATAGACTTAGGCTTCTTCTTTATAAGCTTCTCTCTTTCCAACTATGATTTGAACTTTATTCTGCATCTTACCAAGCGATGGTCACTTCCAGTTTTAAACCGGTTGAGGACGGAACAGTCTCCAGCCAGTTACTTCTTATTGACTAGTATGTAGTCAAATTCGTTTTTGGTACCATTGGGTCCTTTCCATGTCCATTTTCTATTGGGACTCTTTTTGACATACACTCCAGACCACTCCTGTGACTGAGGTATATTGACGACATTTTTCTTCTTTCGACACATGGACCCGACTCATTCAAATCCTTTTTACAGCACCTCTCTTCACACCATACGCTCTCCTTCACCCACCACTCCTCCCTCTCCAGCATCGCCTTCTTGGATGTCTACCTCTCCATCTGAGAAAACCAAATCCAGAGCAGAGTTCACTTAAAACCCTCCAACCGCCTTCAATGTATCCACTTCCACAGCTGCCACCCCCTCCACACTAAAAATTCAAACTCCTGCGCCCTAGCCCGCCAGGGCGGAGAATCTGCTAGGACAGAGACTCACTCTCCGAGTACTGCTCCGTCCTCGAAAATGCATTCCTCCAACACGGATACATGCCGGACCTGATCCGGGACCAAATACGACGTGCAGTCGCACCCAGCACTCCTAACCTACACTCCAACCGCCCCGAAACCCCCGACTCTACCCCCCAACTAACCATAATCACCATCTTTTATCCCGGCATCCACGATACCCTACAAAGCATCTTAAAGGCAGCCCACCCAATCCTCATTTTCTCCCCCAACCAGGTCTCCTTCCCCACACCCCCAATCCTCTCCTTCCGCAGGCCTCCCAAGCTAGCCAACATCTTGTGTAGAAAGGAACCCCCATCACCCACTCCTCTGCACCCTGCATGGTCCCACCTCTGCCGCAGACCCCGATGCCTAGCATGCCTTATAAACCCACCCTCCAACTCATTCTCAAACCTTACCACTAACATCACCTACCCCATAACTTCCCCTACCAACTGTACCACCCGCAATGTCATCTACCTACTGACCTGCACCCAATGCCCCGCCTTTTACGTCGGCCTCACCAGCAATCCCCTCAACATTCGCATGAACGACCATCACAACAGCGTTAGTCTTAAACGACAGCTACCCGTGGCCGTTCATGAAAATAATCATAATCTTAATTTAAATGTTTGTTTAACGGTCAGGGCCATTCGCTCCCTCCCGGACGTCACTTCCGCCCCCCAACACAGTAGGCGCCGATTACTGTGATCACATTTGTGTGTGTGTACACACACACACACACACACACACACACACACACACACACACATATACTTATATACATACACACAACACACACAGTAGGCGCCGATTACTGTGATCACATTTGTAAATTATATTTTGATTCCATTAAAAGGCGATTGTAATAAGCGAAAATCATTACAATATCATCTGCAGGGTGGAATTATAATTATATACATATACAATGTAAAGTTAAACTTTATTACATATAAGGTGGAACTTATTTACTGACAAAACTAAAAGTGTTAATATTGCTTATTTTTAAATTTATACATACATAAGTACATAGTACATACAATTGATAACTATACTATTACACTTTTTAAAACAATTATAATTTTAAATGGTCATTTATTTTCCTTTGCTTCAAATTGTCACTAAAAAGTCGATTGAGAGAGTTTTCAATGCTGAATAGCAATCTACAGTTTTACTAATTCATTTTCGGGGAAACGAAATATTCGGGAAAATGAATATTGATTCTTATAACCGAAAATGCATGGCATGGTTGAACCTACAGGTGTCCGAGGACTCCACTGTGCTTCGCCCTTTAGCCTCCGTTTACACCCTTCCACCGACTTTGAGGCAGTTGGAAGGGATATATATATATACATATATATATTCGATGATATTTACTCCGAATTACGGACGAAATTATTATTGTTAAATAACCTCATAATTTTAGAAAAGTTATATAAATTTAGGTGATCCTAAATGAAGATTAACATTTGAATTATTAATTTCAGATCATGGCTCGTAATGCATATATGAGAAACTGCATTTTCTGCAAAAGTTACATTAGATATAAATCAAAAAGTATAAGTTTAACAAATTTAGTCTCTTAAATATGTCATTGAAAATTGAACAGTAATATTTATTCTCGTTTAAGATTTGATATTTGTATTTTTTTTGGATAATAAATGTTTACCATGTAAAAGATGAACGTTGTTTCAATTTGGACGCTGGGTAGTAAATTACACCTTTGTATCTCAAAAGGGAAAGAATGAAGACAGCCATCAAGGTCTCGTATTTTTTTGCACGTGACATTTTCCTCGTGTCTCCACGAACAAAAGTGCGCGTGATTAATTTCAGATAGTCCTCGGCATCAAACCGCGAGCGCGAAATATTCATTTTTCTTCTTTCAGTAGAAAGTGTAGAGGATCGACGCTTACGGCAAAAAAATAAGAGACCTACATATCTAATTCATCATATTTGTTTTTTGTATAATATTTTGTATAAAATCAATCCTCTTTTCCTGATATATTTATCGCCAAACTCCTCTCTCGCTGCGTACGTATTTATTTACTGTAGATGTTTTCTCTCACTCTCTGGCTCTATATATATCTCTCTCAGCTATCCTTTCCTTTCTCACACGCGTTCAAAAACACACTCCGGCTTCCTTTTGTGTTTGCTTCGATTTTCTCTCTCCCTCTCACTCATTCGGTATTTCTCCTTTTTATGTAGCTTTCTGTCTCTCTCTCTTCCTTTATCTTGGTCTCTCTCTCGCTCTCTTTATGTCTCTCTCCCTCCCTTTCATTTCCTTTTTCCCTTCATTTCCTCCTTCAGTTTCTCTTTCCCTCTCTCCATTACACCCCCTTTCTCTCCAAGTGAGCACAATAAAATATCCCAACAACTTTCCATGTAGAGGAAGATGTTTTTACGTTTTCAAAGTGTTATTCTAACATAAAAAGAGCCGGTGGTAATTTTAATAATTTAATTCATGTCTGCGGTATCCATTGGCAATAAATACGAGTATAGTACATATAAATTCAGACACGTAGTAAACCTCTCCTACAGTGCTTCTGCGATCGAGATTCTCTTTTTTCGATATTATACCGGTGATAAAATTTATAGTGAACAGAAAATTGATTTAAGCCAAAATTTTATTCAGCCATACTACGTTCACATGAATTTTTCCTGTTAAATATTTCAACAAGACCAATTATTTTTTTCAACACTGGCCAAACTTGAATCATTCTACGAATAGATTCACATACGAATAAATTATTAATTCAGGCTTAAATCATATTATTTCTTGTTTATTTAGAAAAAAACTTCGTAGAGACCAGAGAAAGATATGCAGTTTTTGCAAAGAATTTATTTGCTATGGATGTTTATTCCAAAAAGGACTCGCACAACAGGCATATGCACACAAGTAAAACAGATAAATAAATTAAAATATAGAGTTAATTCACACAATTTATAATCCGGTGTCGCGTGTTGGTATTCGAAATAGAAATAAACTCTGGTAACCTTTACGGCCGCACGTGTAGCGATTATTCTTCAGTGATTCGCTCTCGACAACGGAGGTGCGGAGAGTGGATTATTGTGTGACGAGGAGAAGAAAGAGGCATAGTATGAGATGCGCGGACAGTTTGGGTTGGGTTGGTGGGCGATGGAAGGAGGAGTGACACGCTACAAGCGGTTGCCGTGGAGACAATGGTTGGGATTCGGTCGGGTAACCGTAAAAGCCGAGATATGGCTGGTCTGGCGCGAGGAGAAGGACACAAGAATTGGATAGTAACCACGGAAACAAGGGAGAGAAAGGTTTGGAGTGCATGGAGGCGGAATAATGGTGGGACAATGAAAATGATTGGACGAGGAAATATAGTACTTGTAAAAAAAATACAGAAAATTGGAAATAACGAACGGGCGATATAAATAAAAAATATAATACTGTTCTTCGAAAGTCGTTCGTACATATCGGTAGAAATGGCTAGGATGATCAAATGCGAAATAATACGGGTGGAAAATGCGGGGACGGAAAGAAACATTCTGAGAGGCATCGTAGGTTGGAAAATGATAGAAGGAGATAAAGGGAATGGGAGAGGGCTTGAGAAAGGAAGGGGAAAAGAGAAAACGGAGAGTAGAGGGGGAAAGAGGAGGCCGAAGGAGTGTCCGGGGGAAAAATGAAATGTATCTGAAAAATCGAACTGTCCAATTAAGAAAACATATCCAGTCCATTATGTTGAATTGCGAAAGGAAATAAAATAATATATCCAAATATGCCTTAGTAGAGATGAGTCTTATGCGAAACGGGAATCATTACGTGGATATATTTTCATGGCATTCCTGAGAATTTCGCTTCATCATCTCTTTCCTTGTTCCTCCACATTTCCATATCTCTATTACGTCGCGTATTCATGTTCGCAGTATTTTCGTACATCGCGATCTCCAAAAATTCAAAGTAATCAGGTTGGCATGCATCCCTCCTTCCTCTCTGTTTCCACTATTAATCCCATTAATTTAAATTTTTAACATACGCCTTAATACCCTATTAGTAACCATTACTTTTCAATCCATAAGATTACAACGGTGATAACGTGATATCCGGTGCACGGATAAATTTTCAATCAACATCAATTAAGAATTAATTTTTCCGGTGCCTTTCCTCAAAGCAAATCAATGGGAAAGCCATAGTCTCTCAACACTTATTTTAAGGAATGTTATATTTTAGAAAATCTTTAACTAAAATAATATAGTTTTTACTTAATTTTAAATTTTACGAGAACTTTTGGATTCATGGCCGACACTTGTTTGAAAGTGCATAGTTTCCGAATTGACTTGATTTTAACCTCTAATAGTTTTTGTGTTTTTATAACGGAAACTGGAGAAAGGCGAAAATAATCCAACGAAACCCAAAATAGTATGAATACTTAAGGGTAGTACACTATTTCTCTGGCGGCTTAGGGGCTATACTAAATGTTATATCCTACGCGAAATGCGATTTGATCTCTGGACCGAAGATATTCTAGTCTTGGTGAGAATCTCTGAAGTAATCTTCCTAATTAAGCACGTGGTAAATATCTTGAGGGCTGTGATTCATTCAGATTCTGGAAAGCATCAAGCTCAATTTGTGGCTCAAGTCAAACTGAAAAATTATATTTCTCCATTAACAATAAAAATCTTGGAAAAACCAAATGCGCATTTCGGAGAGAAAATAGCCGTCATAAATGGCGATGCACCGATAGTAGACTCTAAAAAACTATCCTCTTAACTGACTTTAAAGCTATTTTTCTCTATCGTGAATATATCTTACTTTTATTCATCCCAATAGTTTATAGTTGCTGCTTGGAATTGCCTTATTTCTGTAGTCGGGTTGCCATTCCACTGCAATTGGCTCGCTTTCACATTTTTCTTAATCACGAACCCATTTCTCCCTATCCTTCCAATACACGTCCAATGATCGTAAAAGAGAGGTCGTCACATTTCCATTTAGCGCCGCTAAGCCCTAGGATGTCCCTTTCAATCTGACCAAACCTTTCTTGAAACCCTTGAAGTTTAGATTACGTGGAAAGAGCCTTGCAATCAAAGAAGTTCAGCTTAGGTGAATAAAATGGAGTAAAGACTGGAAATAAAATTGCCGTGGGTGTTAATCTCTTAGACTTATTTCAGGACAATGTCAAGGACACCGGATAATAAGGGTCGCTCACTGAATTTGTAATTCACCAGAAGGTTAGTGGACAGTAAAACACTTAGATGTCTCCTCTGGGGCATTGCCAATACATTACCATTGCAGTTGAATCTATCTACGGAGGATATATGTATATAATTCACCTTTGCGTTTTTCCCCATCCAACGCTTTGACTAAATGAGTTTGTGGGTTGACAAATTAAATACAAGTATAAAATGTACTAATAAATGAATATTAATCACTAATAAAAATAGAGATACTCGATTCTTGTGAAGAACATGAGGGAAAGATGTGATTCGTTATGGAAAATAGTTGCACGAAGGGGAGAAAAACATGTAAAAGGAGAAGAAAATAATTTATCAAAAAAATCAATCATTTCAGTTGTGAGGGTTCATTTGTTCGAAATACAGAGTAAAAACTTTTAAATGAAAATAGATTCCATGTTAAGTACTATGGGTAAATGAGTGAATTAAAGCACATTAGTTGAAGGACTATATTTTCCACTGAAATTCACTCCTACACACAAAGACTCTATGAAAATATTTCGCTTTCGTACATGGTCACGTTCATACTGGACATGTCTGACTCCCAATAAAATGGCCGCCGATTAGAATCTTGCCGTGGCAATAGCCATATTAAGCTTTTCTTTTTATAGCTGTAATGCTCTTTGTAAAGGCTATGAAAGTGTTGGTTATGCGATAGAAAAAAATCCAAAGTATAAATTGCGACACATATACAGTACCCACGGGGCCCACATAGAGAATTTTTAAAGTAAGATCAAAACTTTGAGAGTTTCTGAATACAACAATATACCACACGTCTTGATAGCATTATTGGTTTTCACGTAAAAAAAATATTGAAAGTGTTACCTTCTTAATGAATAACCCTGCATAATGAGAAGAAGTAAGGTTGACATAGTAGGGATGAGCAAAGCTAGATGGGAAGGAGAAGGGCAGTTCGACTCGGAATAATTCACGGTATTTTACTCTGGAGGAAATAGGGGGCAAGGGGAGCAGCTCTAGTAATTAGGAAAGATATGATGAAGAGCGTGACAAAAATAATAGCAACGAACGATAGGTTGATGGCAATAAAGCTAAAAGCAGTCCCAGTGGACATGTTGATAATACAGATATATATATACATATATATATATATATATATATATATAAATACTAAGGAAGAGGAAAGGTAAGTAAGGATGTTTTGGGCAACTAGGTGTTGAAGGAAACCCAGTGAACACTTACCGGAAGTAGAGCCGCTGGGGTGTTGGAGAGACACATTTGTAGAGGTTAGAGCTTTCGGGATGATCCCTTCATCAGCACAAGAGAGACACAAACATATATATATATAAACACTACGGAAGAGGAAAGGTAAGTAAGGATATTTAGGGCAACTAGGTGTTGAAGGAAACCCAGTGAACACTTACCGGAAGTAGAGCCGCTGGGGTGTTCGAGAGACACATTTGTAGAGGTTAGGAGCTTTCGGGATGATCCCTTCGTCAGCACAAGAGAGAAAAAGAAGAAATCGAGGAGATGTATGAACAAATTAACGAGATTTACGAAGAAGATGGAAGAGGAAAGGTAAACTGCATAAAAATGGGAGATTGGAACAGCATAGTTGGAGAAAGACAAGAAGAAAATGTTGTCGGTCAATACGGACTTGGGATAAGAAACCGAGGAGGAGAAAAACTGGTAGAATTCTGCATTAATAACAACCTAGTATTGACTAATACATGGTTCAGAAAACATAAACGAAGGCTGTGCACATGGAAAAGCTCAGGAGATAGAATGAGATGCCAAATAGATTACATCCTAGTAAAACAAAGATTCAGGAACAGCATAAAGAATGCTAAGACATTACCAGGAGCGGACACTGATTCAGATCACATCCTTCTAATGGTCGATGTAACTACAAAGCTATTACAAATAATGAAAACGAGAAGACAAAGACAGACTTGGGACCTAGAAAAACTGAAAGAAAAGAAAGATACATTCAGCACGAATTTGGAAGATCGCCTAAGAAAATTGGTAAACAAACCGAAGACTGTGGATACAGAATGGGAGGAAATTAAAGCCAGTATGAAAGATACCGTGAATAAGAGGTTAGAAAACAGGATAATAAAATTAGAAAAATTAGAAAAATATGGATAACTAAGGAAATGCTGGAGAAAATGGATGAGTGAACAGTTAATAGTGAAGATGGCAGAGCCAACTATAAACGCATAAACAAAGAGTTAAGAAGAGTAACAGATAAAGCTAGAGAAAATTGAATATTATAAAAATGTGAGGAAATACAACAGACGGAGAAGTTAGGAAGGTACGATATGATGTACGCTAAGGCACTGGAGTTAGAAGATTAGAAGCCTAATGGGATTCGTGGTAAAGGAGTTATTAATACAGATGGAAAAATAGTCGCAGAACCAAAGGATGTAGCACAGGTATAGGAAGAATACATTAACCCGTCAGGGCTCGCACCCCAATTTCGAACGTTAATGCTCGCACCGGGTCTGAGAGACCCATGCAAAATAGGTATGATAACTTAATCTGTAGAGTATATTTCATTATTTTAATGATAATATGACACTATAGCACTGCTGTCGAATGCATTTTATGTGTCACACACAATACTGATACATACACAATGTTTCATTTCATTTTCTAATTGCAATATGGCAAAAATACGTTCCTCGATGTAGGGTTATTGAAAAACGGTTATACAAAAGTGATAAAAAGATTCACTGCTTATAAAGATAATCTCAAGTAAATACAAGGTATACACAAAATCACTGCGCAGAACCTATTGAGTTATAATTATTCCTTGATAATTTTCAGGAACTCTCCAAAGATGAAAAATTATATCTCCAATAAATAAAATCAAATCTATTTGGAATCAGATATTCTTTATTCATCCTTTCTAATGTTTTCAGTACACTATTTTCAGTTTTCAATATCAAATTACATTTTTTAAATATCATTTTTAGTGACAATGTGAAGTAAACACACTGCAAAGCAAATAAATAAAATAAGCAAAAAATAAAAAAATAATGGCTGTAAATTTTTACAGTGGTTGTATTTTTTATTGCACTTAATTTTACTTGAAGGATAGTTCATACACTAACTAATATGGATGAAATCGTTAAAAATGCTTTCTTACCTCAAAGCGCGAAATAGTGTCTTGAATGCTCGCAGAGGGTCTGAGAGACCAAGAATGATGAAATGTCGTTCTGTACACTACAACGACAGACATTCTATTGATATTAAGGTAAGATGTATGTAGTGCATGGAGTGATGGAAAGGTATAGGGAACGACAGTGCTACAGCGTCTCTCATCTTGCAGTAAACACTATTACTAAATCAAGTGGGTCTCACAGACCCGGTGCGAGCTCTGTCGGGTTAAGGAACTATACAACAAGTAGGCAGGATCAGCACAAATAGAACTGGAAGAAGAGGATAACATTGAAGAAGACAACTTGAGGCCAAGTATTATGAAAAGCGAAGTAGAAAAGGCGATACTGGAACTGAAGAAAGAAAAAGCTACAGGCAGAGGTACTTAAAAGTCATGGGATCGGAAGGAATAAAAGTGATAACGAAATTAATTAACAAGATTTACGACTCGGTAGATTTGTCTCAGGATCTCCTATAACAATGATACCTCTAAAAAAGAAGCCAAAGGCAATGCAGTGGAAAGACTACAGAACGATATCCCTACTGTCACACATTTCGAAGATCATCACGAGGATTATTAATAAAAGGATAAAGAAAAATGCCAAAGAAATGGTAAGGGAAGATCAAATCGGCTTCAGAAGAGGACGAGGGACCAGAGATGCTATCCGTATAGTGAGAATCACATCAGAAAAAGTAATAGAGTACAGCCAATATTGCTGCGTATGTTTCATCAACTGGTAGAAGGCCTTTCATAGAGTAAATTAGGTACTGCTGATGGGGATATTAAAGGATATAGGTGTTCATTGGAGAGACAGGAGACTGATCAGGAATCTAAACATAATCAAGTTGTAAAGGCCAGGTTAGAAAATGCAGACACCAGCAGGAGTAAATATCGATAGAGGATACAAAACATATGGAGAGAGACTAATGCAGGAAGCGTTAGAAGACACGGGAGATTTCAAAATTGGAGGAAGGATTATAAGAACAGTGAAATACGCGGATGATCAAGTACTTCTATCAATAAAGGAAAAGGAATTCCAGAAAATGATAAATAGACTAGTGATAATAGGTATAAAATACAGTATGGAAATTAATACAGAAAAATCCAAGGTCATACCAATATCAAGTAAAGAATAAAATTTGAATATAAGTATTGGAGGAAAGCCTTTAGAACAAGTGTTACACTATAAATATCTTGGAAGATAATAACGAGAGAAGCAAAATGTACTAGAATAACGAAAGCAACAGGCGCTTTCAGAAGAAAGAAACTCATAATAACGTGGAATATAAAGGAGAATACCCGCAAGAAGTTGATAAAATGCTATGTATGGAGTATAGCTTTGTATGGGGCAGAAATATGGACGCTAAAGAAAAATGATATTAAATACTTGGAAAGCTTCGAAATGTGGACATGAAGAAGAATGCTGAAGATAAAATGGACAGATAGGATGAAAAACGAGGAAGTACTACGAAGAATAGGAGAGAAGCGAACGATTATACAGGCAATCACAAAGAGGAAGACGAACTGGATTGGACATTACCTGAGGAGAGAGTGCATGGTTAAAGAAGTGCTAGAAGGAAAACTGGATGGAAAAAGAGAAAGAGGTAGGAAATTGTTTCAGCTGATAGACGATTTGAAAGGGAAAGAGAGCTATCAAGACATGTAGAAAACTGCGAAAAATAGGAGTATACGGAGAACCAAGTTTAATCATTAATAATCACAGACCTGTCTACCGACAGACTACCTATGATGATGATACAGTAATCTCTCAATATTCGCGGCGATATCGTTCCTAAATAACGCCGCGAAACCTAGAATGTGTAAACTAATAGCTTATGGAAAAATTGAGATTGAAGAGCAGCTACGACCACGTCTTCATACAGCATTAACATTATTATTTTTAAACTTTTATTTAGTAATTATGAAAATAACGATTATTAAACGCCAATCTGTTATTCAGTCCACGCGGATTTAGGAAGAAATAAATTATACGCGGCAGACGGAATAACGCCCCCATTGTTTTTGTTCCCAAAATTTTAAGTAAAATGCATATGAATTGGTCGAGAAAGTACGGCAGTTCATTTATAATTGAATGTATTAATAAAATGTTTCGCTTTACTGTTTTGAAAGTCTGCCAACCGTACCGACACCATTCAAACATTACATGAGATCTCTAACAAATATAATCATGCATAGACATTCTTAGGGGCGTCTGCAATATATTTCTTATTATAGCGTTGTAAGCGAAACTAAACTGCTAGTACACAAAGACAATGAATATTACCCCCGTAGGGCTCTCTCACGAATACATTTAGTGGTCTCTGCAATGTGTGCTGCTGTAGGAGAGAACGATTAAGTGAAATTTACCTCTGGCGAGCATCGAAACTAGCTACAAAAATTTCTACGTGAATGCGCGAAACCGGGAATATGAAACACGCGAATAGTTTCCTATAGAACAATTATTCTTCTTTGCTGAAAGACTCTGAATCCTAAAGGTTTACGCCACGCTTTTCATGTTAAAAATTCCGGTGATTCCAATTCGACCGTGTGTCCAGTGTTCCTTATTATTTAAAAAGATTTTCACCTTTCCTTATTAGCTAAGTATAATTAGGTATTTGTTTTTGTATCCGGTTAATAATTTTAATTCTTTTACATCGCGATTGAATTCACGCAAACGTAGTGCAAACAAATAAGTACAATTCGCGAATTAAATTGATAAAACATCGGTAACTTGTCGTACATGTTATGACTTAGAGAAGATCAGTAGAGCTAAGTGAGAACTTAGATGAGGTCAATAATGCTAAAAATGTATTTCTAGATCCAAGCTCTTATAATAAATGACTGATTTTAACATTACTGGTCTCTTATGAGTTCTCATTTAGGGTTACTGGTCTCCTCTAAATCCACACTTTTACGGAGCTAGTCCTACCAAGTTATCAGTTATCTTCGCCATAGTCTATTTATTATAATACAATCTCGTCGAAACAGTTAATTTTTTATAGAAATGCAAAGGAAATACAGTAGAATTGGTTTATGCAAAAACACTGTTTATCAAATGAGAGACGTATAAATTTGGAAACGCAGCATATCGAAATCGCAACGATGAGAAACGTTTGCGAGAAAAGGAGAGCGGAGAGAGCGAGAAGAGAATAGCCGCAGGAGTGGATTCACGGAGTGGTTCGAGGAGTGGATTTAAAGGGGATGCGATCTAGAGGAGTTAAAGGAACGGATGGGCGAGAACGATAGGGAGGCGACGACGATATTCGATATATATATATATATATATATATAGAGAGAGAGAGAGAGAGAGGGGGGGGGGGGTGGGAGAAACAAAAGAGGATTGCGACGCGGCCAGATACGGAGAGATAGTGCTGGAATTTGCTCAGTCTAGGAGAATGTGATCCAAATAATGATAAAAACGATCGATTTTAGTATAAACGAACGGGTCTGGAGTATATCAGAAAGACGTGCTTTCGCGGATATTAAAACTCGCGTCGACCGGAAGAAATATTCCCGAGAATTATGAAAGGCATTAACGGAATCGGTATCTAAATTGTTTTAAAAATTCGTTTGCAAACATAGGCAAGTGATTTTAACTGGTAGTTGTCAACAATAGTGTAAAAATGTCGCAGATATATTTATAAAACATTTTTCAAAAATTTCATTACTAGATGGGTATTATCCAAATTTTGCTGCATATGAGTTAAATGCACTGCTGAAAGATAATGTTGAAAGAGTCACATTAAATATGCTTTTTTCACATAAACGACGGCCAAAATGAGCAATTACTCTTTCAATATAGAATACGGCAACAGTCACATGGTACATATTAAAGTAACATCAAAGTTTACAAAGATCATTGGTACCGCCGGAGATAAAAACTAATTACGAATGTTTGGAATCGGGATCACACAATTTCGAAGGACGAAAGGTGTGTACCAGCGGACGAAAAAGTGAGAATCCCTATAACCGAAGCCATTTGGAATCGAACTCACACACACAAACACGAAAAAGCGTCGAACCAAACCAAATGAATAGCGAACGAAATTAGATTTTGGCATTCGAAATGCCGAGAGAAAGGGATAGACGGAGGGAGATGAAGAGAGAGAGGAAGGGAGAGATGGGAGGAGAAAGGGAAATGGATACAGGCACTCGCTCGTATGCAGAACAAGTCGACTGGCGGGTTGGACGAAACCGCGTAAAAAATCGGAACCGTAGTGGATGGGGGTGAAATTGGATGAGTAGGTGGACGGAGGATGCGGGTTTAGCGCGATAGCCGGCACGCCGGGTGTTGGTATTTCGAATAAATCACGGAACGAACCTGGTTATCAACGCAATAGACTCGGTCCGACGAATCACCTAGGATGTGTTATGCAAAGAGGATATGCAGGAGGGCGAAACGACGGAGAATGCGACGAGAGAGAATGGGAGAGAGGAAGGAGGCCGAGGATGAGGAGAATTCGGAGGAGATGGGATAAGAGGAGAGAAGAAGGGAGTGATGGACGAGACGGGAATTTAAGGCGACTGTAGCGAAGTTGGGAAGCAACGAAAAGAGGGAAAAAAAGGATTTGTGAGGGAGGAGTGCGTTGCAAAAGAAGAGACTGAGAGATATCGGGAGGGAGGGAGGGAAGGAGGAAGGAAAGATGGAGGAGGCAAAAGTTTCGTGTGGAAAGAAAGGAGGCGAAGATTGAGGAATATACGGCGAGTTTGAAAGGAGGGCAAGGGTGACATAGAAGTGAATGTGTGCGATGTGAGAGATAGAGAAGAAGAAGGAGTCAGGGGAGGGAGGGAGAGAGTTTGGATCATGGTGGTCGAGGGTAGAGTTGGAGGAGAAATAACTGAGATAAATGGAAAGATGCTTGAAAAAGAGAGAAACAGATACTACAAGCACAAGCAAGATAAAGGGGAGGAATTGGTAATGAGGAGGAAAGGGAAAGAAAAGGCGTATAGAGGAAGTAAGAATACATAAATTGGAAATAAAATTAGGGGTAAGATAGTTGCGTTAAATTAACGGCTCGGGTTATAAAGTGGGACTGAATAATAGGAATGTGGAAAACACGAGATGATAAGGGAGCATTTTGATAAAGTGATGAGAACGAAATAATGCAATAGGAGAGGATAAGAGGAATAGAAGGAAAGGATGTGATTAAAGGGAAGGAGAACGAGAGGAGATATGGGTTGTTTGGAGGAGATAAAGAAGAAAAGGGAGTGGGGAGAAGGATGAGAAGAATGGAGGGGAGAGAATAAGAGGCTGCAGAGGAAGAATAGGAGATGCTGATGTGGGTGCGGAAGGAGTGGGTTGGGTTGGGCGGCGAGAGAATGGAGGCAATTTGGGGAGGGATGCGTGCGTAGGACAGATGGACGAGAGTGGAAGAGAGCGCTGTTGGGGGATGGAGGGGGAAAGGAACAAGACGAGAGAGAGAGAGAGATGAAGCGAATGGAGCGGGGAGGAGGTGAAGGATAGTCAGGGCTATAGGAAGGGAAAATAGGGATTGGGTTGGGGAGATGCTGGAGTGGAGAGTGGGACGGAAGGGAAAAGAGGGATCGCTATGGGGTGGCAGAGGGGAAGAGGGGAGAGTGGGCTGGAGGAGGAGTCAGGCGGCAGAGGGGTTTTTTTGGATGAGGGGCTGATTGGGGTTATTCGGTAGAACAAAAGATACACGTTTAATGGTGCGCGTTAGTTTTAAACGCGAATATAAATGCATGTGGATATTCATGGTCAAATCGTTAAACCGTTAAACCCCATCGCGGAACTAGGAAAAATACCTATACATGGTTTTTTTGATTACAAGTGAACATTGTATTTAATCCTGCTTGATCATACTCAATGTGATTTTGGGAAATATGTGAATATCATTATTAATTACACAAGGAAGATTTATTGAGAACAATCTGTAGCTGAAATATATTTGAAAAACTGTTAGTTCGAAGTATATGGAAAAAAAGACGCGCATTTCGGAAACGAAAAAACAATCATCGATGGTGATTCAACAATAACAGATATTTATATTAAATACCGTCATAATAGAAAAACAAAACTCATGCTGTAAAGCAGTGGTGCCCAAACTACGACCCGTGGGCCACATCTGGCCCGCCGAGTGTCTCCATTCGGCCCGCCCTAAGTTTAGCAATTAAAGGACACAATGTAACAAAAAGAAAATAGAAAATTAAAAAACAATATATTTTGTTTTTACCTCTTTAACTCCGCAATGGATAAATGCATTTAAAATAAATTACATGATTTCTACTCACAACTAAATCTTTAATTTCCTTAAGTCGTTCTTAACCTCTATTTTCGACTGGGTGTGTCCCGCGAAGAGGGCTGAATTGAACTATGTGGCCCGCGATGTTTGCAGAAATGGGTCATGTGGCCCTCGGGCCGAAAAGTTTGAGCACCACTGCTGTAAAGAATACCGAACAAACAACTTGATATTTCGCGTGTAGAAAGTTAGAGTAAGGATGATAACAAGATGGTTGAATATACAGCCGGAAAAATAACAGGCGAAGATCAGTTGGGATTCACGAAGGGGAAATGAACAAGATAAACGATATGAGTAATTAGGATTATGGATAAACCAAAAGCTTTTTTATAGGAAGAAGCGTAAGGCAAGGCTGGAGTATGCTCCCGTTGTTGTTGCAGATAAGATAGTGCAAGAGGATTCGGAACAAACCGAAGGGCTGAAGATAGGAAGAAAAATGATAAGATATACATACTATCCAGTAATACTCGCGAAAAGCGGTGAATAATTACAGAAAATGATAAAAAATATTGGTAACACCAGGAAATAACGATGGAATTGAAAATGAGCGGGACAAATTCTACGAATAAGGTACAGTCATTTGTAAAAGTCTGTGGGCAAGCTCGGTCGCACCTCTCATGGCCAAACAGTGAAGTTAAAATTTATGTTGGCACTACGTGAGTCGCAGCGAGACAGGGGAAGGGTGGTGTGGGGTATATGTTTTGGAAGTTCGAGCGAATGAGGGGAATCAAGAAATGGTCGTAGAATTGCATGTTACCGGGGTCGAATTGAGACCGCGCCTCGCCTCTGAGGAAAGGTCTCGAAATTGAGACCCAGAGACGGAAAAGCCTTTTCCATGCTCATGCCAGACCCGGCTACGATTCAGCGCAAATCCTCGAAGATATTCCACGTCTCTGATATGGTTCACCAAGGAGGTGGTTTTCCATTTTCGCCGATATACCGAGAGTGCGTGGAATGGAAAGGGGAGTGAAGGAAGAGGATAACGGGAAATGAGGTTAATGAAATTTACCAAGGGCTTGTTTAGCATCCAGCCGCATAACGTAAAATTAAGAATTATATTAATCCTTCAATTTAACTTTAATTTCTGTAACTCACCGATTGTACGTGGAAAGAAGGAGTTGGAAACCTCATGAAAATGAAAGATATTAAATTCTATAATACGTTTAAATACATTTTTATTATAACAAATTACTATTTTGGTTTAGTATTAAGGTTTAGTAGACCTACTGTTTTGCTCAGTTTTTAACTTCTTTTGACAAGTAGGTTTTTAAACGGGTGGATTGGGCTACCGGGACACTGGACAAAATTCCGGTGGGCCGATGGTCTGTGGACCTGTGGTGCCGCCTTGGCCAATAGGTTGGTAGCCTGAGTGTTACCAAAATGAGCCAGAGGCAGGCATTTTTCCGGTCCGTTTCCCACTTCCAATTCGCCCCTAGTTATACACTCGCAGTTAGCATTAATCGGGCATTGGAAATGGATCGAGCTCCGTTTGCTGAGACTTCGCCTGCGGTCAGAGGAGAGATTGTGGGGAGGGTGGCTGCTGGACATTCGGTCGCCGTAGGAGTGAGGCAGTTCGGTGTGCACCGAAATTGCGTGTACAGATGGGTCAAACGTAGCAACGATGGGGACCATGATCTCAAAAATAAACCGCGAACGGGCCGGCCCATATGCACAACTGAAGATCAAGATTTGGCTATTCAGCAGCATGTAGCAGAGCATCCTCTCACAAGGCGTGGATTGGCCTCGGTGCAACGAGATTTCGGTTATGGATGCAGCTACTGGACCTATAGGGGTAGAGTGCTTGAGGATGGACTGCGCCACCATAAGCCACAACTTACAGCAGGACATAAGACATCCCGCTTATTCATTGCGCAAACATATGCGGAAATGGACCAGGCCTTCTGGGATCTCGTCATATTTGCCGACGAAAAATCATTTCGGAGTGATGAGGATGGCAGGATGCAATTATGGCGTCCCCGAGGAACAAGGTTTGCATTACAATTTGTTTTCTTATTTTCTTTTACTTCTTGCAAGCTTTTTGTGCTCTGCTGTAAATCTGTAAATATTATCAGCAGACATTTTTGATATGAAAGAAAGTTTTCCTGAAATATTTGTTTTTTCAGGTACGAGCCGCAAAATATGGTTCGCACTGAAAAGTCAGGGCACGTAAGTGTAGGTTTTTGGGGTGCGATGACTGCAGCTGGACCCGGACCTTTGGTGAGAACCCCGCCTAGAATGATGGCAAGGGCTTACAGGATATTCTTCGCAAGCACCTGCTGCCATACGGGAATGAAATCGTCCCTGAAGGCGAGGAAGTCGTATTTGCTCAGGACAATAGCCCGATACATACGGCACGCATTACAAGGGATTTTTTAGTTAATCGTTCCGAAATACGAGTTCTTCCCTGGCCTGCACGTTCTCCAGATTTTAACCCGATTGAAAACTTATGGGGCATCATTGTTCAGGAGTGGTCCGCAGAATTCGAGCGCACTCCTGAATCTCTGGAAGGACATATCAGGGAGATATGGACTTCTCTTGGGCGGCGTCCGGAAATGTTCCAAAATCTAGTGGGGTCCATGGGACGGCGACTACGTAGCGCAATGGAAGTTCACGGAGACAACACAGAATATTAAAGTTATTAACATTTCTATGTATTTTTTATGTATCTAAATACCCGCCAGAAATGACATTTTCCTTAAGCATACGTTTTCGCAGTAATATTTAAGGGAGAAATCAGAATTTAACAGAGAGGTGGATTGCGTAGCGGCTGATTCCAAATTCAAAAATACGAGCGACAAATTAAAAAAAACGTA
Organism: Uropetala carovei; assembly: GCA_036926305.1. Lineage (NCBI taxonomy): Eukaryota > Metazoa > Arthropoda > Insecta > Odonata > Petaluridae > Uropetala > Uropetala carovei. The sequence goes on along the minus strand of JAXCHB010000267.1, from coordinate 210,058 downwards.
ATATATTAATGAACCCTCGAGGGAGCGGATTTTTGTCAATAGTGAAAGCGTGGTAGCAAATTTGTTACAATGCCAAATTCTTCATATTCTTCCGAAATACTCCCACTAATTTAGGACATTTAGTAGTTATTACTGATAAACAACGCAATGGAAATGAATTTTGCTTATAAAACAATTGAATTCTATTTAATATATGTTGAAAAGAAGAACTTCTCAAAGTTCTCTGGTAATGGTAAAAATGTGATTAAATGAAACAATTCTAATAATGCAACAAAATATACTGCGATTTTCGTCTGTTATGTATTATGTCGATTTAATGTTTGCTTCCAGTAAACTGGAATACTTATTCGAACAACAGATACTGCTATATCTATTGTTATTAAACTTACAATTTTCTGCCGTAGAAAATCGTCTTCTCGGTTTTGATTAAAAAATAACTCTAAAAATACAAACTCAATTCCATGAAATAAGCGAAAATTTAAATTAAAATTTTTTTTATTAACGCACGCGTCCACATCCTTTACTCCGTTGTCGATTCAAGTCCCTAGCGACCACGGCAACGCAGCCAGTGTTCGTCCAGCGTAAATGGAAAGCCATATCCTTTGGTGAACCGTTTCAGACGTGGAATATCCTCGAGGATGGGCATGGAAAACACTTTCCCGTCTTTGGATCTCTCCTTCGAGGCCCTTCCACCGGGGCGAGAAGCGGTCTCCATTCGACCCCGGTAGCCTGCAATTCTACGGCCATTTCTTGAGTCCCTTCATTCGCTCGAACTTCCAAAACATATACCCCACACCACCCTTCCCCTCTCTCCCTGCGAATCACGTAGTGCCAACATAAATTTTAACTTCACTATTTGGCCGTGAGCGGCGCGACCGAGCTTGCCCACAGACTTTTACAAATGACTGTACATAATATGAATATCAAATTACATAAAGTATATTTGTAGAGGTTTGGTTATTTGGGAGGCATTTTATTGCCTGATGGAGAGTGTACAGAAGAAATAAGAACTAGAATAGGCACGGGAAAAGAATATTTTTACAGAAGTAGGATATTTCTGGCCATAAAAATGAGTAAATAATTATGGAAAAGATTCATTTTGAGTATAATGTGCAGCATAAACGTGGAATAAAAAGAAAAATATTTACACAATTTAAACGCATTAGGAATATAATTATGAAAAAAAGATGCCGAGAAAAAAATGGACAGAAAAAATAAAAAAATAAAGTAATTACGAATAATAAACGACGAAAGAAAACCGATAAACTTCCTAAAGCAAAGAAAGTCTAACTGGATTGATTTGTTGTTACTGAATGTCTTTATTTTAAATTGCCGCAAAAATAATCCAACTTTCCATAAATTCGCGATAAAAATATAAAAAGTTTATTTTCCGAAGTTAATATCTAGATTCATATCTTGGGTGCTCGGTCTATTTGTACTTTAAGGGCAACACACTATTGCCTTATTCATTTGGCAGCGGCCTACTGAAAATTAACTCGCAAAGTGCATGGCATTTAATAAGAACAATAACATCAAACCAAATAAACATCCCAAAGAGATATCAGTAATATCTGTTGATGAAATAAAACAGTTCAAGGAATGGGAAAACAAATTCTTTTCATGGAATAGAGAAAAGTTAACTTTTTCGCACAGTTCATCAACTAAACAACAAAGATGACCAGTAACATTTCATGAATTAAAAAGTAAAATACATATGGCATGTTAACTTGTACCACGAGTTGTATGATGTGAGAATTGGATTAACGAGATTTCTCCCCTTTTGTCATTCTGTGAAACAGAAATCGAAAGCATAAACATCTATTGTGAGAATGACAGCATGAATGTATGATAAATGGGATTCTCTCAACGCTGAGGCTTGGTGACTAATCGTGTCCCACAAGAGCAGGAAACGGCGAAGAAAGTTCGCTGAGGTTTCTTCAACCGATGTCCCCATAAACATTAATAATGATCCGCGAGTTGGCAACTTGGAAACGTTGCAGGGAAAATGGTCGTCAGACATAGTTCCGATGCTCGTTCCTTCTTGGAATGCTACAAATAGAACTTTTCAAAGGTCACCAGTAAAAATTTTTTTAAAATCTAGGACTATGCACACTTACAGAAGAATAATAAAAAAATGTATAGGTTTAATTCCTTCTATTCTTATGACAGCTAAAAAAAAAACTAATTCAATATTTTAATGAATGCACACTTTTTGGATGCCTCTCAACATCGAAAAAATAGTTTTTCAAATACCGTCTCTCTGTAATCTTTTATGAGTGCGCGAATCTAGGCGATAAACTTTTTCACTGAGTCTGAATAATTCTCGTATTTATTTGCAATTTCTCCAGTAATAAAGAATACTATTCTAACGCTAAAAAAGAAGCTCCCTTCTACTGAGAAGCCGTACTCTTTCTCTCTTTATATCCACCCCTGCCTGTCAACGGTTCATAGTGTGAACTCCTAGAAGCAACAGTATTGTTACTAGAGAAACAGCGGCAAAATATTTTCCGTTTCCAGAGAAATTGTGCGGGCTGAAAGGTTATGAAAAAAAGTTTGTTTCTCAGATTTCTTCAGCTTAACTAGAAATCTCTGAATTATTTTGTGACATACATGATCCTTATGTCAACGACGCAATTACGAATGTAACGCTGCAGAGACTGCACCTTCGGAAGTGCGGGGGAGAGTTCTCAGTAATTTCGGAGGCAGAGGAGGCCACATTTTCAAATCTAAAGCCAGTTGAAAAAATAATAAGCGAGAAAACTAACCTTCAGCTTTACAACAGGATCTCGAGAATATAGTCTGAAATGCTGTTTTACTAGAAAATTTATAATTAGAAATGGTTCAATTCGCAAAATTTAATCAAGCTTATTAATAGAGACGTCATTGCGGATTTATGTATGTCTTTTATTGAGAGGACGAGAAATGTGATTCAGTATTATCTTTAAAACTTTGTTGCTATGTTGAGCATCCAAATGTTGAGCATGCAGCTTTATAGTTTTGCAAGTTAACATTAAAATTAAAGAGGTAAAAAATTTCTCTTAATTGACTACTACTTATTACCCTTTTCAATAGGATGTAATGCATTTTGATGCTTTACAAACGTAGCTTATTCTTTTCGGATCCTGAGTTTCCATGGTAGCTAATTAACGGCCGCCACCTCTTTAATGAAACGTATTTCTACTTCCTCCATTCCAATTTAATAGGCTCGCGGATGTCTAGGATTTTTATTTGCGCTAAGAATAAGTACGATTCGGAATATTTATTCAAAGCTTACGTTTGACACAATAGATGAACTGGGACATTTAATGTGTTACTAAATGTTATATTTTCAGCTGTTGTTTATTAGTCTTTTGCGATTTCGAAGAATGTTTTTTTGGATAATGAAATACTTTTGTTAGGTTTTATGTGCCTGACTCATTAAAAGTGGTTTTTGCAATTTTCTCTGTGTGTAATATGCCGACTGTCGGTTTAATTTCGTATTTTTATTGGGGATCATCAGGAATATAACGGATGTTAAAATGAATCTAACAGCGAAAAAATGAAGGGCAGTTAATTTTTGCATATTTTTACTCGATGTGGATTTACCAAAAAAGGGCTGCATGAATATTAATAAAAATTCATCCAATTATACATATGAAGGCTAAAAATAATTTAATTCTCAAAAAATTATTCATTAGCATCCAGTGCCATATCGAGTTTTACGTTCAGTTAAACGTTTCAGCGATGTATTTTGCACAGAAAGGAAAAGAAAACGACAGATGCAGATATTATAACTGGAAATTAAATGATTATAAATAATACCTATCAAAAAAGAGATTGGAATAGTAGTGCTTTACATGAAGTATGCTTACAAGATGTTGTAGCTGGGATATGCTACAATCTTCTTCTGATAATATTAAAATTCCAATCGCACATACGTACGTGAAGCATTAAAGCGTCGTATTTCTCGAGAACCGTTGGTCGTAAAGATATGCGGTAAACGGCGTTTTGTTTCTACCTGCTATGAGGTCCCTGGAAAAATATTCGTTTGCCAACGTATCGCGGAATCAATTATATTTTCTCACTAGCAGAAATTCCCGGCGTTGCCAGGGAAAATTTGTTTCTAATCCGATCGGAATTCTAGATCATATACGGTATTTAAGAATTCACTCGGCCGCCGTATTGAATACAACGGGCAGAGAGAAACAAAAACTACGTATGAATTATTTCGGGGAGCCCTCCGCAATCCTACCAAATTTGATTCAAATCTACCTGGGAAAATACGCGTAGTGTAATCAGTACCCGCCGTCAAATTACAGATAAGGAAGTAGTCCTTTCCCACCTTTCTCACTGTGTATAAGATGTAGATAATAAGGAAATCAGAAAATTCTGGAAAATCAGGAAATTCATGTGTCAGGAAAATCAGGAAATTCAGAAAAATCAGCAAATTCAGGAAAAACAGAAAATTCAGGAAAATCAGAAAATTCAGTAAAATCAGGAAATTCAGAAAAATCAAGAAAATTAGGAAATTCAGAAAAATCAGGAAATTCAGATAAATCAGGTAAACAAGAAATTCAGCAAAATCAGGAAAATCAGGAAATACAGGAAAATCAGGAAATTCAGCAAAATCAGCGAAATCAGGAAATTCAGGAAAATCATGAAATTCAGAAAAATCAGGAAATTCAGGTAAATCAGGAAAATCAGCAAGTTCAGGAAAAACAGGAAATTCAGGTAAATCAGGAAAATCAGGAAATTCAGGAAAATAATTTTCCTGATTTTCCTGAATTTCCTGATTTTCCTGAATTTCCTGATTTTCCTGAATTTCCTGATCCTCCTGATTTTCCTGAATTTCCTGATCATCCTGATTTACCTGAAGAACCTGATTTTCCTGAATTTCCTGATTTACCTGATTTTTCTGAATTTCCTGATTTTGCTGATTTTCCTGAATTTCCTCATTTTCCTGATTTTGCTGATTTTCCTGAATTTCCTGATTTACCTGAATTTCCTGATGTTCCTGAATTTCCTGAGATTCCAGAATTTCTTTTATTTAAAAATTAATTAGGAAAATCAGGAAAATCAGAAAAATCAGGAGAATCAGGAAATTCAGGAATGTCAGGAAATTCAGGAAATTGAGCTTAATCAAGAAATTCAGGTCAATCAGGAAAGTCAGGAAATTCAGAAAAAACCGGAAAATCAGGAAAATCAGGTAATTCAGGAAAATCAGGTAAATCAGAAAAATCAGTGTATTCAGGAAAATAAGGAAATTAAGGAAAATCAGGAAATTCAGGAAATCTGGAAAATCCGGAAATTCAGAAAAATCAGAAAATTCAGGTAAATCAGGAAAATCAGGATATTCAGGAAAATCGGGAACTTCCGGAAAATCAGGAACTTCAGGAAAATCAGGAAATCCAGCAAAATCAGCGAAATCAGGAAATTCAGGAAAATCATGAAATTCAGAAAAATCAGGAAATTCAGGTAAATCAGGAAAATCAGCAAGTTCAGGAAAATCAGGAAAAACAGGAAATTCAGGTAAATCAGGAAAATCAGGAAATTCAGGAAAATAATTTTCCTGATTTTCCTGAATTTCCTGATTTTCCTGAATTTCCTGATCCTCCTGATTTTCCTGAATTTCCTGATTTACCTGAAGAACCTGATTTTCCTGAATTTCCTGATTTACCTGATTTTTCTGAATTTCCTGATTTTGCTGATTTTCCTGAATTTCCTCATTTTCTTCATTTTCCTGATTTTGCTGATTTTCCTGAATTTCCTGATTTACCTGAATTTCCTGATGTTCCTGAATTTCCTGAGATTCCAGAATTTCTTTTATTTAAAAAATTAATTAGGAAAATCAGGAAAATCAGATAAATCAGGAGAATCAGGAAATTCAGGAATATCAGTAAATTCAGGAAAATGAGCTTAATCAAGAAATTCAGGTCAATCAGGAAAGTCAGGAAATTCAGAAAAAACCGGAAAATCAGGAAAATCAGGTAATTCAGGAAAATCAGGTAAATCAGACAAATCAGTGTATTCAGGAAAATAAGGAAATTAAGGAAAATCAGGAAATTCAGGAAATCTGGAAAATCCGGAAATTCAGAAAATTCAGGTAAATCAGGATATTCAGGAAAATCAGGAACTTCCGGAAAATCAGGAACTTCAGGAAAATCAGGAAATTCAGGTAAATCAGGAAAATCAGCAAATTCAGGAATTTAATTTTCCTGAATTTCCTGATTTTCCTGAATTACCTAATTTTCCTGAATAACCAGAAATTCCTGATATTACTGATTTTCCTGAATTATCTAATTCTTCTAAAATACCACAAATTACTGATATTACTGATTTTCCTGATTTTCCTGAAATCCCTGATTTACCTAAATTTCCTGATTTTCCTGATTTTCCTGAATTTCATAATTTTCCTGAATTTCCTGATTTTCCTGAATTTCCTGATTTACCTGAATTTCCTGATATTACTGATTTTCCTGAATATCCTGATTTAGCTGAATTTCTTGATTTTCCTGAATTTCAAGATGTTCCTGAATTTCCTGATTTTCCTAAATTTCCCTGAATTTCCTGATTTTCCTGTATTCCAGAATTTCCTGATTTTCCTGTAATTCCTGATTTTCCTACATCTCTTATTTCAAAAAAATTAATAAGGATAATCAGGAAAATCAGATAAATCAGGAGACTCAGGAAATACAGGAACATCAGGAAATTCAGGAAAATCAGCAAAATCAAGAAATTCAGGTGAATCAGGAAAGTCAGGAAATTTAGAAAAAACCGGAAAATCTGGAAAATTTAGTAATTCAGGACAATCAAGTATATCAGAAAAAAGAGGAAATTCAGGAAAATAAGGAAATTCAGGACAATCAGGAAATTCAGGAAAATCAGGAAATTCAGGAAAAACAGGAAATTCAGGAAATTCAAGAAAATCAGGAATTTCAGGAAAATCAGGATATTCAGGAAAATCCGGTAAATCAGGAAAATCAGGAAATTCAGGTAAATCAGGGAATTCAGGAAATTAAGGAAAATCAGGAAAATCTGTAATATCAGGAATTTCTGGTAATTCAGAAGAATTAGGTAATTCAGGAAAATCAGTAATGTCAGGAATTTCTGGTAATTCAGGAAAATTAGGTAACTCAGGAAAATCAGGAAATTCAGGCCAATCTATATCTATATCTATAGTTCACCCTGCAAGCCACCGCAATGGTGTGTGGCAGGGGGTGCAATAGCACCAAGGTAAAGCGCATAATAATGTATAGTATCATTCTACGTCGGCTGATTTCCTTTCGTAACTTCTGTTCTGCTCAGCTATCGTTCTAGGGAAAAACGAGCCTTTATACCTCTCAGTCCTACAGGCTATCTCTCTTATTTTACGAGAATGGTCCGTTCTACCAATATAAGTTGGCGCTCTTATTATTTCTTCGACATCGCTGGAGAATATATGCGTTCTAAATCTTTCGAGAAGTTTTAACCTAGAGCGTGAACGGCGCTCAGCTAGTGATTCCCATCCTAAGTCCTGTATCAAGGCTGTAACACTATTGTTTCTATCGTAACAATTTTTGACGAATCTAGCGGCTTTTCGCTGCACTCTTTCTAACTCTGAGATTGATCCTTTCACGTACGGATCCCATATGCTCGACGCGTACTCTAATAGCGGTCTTACTAACGAGAAGTAACATGTCTCTTTGACTTTTTCCTCGCTTTTACCTACTATGCGTTTGATGAAATTCAGGAAATCAGGAAATTCAGGAAAATCAGGAACTTCGGGAAAATCAGGAATTTCAAGAATATAAGCAAATTCAGCAAAATCAGGAAATTCAGGCCAATCAGGAAATTCAGGAAAATCAGGAAATTCAGGAAAATCAGGAACTTCGGGAAAATCAGGAATTTCAGGAAAATCAGGAAATTCAGGTCAATCAGGAAAATCAGTACATTCAGGATAATCAGAAAATTTAGGAAAATAACTCCGGATTTTCCTGATTTTCCTGATTGTACTGAATTTCCTGATTTTCCCGAATTTCCTGATTCTCCTGAATTTCCTGATTCTCCTGAATTTCCTGATTTTCCTGAAATAAAGGATTTTCCTTATTTACCTAATTTTCCTAAATTTCCTAATTTTCCTAAATTTCCTGAATTTCCTAATTTTCCTGAATTTCCTGAGTTTCCTTATTATCTTGAATTTCCTTATTTACCTGGATTTCCTGATTTTCCCGATTTTGCTGAATTTCTTGATTTACCTGAATTTCCTGATTTTCCTGATTTTTGTTATTTACCTGAATTTCCTGATTTTCCTGTATTTTCTGATTTTCCTACATCTTTTATTTCAAACAATTTAATTAGGAAAATCATAAAAATCAGGTAAATAAGGAAATTCTGGAATTTCAGGAACATCAGGAAATTCAGGAATTTCAGGAATTTCAGGGAAATCAGGAAATTCAGATAATCAGGAAATTCAGAAAAATCAGGAAAATCGGGAAAATCAGCAAAATTAGGAAATTCAGGAAAATCAGGAAACCAAGTAAATCAGGAAATCAATCAACCGTTATCTTGCAATCAGCGATTTCTCTTACGGGTGCCCCCCTCCATAACTTCCCTCCCCTTGTCTGATTTTGCTCATCTACAAACGATCTTATACTTGTATTGAAAGTGACAAATATCAAATTTGATCTTCCTAAGTTAATTCACTCGAGAGTTATCGTCATAAAACCCTATCGGTGACACCCCCAATCCGCCACTTAAAAATTTTATTGAGATACACCGCACAGCCTATATTTTCAGCTGGACCATACAAAAGATACGCTGCAAGTTTCAAAAAATTCGACCAGCCGTTTTTGCGTGATGCGGTAACAAACAAACAGACAACAATTGTGCAAACCGGTTCAAATGTCTTCATGTGATGCAAAACACAAAAAAAGTAAAACCCCGACAAAAAAACAAATGCACAGACAGAGGTTACAATTTTATTTATATAGATAAGTTTACACGGGATTTTCGAGTTTTTAGAGTGCAAGGTTTTTTTCTTCATTCATCAAAATACGTAAATATGGACCGATTTCTTTCGTTTTTGCTTGATTCGACGGCTAAAACTCTATAATACCTTATTATTGCAATGTTTGAATGTACTTGGTCGAAGTTTTCAGAAATACGTATTTGTTTTCGAAATATTGTGGATTTTTCGTACTCTTTCCGGACGTTGCCAAGGCGACCATCATTGTTGCCTCCGATTCAATTAATGCCAATTAAACCTTCAATATAGACAAAATAAAAGGGTTATTTGCTTCAAACTTTTGTTTAAGCATCGAAATTAATGATTCTTAGCAACGTACATATTTAAGGATAATTATTCTGGGTACTTACGTATTAACGGTGAGCCCAACTCAATACGTAAGTACCGATTGGTTTCTACCAAGATATCTAAGGTATACAGAAAAATTATATCTCGCGTGACTGTTGCGTCGCAAATGGAGAGGATATTGGCAAGACTTAGGCTCGCTTTGTTTTTATTTTATTTGTCGTCTACGGGCGCTACCGCGCCCTTTGCCTCGCTGGAACCAAACTATCCCTCTCCGTTGTCTGGTGATCGGGTTTGTAAATGTCGCGACAGGTCGATGAGTGATTGTTTTTTTCAATTGTTATCTATAACAAATCATTTAAATGTTAATTGGTTTCTTTTAATATTGTACTTAAAAATTAAAACAATTTAAATAGTATTTGTTCCGTATTTATATTATTAAGTTGGGCTCCCCGTTAATACGTAAGTACCTTATTCTGTTGACTGCGTATGGAAACGACATATGAAAAGAATTTTTTTTCTTTTCCTTTATTTGATCAGCGTTCAATTTCCATGTTGTTAGAGAGGTAATGGAAGAAAATCTAAAGAAATGTCGCCATTGGAATTTTGTATATATTTTACAAAAGTAACTATAGTGCGTTTCCCGAAGTCGTACGGGTCAGATTCGCAGTATTCCGTCCGCATTCGGGTTATTTCGCTTAGGCTACGACCCAATGTTGCCACATTTCGAATTTCGCTCATTTCAACAGCAGCTGTGGACGAGTGAAGTTCTGAGAGCAATCATGTCAACAGCGCTCCTCAAGAATTTTTGAAAGGTGTGGGAAATTTAAGAGCTCTTATTGGCTGACACTTTCTCCCCCTCACCCTACAAGTCTAACCGTAGACAGGCCTCACCCGTACGATCTCTGGAAACGCAGTATAACGTACTTTTAGAAAACATTTTTTTACGTGTCATAAATTGGTAGTATATGAAATAACGTTTTAACTTAAGATTTATTTCAATCGAAAAATACAGTACATAAATAAAAAATGAAGTTGGTGAAGCAACGAATCATTTAAAGAAATCCCCGGTCCTTATTATCCTTTCAGCACCGATAACTGATAAATTATTAATTTAAATTATATTCATACCGAGCTGTTGAATAATTCACCGTTCATTGATTCCATCATTACCATGGATTTCTCACTCTTTTGTTAGAGTGGAGAAGGGATATCCGCAAGAGGTGCGAATAGTAAGAAGGGTCCTTCTCGGCGTTTCGGTGAAATTAATATGATTTATTTTTTCGTGAATAGATTTCTGACTGATAAGTGTCACGTATCCATCCATACAAATGAATATATTTCGTCGGTAATTAATTTATTTATTTATGGCGGATTTTAGTTAATGGGGTTAATGGGGTTAATTCAATAACGGTACGTTTATTGAATTTATTCTGCCAAGTTTGGATATGTGAAATTTTCTGCGTTATTTGGAGAGCGCTTTTTCTTGTTTTTTCATGAAGCGTAGAACGTGTAAATGGTGTAATATTCGGTTAATACGAGATAAATTTGTCATGAATGATATCCTTTATCTATTCCAAAACATTTTCTGTTCTTTCCTGTATAGGTTGTGGAAAATAAAATTTGAATTTGAATTTTTTTCAAATTTTTACTTTAAACCACGAAGTTTTAGCAACATCATACATGCTTACGATGATTGCTACCTAGAAGTTCCATACGTCCGGAATAAGAGAAAGAAGGACTAACTAGTTTCAGAGAGTCTCTCTATCTCTTTGAATTGAATCCCTTGTTCTGTATGAGGGGAATACTTCACTCCTCCGCACCACACGGAGACAATTATTGCTGAGAACGCAGAAAACAGGAAGAGGCCCGGTTAATATCCGTGAAACGCCTGCGTGTTGAAGGGAAGACGTTTCAACGGTGGGAAGGATTTATCGAACGATGCCAGAAGATCAGGCGCTTACGGCGGCCGTCGTTCTGAGGGATTCAGGGTTGCCGATGGAGGCGGAGGAGGGATTATTAATAAGGGTCGCATTCATGTGGGTTCGCGGCTCGAGATAAGAGAGATTGATTTCGGGATGGATAGGGCCTGGGGAAGGGGCCCTGTTCCAAGATAAGCGAGCATAATAGCCGTGGCGACGATAATTGAACCACGTGAGCTGGTAGTATTCAGCCCCCGCATGGTTAAATTCAAGGCATGATGAATAACTAGAGATTATGTGGACTAATCTCCCTCATCTTCCCCGTTTAAAGGGAGAAACCCTATCTCTTTCTCTTACACACAATAGAATCTCGATTTTCCGATATCCTTTTATCCGCCCCATTGTCTTGACCGTCATTCTGTAGATATTTTGTTTCAAAGTTAGAACGTCAAAATTTTTCTGTATGAACCAGTTCATTTCATTCAATATATGTGCTGCCATAGTCTACAGACTTCAGACGTCTCGTGAGGACATTGCCAATTCCAGTGGAAGGTGGAGCACCAATCCTCGGGCCATCACCATACTACACATCATAGTAGTCCTCTTTATCAAGCATAGACAGTGTTCTAGACCGGCTAAGGTCCTCCGCCTCGATCAGAGTGCTTTTTTGGATGATTATATGAGTATATTTCTATGAGTCTGCAATGGCAACTTTTGATCGAGTAAATATAGTAGGTACTAAAGCATATCTTTAACTACTGGTATGCCAGGACCAGTGATTTTATAGAGGGAATCTAATTAAAGTTCGAAGGGGAATCGAACCACAGTTTATTCCTTTAGTCATTCTGATCACTAGGCTACCTGCTCTAGTTATTATGTTTACTTGTAAAACGGCATTATTTCAAACATTCCTAGAAAAAATCGTGTTTACTTCTCGCTAATGATTTTCGGAATCAACACCAAGCATGTTCACAAACATAATTCTCGGAATTAACATCCCCCCATATTTCTATTTGTCAATTAAAATTTTCAGTCTCTTTTAAAATATCAACTTTTGCGGTACGTTTATATCTAACCCCTACATAAAGATGGCGGAAAAACTGAAACGCATAAATTTAGACGTTATAAAAAGTTCGAAATCGTCCGCTATTTAAAAGGGGGTGAGAGGGGAGAGTCTATTTCTCAAATCCTATTTCCGGACCCTGACGAAAATTGAGTATAATTAAAATGCTATATATGAAGTATCGCTTTGTGCGGAGCATAAATACGGGCACTCAGAAAAAATTATATAAAATATTTGAAATGCTTCGAAAACGCTAAGAGGAATCGTACTTATTTATTTGAGCGAGAACATATGAAAATGCAATGTTTGTACAGACCTCAATAAAGAAGAAGGAGAATTGGATAAGATTTTACCTGAGAAGAGAGAGAGAGAGAGAGAGAGAGAGCTTCATTAAAGACGTTGTAGAAGGAAATCTTGAATTAAAAAGAGAAACAGGGAGAAAACGGTTTCAGATCCTACGTGAGAGCCATCAGGAACTTAAGAAGAAAGTGGAAAGCAGGAGTCTAAGAAGAAACATGTTTAACGTGTGATATTTACGAATCTGTCCTTGGACAGACTCCTTACCTCGCGCAACACAATCTTGAGGACTGGACTTTGTTTCGGAGTTTTTCCTCCTTCAGACAGGTTGTCTTTCACAACATAACGATTCAAGGATTTCAAATCAGGGTCACTCTTTTACTAGATGAGATGCCGTCCTATGTTCACGAGATCCATCTGTCCGAGAAAAATTCTTTATTTGAATGGCGGAATATAGTTTCACTAGCATAAGTGCCCGTCAAAAATGACGGGGAATAATTTGGTTTATTGGCACGGTAAACTTTTCGTTATTACAAGAAAAGTATAAAATGTTGCAGCTCGCGTCGTTCAATACCTTCAAATCACATGCCGTGCTAACTTAGTTTTCGCCGATAAGCCGTAGTGTTCACATGTACGTGAGATATAGCTACTTTCGGAACGACAGACCGTAGGTCACCACTCGTGTACACGAATCTTACCAGGTATGCTTTTTATTTATTTTAATTTGAAATCTTTTGGAGACAGTTTTTGCTTATTTTTTATTTTATTAGATATAATATATTTTATGAAGATCTTATATTTGAGACGTGGTGTTTATTCAATAAATAAAAAATATAAATATATAAATATTTATGTATGTTAACTATGTATATAATGCTTATATATGTATATATTACTTACTGTATACATATTTTTTTAGAATGAGTTATGAAGAAGAACAAAAAAGATTGACGCAGTTGCTGTTGGAAGTAGATAATGAATCAGAGCAATCTATTCGGTTCGATGGTGAAGATGACGAGAATGGAGACCACTTGGAAACATAAGCAGAATGCACCGATTCAGAACAAGAATGGGATGTCGACGACGGAACAGAAGTTGGAGTTAAATCATTTTTTACTGGGAAAGGTGGGACAACTAAATTGAGAAAGACTGCACCAAAGCCAAACGTAAGAACACGTGCCAAAAATATCGTTAGACAGATGCCAGGACCAAAAGGACGAATGAGGGAAATAAAAGACGCTCTTGAGGTATGGCGATATCTCTTTGACAATCAAATTATAAACATTATAGTTGAGTGCACAAATAAATACATTGAAAGTGTTGCTTCCGATTACGACCGTGCTACATATACGAGGCCCACGAATGTCCAAGAAACTGAAGCCCTACTGGGAATGCTTCTTCTTTGTGGTGTCCATAAAAGTAATCATCAAAATGCCGAGGACCTGTTTTGCACCAGAGGTGATTCCATATAAATATATCGCCTTATCATGTCACTGCAGAGTTTTCGGTTTTTGTTACGTCACTTAACTTTTGATGATAAGAAAACCAGAGAAGATAGGCGTAAATTAGATAAACTTGCTCCAGTGCGAGAGATATTTGAGATTTTTGTCGGTAATTGCAAAAGAAATTACACTTCTTCTGCACAAGTTATAGTTGACGAAAAATTAGAAGCATTTCGAGGTCGCTGCAGCTTTCCTCAATATATACCAAACAAGCCAGCGAAATATGGCTTGCAAATTTTTGCTCTTTGTGATGCTAAAATACACTACACAACCAATCTTGAGGTTTGCGTAGGAACGCAACCAGAAGGATCATATGCAGTTGATACGAGCCGTTGTGGAACGAGTGTGCGAGTCAACTTGTAGCACAAAACGTAATGTAACTATGGATAACTGGTTCACTAGTATTGAACTTGCTGAGAAACTGTTAGATAAATATCAACTTACACTAGTTGGTACCATATGCAAAAATAAGCGCGGATTTCCTTCTGAATTTGTCCAAGAGAGGAGAAGAAAAGTAAACTCGTGTTTATTTGGATTTAGGGAAAATTGTACGTTAGTTTCATACATTCACAAAAAGGGAAAAAATGTTCTGCTGATTTCAAGCATGCACGACGATAATAAAATAGATGATATAACTAACAAACCAGAAATTATTGTGACGTACAATGACAAAAAAGGTGGGGTAGATATGGTAGACAGGTTGTGTGCTAGTTATAACTGCGCTAGAGCAACTAGACGTTGGCAAATAGTTGTATTTTACTCTTTGCTAAATTTATCAACAATCAATTCACAAGTAATATTTATTGCCAATAACCCAGAAAAAAATATTATACGCCGTAAATTTATTTAAGAAATTTCATTTTCTCTAATACAAAATCATCTAAGAGGTCGTGTCGCAATGGAAAACATTCCGAGAACTATCCGCCTTAGAATTCAAGAAATTCTCAACCTAGAGCCGCCGGAACCACCACAGCAGCAAAATCGGAGTACATCTCGCCGCCGCGAGTATCTATTGTGCTTCAAAAGCTGACCTTAGTCCCCTCTTGGCAGGTATATTTCTATGTTTCACAGCGTGACAGAGGAAGTGACAAAGGGACAGACTAAGGCTAAAATAGCATTTTCAAATAATACTTATTTATAGGTTACTCACAAATTTCTCTAGGTATCCTATGTATACGGTATGACATAAAATAGAATTTTCATTATTTTATACGAAATTTATCGGAAATTACTCTTATAGTCATCATATTTATTATAAATTTCATACCGTGGATTGGTGTTGCGAATTTAAAACATTGTAAGATGGGTCAGCGGAAGAGTTGGGTTTATAGTCCCAACCTCACTAAATTGAGACATTTCTTTATTTCCCCCTCCTTCCTTTCTCTTTCCAATTTCCTCCTCACTCTATCCCTCTCTTCAATTTCCTCCTCACTCTCTCCATATCCATATTCTCCGTTTCTCTTTCCCCTTTCTTTCACGCTTCCTCCTTTTCTCTATCACATTTTTTCTCGTCTCTTCATGCCACTGCCCCCCCCCCCCCCTCTAAGTTTCCCCCAATCCCTTTATTCCTGTCCCTCATTTTCTATGTCTCCCTCTCCCTCAGTTTTTCCATTTAATTTCGAGTCATGCCCCTTTCCCTCCTTTTTTCAATTATCCCTAAAGAAAAGGCGTGCTGTTTGAGGATTCTGTTTCTCGGTCCCTCTTTTTTTCCCGTTCCCATCATCCTCTCCAAAGACGTCCACCTATCCTATGCCATCTTCGCAGCCTCTCTCTCACGCTCACCGCCATTCCTTAAATGCCTTCTTCCTCAATAATTAAACCTTGCAAAGGAGATCGTCGGATTGGAATCGCCTGCTCGAATAAAAGGGGCGCCTATTAATCTTTTATCAGAGACAGACTCTGCGAATCGTATTTCAGGGACTGGAAGGAAATGGCAAATTCGAGAGGTTAGGACTGCCGGCTACGCTAAGGGCGATGACGCAGTAGCGTCGATTCTTTTCTTATCCGTGTTTTTAGCGGAAATTAATTTTTTTGAAACAAATACGGAGTGATTTCCTCGGCTCGGAGCAGCTTATTTTTTTGAAGTGACAGTTTCGGAAAATTCCGAAGGCAGATGGTTGCTTTAATTTTAATTACAGTGTAACCACAGAATCGAAATTTGATTACGAAACAAAATTTTCAGAAACAGTCACAAAGGGACCGCTTTCCTACGCTGGTCCAGTTATGGTTACACTTTAAATTAAAACAAAATTAATAAACTGCCGTATTCAAAATCGACTCCGGCGATTCTTATAAAACGTCTTTAAAATATTGTATCTTTTAAATTTATTGATTGTTCCACATATTAAAAAATTTTCATTAAAAAGAAACTTCATTTTATAAACACGAAAGCCATATGAGTTGGGTAATAACATTGAGAAAATATACTTTAAAAAACCATTTACCCCATATAATATTTATGAATATCTACGTTGTTGCATATATCATTACAACGCAACTTCTTTAAATCATCGATTCAGTGAATAATCTCCTTTTATAATCTGCAAGAATCCACCAAGAGATATTCTTGGGCAACCCATCGATAATGCAGACGCTATAGTTTCTTCATTACGATGTTTTGTGCAGGACTATCCAATACTAATATGTAATAAGAAAGGGAGGCCATGTATTCACGTTTAATTTTAAAGGGAAGATTAACCAGTTGCCTTAAATCGTCGACCCATTAACTGCACTGATGTGAATAACAGCGTACCCATCCATAGGACCTCATGTATACGAAATTATCGGAGATCTTTAGTAAGGTGGTAAACGCATTTATGCCCTCGGTTAAAATTATACATTTACATACAGGGAAATGCGAAACAAGGAAACAAATTTATATATGAAATTGTAGCAAGAAGAAAAGATACTGTGTTCTCTTATATATAAGTACCGATCGGTCTAAATGGTTCCTGAAGATAGTTGGAAATAGAATTATCTTCGTTATCCCTAGCAGCATTAATACTTAATTATAAACTATATTATTGATACGCGAAGAAATAACAGCAAAAAATAACAAAAGAACCAAAAATACGAAATGAAATTGAAGAAAACACAACTATGAACAAACAAATAACCACAAAGAACAATAAACAACAGAATAAGGTATTACATAAGAGGAACGAACAAAATGAACAGAGCAAACGTCGAGAGATGATACGCGAAGAAATAACAGTGAAATCCAATAAAAGAACCACAAAGACGAACAGAAAATGAAGAGTAAAAATATAAATTATGTAATGAAAACCATTAAGAAAGACACTAAGCATGTATGTTCGTTGATATTTCCAGGCGTAACACGTTATGGTAATTTTCAGTCTACTTTGAAAGACCAAATTCTTTCTCGCAGAAATCAGTCAAGCAATTGACAATGAAATAATACGAAGAATACAATAAAATGTATAGAAAGATGTTAACAAATTTTGAAATTACTGCTAAATGAATTTTAACTACTGATCTTTCGAAATATCGCATCAATTATTATTATAAGAATAATTAAAATGATATTATAATTTGAAAACCTCATGTCCAAAAATAAGAGTATTATGAACATGCGACTACGCGACTATATACGATTAATATGATTCATTTAATTCATTCAAATGAATCCGAAACAATGCGTTAGCTATTTACGATATAACATTTTCCCTTCTATAAAGGTGTAATTTTCGCATTAAAAACAAATTTCTGGACTGAGTCGAAAATAGACAGTAGGAAAATAAATTTTTATTCTTTTAGACGTTCTTTGGGTAACTTTAAAATACAAACGAAATATATGCTGCCCCCATTCCGGAAGCGTTATACATTATGGTAACGACTGCGTTTTTATAATATGTAAAGAAAGAATGATATGGCTCCAAGTATCTCGTAATCACTTGCGTCGAACATCTAACTCGAAATTATCGATGAAAATCTTGTTAATTTTCTTAGTCATAAATCCGCTGGGTGAATCAAAGGAGAATTTAAACGTCAAAATACCAGCCCTCAGTGGTGACGGTTTTTTTACTTAAATACGCATTTAAATCGCTAGATCATTTATTTGATTAAAGGAAATACTAGGGCCATTTATTCGATTAGAGCGATAAGTTTAGTTTGAATAAATTGATTAACTAAGATTACTTTACCTGAAATTAACACAATAATAAATATCAGAGAAATAAAAAGTGTATCGAGTAATTCGCTGTTCTAGAAGCCATTACTAAAATAGATTTTTTCGAAGGCACTGATTTATAATTACTTTAGTGAATCCTTAATTTCTGTGCGCTACGCCAGCCCACTCATTATGTATTCAATCATGTATTCAATATCTACTGAATGTCTTTCCTTATGAATTCCAGCTGCAATATTGCTTACTAAATCAAGTACATATTATTTTACTCCCATATTTAAAAAATTCTCATATAAAAGCTAACCTCGGCGGACCATTTGTTTTGTCTCCATATTTTACTTGGATATACATTTATTGTTTGTCAACAAAAAATTATTTTCGCGAATTTTTATTTCAATAAATCGTTATTCCCCGTCTCTTCTACTTATATGTCCTCTAGTGTAAAAACTTTGAAAAACACACTGAATGAATTTAACACCACAAAAAGTGCTATAAATTTTTATAAATATAGACGTCTTCAGATCTGACGCGGGACACAAATCCCATCGCGACTTGGACTTTCTCCAACTTCGATCCCTTTGAAGAGGTTAGCCGCTTCGATTGAACGACGAAAGTCCTTTCCGATGGCCTGGTTTCGATTCTTCTCTTTTAAGGGGAAGATGAAAGGAAACGGAGTCGCCGTTACTTTTCGAATACCGACGGAAAAAATTTCGAGCGGTCAATCGATAAATGACGCATTCAAAAACATTTCGTATTCAGGGAAAGATTCGCTGTCGGCGAGACTACAAAAATCAAGGTGTGGCGAGAATAAAAATGGCCCACGGATGCAATAATTCGTTCCGTACGTGACGAAAACTGTACGAAACACGAAAATTCGAGGAAAAAAAATCCTTCAACGCCGCACGTTCACCGTTGATTCACTTCGTTTTTTATTGACAACTTTTGATTGAATAAAATTGAGCGTTCTATGGTTCATAACATATGGCTGCGAACAAGATCCCCAACAAGTTTAATATCCAAAATAAGACCCTTGAATTGTAATTTTTTAAGCGCCAAGCACAAAAGAGTTTTATTTGTCAAGGAGACTTGACCGAATGTCCTTATTTCGCTCAACGCACACACAAAACAAAACTCCTTTGCGTCCTCAAAACAACATTCAATGTTCGGCTTCCGAAGCGAGTTTTCGGGAATCTTCCTTTATCTGACACTGGAAGCGTATCGCTTCTCTCCACCAAAATCTCGAATATTTTGTCGACGATGCTATTCCGTGGATCCAGAAACCGGAACGAAAAGTATGACTGCGACCGCAGATAAAGAAATCAAGACTTCCGCCTCCAGAACTCGCTGGAAGCATGAAATTCGGAGTGCGGATGAAAAAAAATCAGACGGGCAACAGAAAGCCTTCCGCTGGGAACGATAACAGATCGATCTGATTTCGTCTACGCAAGAGTAGTGGGCATTTTAGTGGCGAGCATCGCTTTCGACGCGAAGAGGAATAATACGAAGAGAGATAAAAATCGCGATGGACGAAAATTTTTCCTTCAAAATAATCGACATCCACTCGGACGGTTTGATGAAAGAAGCACGCGAGGGAAACAATTACCCGAGTTCAGCGAACTTTTTAAAATATTCCCTGCTGGAGAATAAAATTCGTCTTATAATGAGCAAATTATTATTTATTTTAATAAATAGCCTCCTCCATAAGCAATCATGTAGAGAGAAAAAATATTGTCAATATCTTCTTACTATGAATTTTTATTCGAATTTACGTCACGGTAGAATATTTTCTCCGGCGTGCATTTGATAATAAAAAATATGGCAGACACATATTCATGAAATGGTACTTGAAATATTGAGAATACCTTTTTTGACTTCATTAACTTTTATGCATTAACTGAACATTATTATTTATTATGATTTTAATGATTATCGCTCAAATATATTAAAATGAACTGAAAGTATAATGATCCACTTATATATTAACCGTTTTATGGCTATATTTATGCGAGTCAAGTTGGCATATTATATGCGGTCACATAACTAATAATTCACAGAGGGCAATGTACGTACCATACCTCAAATAAAATGAACAATGAATAGGTAATTAAAATACTACTAGCAGAAGTACCTGTTGAATTTCAACGGATTTAGTGAATCTAACATAAAAGTTCGCCGTCAATTACTGCGTAGTATTAATTTCCTCTCTAACATGACTTTTAAAATGCATTTCCCCGGTATAGAATTTTAACGTATTTGGCGCCCAATGTAAGATTCGCGGGTTCGCATCTCGCTGAGGGCATGGCTGTGTGTGAGCATTGACAATTTATTATGCGAAGTAAGTCATAAATATGCATTTTAAAAGTCATGTTAGAGAGGAAATTGATCGCGAACTTTTGTTTTTAATTTTCTTTGTTTCTTTTTATTCAAATATATGTCCTTTTTTATGTAACAATCAATGCAACCGTTTATGTAGATTATCAATGAAGATAAGATAACCATGTAATATGTTAAATAAAATAATATACGTCCCCATTCTCATTTAATTTTAATTTTATGCGTGAGCCTATTTGCGTTAGTAAGTATTATATATGTATAATGTAATGGTTCTACTTACAAAAAGGTAAGATTCCAGCATTCAAACGATGAAATGAAGATTCAACTGCTTTGATTAAATCGTTAGAAACGCTTCCTATATGCAGGTAACTGAATAATTGTCCGTAAATATTTACTTTGCTATGTATAAAGTTTGACGTTTCTACGTAAATAATTTTTATATTTAAACAAAAGTTCGAAGTGAATGACGCTATTCTTTCACTTATTTGAAGACTTAATCGATGTTAATTGATTCGGAGGCAGCAATGAGAGTCTCCTTGGCAACGCCCAGAATGAGTACGAAAAATCCGCAAAATTTCGATAAAGAATGCGTATTTCTGAAAACTTCGACCGTGGAACATGTAAACATTGCAATAATAAGCTAGTATAGTTTTAGCCGTCGAATAAAGCAAAAACAAAGAAAATCGGTCAATTTGATGAATGAAGGAAGAAAACCTTGTACTCTGAAAGATCGAAAATCCCGTGTAAACTTACAGAAAAATATAATTGTCTCCTGGATTCGAACGAAGGACTTTATGAAAATGAAAACAGTTTTCCTTGGGCCATCTAACCAGTAGAAACAGAACGCCGTTTACCGCATATCTCTACGACAAACGGCTTTTGAGATACGGGGGGGGGGGGACCAAGCGTTATCCCGTCCGTCTGCACACACATACACACCAAGAGAACTATCTATGTTTCGATTTTTTATCTGAGGAATGCTATAAAAATACAATGCGACATATCTTATATGTATCAGCAACTGAAAGCGAGAATAATGAAAAATGTGATAACCGGAAATTTCAATTGATATGATTTTTTTAGCGCAGTGTTTTTATCACCTGCACGAACCGGAAAAATACATCAGAGAACGTCGTTAATGTTTTGTTGCATCTAATATCTCAGCATTGTCGGCCAATTTATTGTAACGGAGTTGCTGGTGAATAATTTAATTCCGATCACATCTGTAGCTACAGACTATCAAAGCTTGTGAGCCATAAAATTCACATAGCTTTCTGGAAAATTAAAAGAAGCAACATGCGAAATACAGGAATTAATATTCCAGTTGATTCCAAATCTAACGAAGAAGTTGCGTTGCATTTATTAATTAATTAAACCTAACTCAGATAGAAAGGATAGAAATCTAACGTCAATCAACAGGAAGTCATTTTTATTCATTATTTTCGTAATAATCTATGCACAGACTGCATGCAATTGTGTGGAGGCGAATTACCTAAAGATGAAGGGCGAAATTTAAATGGACAGAGAGAGAGAGAGACGCATACAGAAGTTGGAAGCAAATTGAACGGGGATAAGGCAGAGAGCAGGCGGAGCTTCCTGTGAGCTAAAACTAATGATTCACAAGATTCCGGAAACATTTATGAAACTCCGCCACATTAGGAGGAATAACAGATGTAGAAGAGAACGTAGAACTCACTACGGTGAACTCAAGTTTTTTACGTGGATAATTAAATGGGAAGAATAGACACAGCAACCTAATGCGTACAGTGTTACGGAAGATGAGAGAGGAAAGCGTTTAATGAAGAAATAAAGAGAAGCGGAAAGTGGAATATATGAGTATATAAGAGATAATGTAAGAGAAAACTTTAAAAATGATCTAGTTTTCACAAAACGGAAGTCATTCTGTAAGCCCTTTAGGTTTTATATTGCCACGAAGAAGCTGCCTTAGAAGAAGCAAGCTGAAAGTATAACGGAGACATCAACAGCACAATTTTTGAAAAATTCAAAAGATTATCTTTTTTATTTTCCATCGACAACGACGCATTGTTTAACCCTCAAAGGAAGTATAAAAGAAAAAAATTGTTACAGTTTCAAGCTTTGTGTTT
This sequence comes from Uropetala carovei, assembly GCA_036926305.1. NCBI lineage: Eukaryota > Metazoa > Arthropoda > Insecta > Odonata > Petaluridae > Uropetala > Uropetala carovei. The sequence goes on along the minus strand of JAXCHB010000267.1, from coordinate 187,420 downwards.
TTAAGCTAAAAAACGATTTTATACGTCAATTATGGAGAACGATAGAACAATCAATGTTTTCGCGTCGGTTTGACACTTTTTAAACGCCGTCATCGAAAATTCAAACTTCATAGGACGTGCACATCTTACGAAAAATAAATAGAGGTACGTGCTCGAGGCGTCTGTGACTTTATTTTATTATCATATAAAAATAAAATAGAGACGGAAACAGTTACAGATTGAAATTATGAATAGTGAATTTTTTGAATTTCTCAGTAGCGTGTGTTAGTAGTAGATTTTCAAGAGATGCGAACCAATCGACGACGAATCCCGCAGTCAATCTTGTTGACGATCTTATAAACAGTAACCGTAGAATCAGCTTGATAACAACATCCTCTACTCTGGGTAATAGTCATTTTGTGGTTCTCCACGATTATTTAGGCTTACTTTAGTATTTAGCAGAAATATATTTTTAAAATGAGCTTCATTTGCTGACGCAATGTGAAAAATCGTATTTTATCTATAGAGGCTTATTTCGAATGTTAAACTTGAAATTAGTACTGTAATTGGATGACAAAGTACCTTCAATAAATAATAAAGATATTTTAATTTTTTTCTTTCTATTAGCCAAGTATCATAATTTGTAAATTTTGAAGACACCTCCTGCTTCCCACCGATTTTTTCAAAAAACTGTCTTCTGTAGTAGTGTATCCAATGTAAAGGCCATTATAAATAAATAAATGATGTTAAAGTTCACATAAATGGCGAAACATTACACTTTACATCTCTAACCATTTGGTTAGAGTCATAATTTGAATTTTTAAGCCATCCCTTGCCACCCACCGATTTTCCAAAAATATTCTTTGAAAGTGTAATAAATTGCATCATGGACCATATACATATTAATAGTCTTTTCCTCTTACCGTTTACTCGCTATTTAAATTTAATCGATTACACAGACAGGCACTGGCAGAGAGAAAACATAAGCGCGTTTAAAAAATAAAACGCGCTAAAAACAAGGACCAAATCTTTCCCGGAGTACACAGATTTGGCCCGAAACGTACGTCAAGCACCATACAACCTACATCTTCCAAAATGTTTGCCACCCACCTTATATTACTTTTCTCCTAAAACGCATGCCACCAAATTTAAACTAAATTCCCCCGCTGATTTTATGCAAAGCCCTTACACTGCGGAACCCCTAAAACATATGCCACCATACTTACACAGAATGCCCCCTTGCTTTACGCCACCCACATCGCAATAGGTTTCCCCTATAATGTACGTATGTTAGCAAACTGATTTTGTGCCACCAACCTTACACCGCGGTGCCCTAAAATGTGTGGAGCCAAGCTTACACTAAATGACCCCCTTATTTTATGCCAACCACGTTAAACTAGTCTTCCATTAAAATGGGGGTGGGCAACATTTTCTGTATCGCAGGCCGCATCGGTGTTTGCGAATTCTTCGTTGATAGGTGCAAATGCTTAGGCTGGCCGGATTAGAGTTTAAAACGGAAATTGCTTAGAGTCTTAGGCATGATACATAAGTGAAAAATAAGCACAAACAAGGATTTCAGGGCTAAATTTTCAAAGGGTTTTATTATATTAATTTTACCAAAAGTAATAAGTAATTGTTTTAAATACTGCGTATCGCTTTTTCATTAAAACTTCGCGGGTATCATGAAATGCTCTCAGGGGACGCGTACGGCCCACAGGCCGTAGTCTGCCCACCCATGCTCTAAAAGGTATACCACCAACCTTACTCAAAATTTACCCTGATTTAATTCTAATCAACATGCTACCGTGCATTCACGGACGTCGCCTGAAATTTTTACTGACTACCACATGTATGTATCTACTTGCAGGATATGAATTACAATTAACACTCGTAAGTAAGACTCTTCGAGGTCCGATGTTTTTGGACAAAAATGTTTTAACAACCTGAACTGAGATCTTAAAGTTGCCAGTGAAGATGTCCAGGGATTATCCGATCAAAGATAACGAAGGTTTGCCGAATCGCTAAAACTTGTACTATGCGATTTTGTCTCTTTCAGGAAGTTAAACAAATCTGATGTTTCCAGTAGAAGACTTTATATATACAAAGTAATGAATCTGATTGCAATAGTGCTTAAAAGTGGCTCTCTACAACAGTTTCCTCTGCAATATTATATCCAATTACACTCGTTAATAATTTTCAAACACATTAATTTTCAATAAGGATAACACTTTGAACCACTTTTCACATAAAAAAGGAAAACATTTTTGTTTTTATGCATAAAAAATACTGTTTGTATCATTATCACCGGTATCAACAATTCAAAAATTTGATCGTAGCAACGGAAACAAAAGTGTCATCATGCGGCATGTGCCGAGAATGCAGTCAGGCGGACACTAAAAATATTTCAGAAAGAATCCGTTCTATAAAAATTGATATGAGCAAACGTAAAAAATTATAGTTTAAAACTATGATGATGATAATATTTATATTAATTAAGTACTATGGGAGATACTTAGTAAAAAAACGAGTGAATCACAAGCGTAAAAATCCACGCCCCGCTGACCACTTTAAGAAAAATCTGATCAGATTTTGATTTTTAACGAAAATCTTAATTATAATGGTTTGACCTGAATTGATAAGCAGTTTTTAAGTTAGGGCTTCCACAATATTTGTATCAGACGCAGACATCATCGATAAAGTGGCGAAAACGTATTTAGGAGAAATTAAAACGTGTGCTTCAGTTTAAATCTCGAATTCGAATTTTTTATGAAAACAATGCTTTTTGTATACTGCGCGTAGAGTAAGTAAAAATTTAGAGGACAATTTTGAGTTCCATAATGAGATAAACAATGCTATTATGTCTGTATTTAATAAACTATCAAACAATGGTTTTTCACGACTTTATTAAATGGAAAATTATATGGGATAAGTGAATCAGGTGGAAGCAGAGTATTTGAAGAGCGGTAAATACGTATATTTTATGATAGAATGTAGTCATCATTAATGTTTCATCTCATTCCTCTTACATTTCGATGACCACTTATATAAGGGACCATCACCACCGAACATACTTATTTAAAATGTCGATTTTTTTAATCAATGTAATAGGGTAGCCGAAAATGACTCGTTTCCCCCAGTCTCAGTTCCCATTTCGATGGAAACAAAACAGGAACTTTCTGAATTAATTATCAATATATATTCATAATAATCATAACAAAAATAATTAATTTTTTAAAGTTTCAGAAAATTAGAGAATAAACATTTCCTATCTCGTGCATGTTTTGATGGTATTCCTATTTTTTTGAGAAAATCGCTATAAAAATGTTATCGCTACTATCATTATCGTAGGGCCACAAATATTCTGGCGTTATATAGATAAGGTTATCATTGAAATTCAAAAAAGAAGAATTAAGATTGCCGATTTTCTTTCGTTCTAAAAACTCGGCCAAATTATTCAAGGCGCCTGCATTGCTTGAAATAAAATTAGAAGTTTAACTCTGTTTTCCTATGCTATAATTTCATTAAATTGGTTTCTATCAAATACTTCGATATAAAAACGTATTTCAATCATTCTTTCATCCTTTTCACCCCTCTACTGAGGGAAATCAAAATTCCAATTCGTGAATCACCTGAGAAAAATTATCGAATTTATGCTGCGTTTAACACGTGAATCAAAGTTACATATTTATCTCTTTTCCGCCGGAGTTGTTGGTTTCAGAAGAGTTAACTCTCCACGACCCACAGATAATTCCGTGTTACATTCAATATATTCCATAAAATACATATTTTCATGCTGATTTCAATTCTTTATTCGTTAGACCTTGTAAATATAACTTAAGAGTATGGCAACCACACCGTTTGTCTATATTAACTGATGGTTCGCCAGATAATTGTAGATCGTCTTATGACTGAAAACATTGGTGAATATGCACTTAAAAATTAAAACTTGAAAAAAGTTACTTACGTAACTACAATAAGAATAACATGATACACCCGATTCCAAATCTGATATTTTTTTAAACCCAATTTTGGTGAATCACCGCTGAAGAAGAATTCATTGTAGCCGTATTACGCAGAATGGTTTTTATAACTTTTCTTTGATATTGGAGATACATAAGGTAATTAACTTTTTTATTTTTAAGTGCTTATTCTTGAAGTAACATATGGTGTGAATTTCTTCTACCGAGGAGCAAACTTGTTGGCTAGAAATAAAAAAATACCTTCATTTGTCAGAATATATATTCGCTCCTGTTTTCTAAAATTCTTCCAATATCATTTCCTCGAAGTAACATCATGCCAGTTCACATCATTATTAGCTGTCCGCCGTCTTCCCTTTCTTGTCTTCTGCAGCACGGAGGAGACCTTTGCAAAGCGTCACTCGCATTTTTCGCCCCCTTTGCGACCTACTATGCGTCCATTTTGAGAGCTCATCGTTCCCGGCTGTTTCCTTTCTCACCCTTCCATCGCGGCGGACGCCAAAGTAATCATCCGCAGACTGTCCCAAGGAACCATCGCGCCCTATCCCTTCGTTTCATATTTAAGCGCTACACACAACGGGCTAATCCTTCCGAAACGAACGCTGCAGATAAATGAATTCAGAGGCATAAATGTTTCCTCTGCGGTTCGGCGACCCGAATTAAGGATTCTGTTAGTAAGCCAATTTTGCGATACGAGTACTTTGTTGGGGGAACTCTTGTGTTCTTTTGGGCTTAGCAAGGCGCGATAAACTCTTGGGTCTATTTGTTTTAGAAAGGGAATTAATGGGTCAAACACACTATCGCCACTTCATGGCGGAAATCGGCCGAGGATGCGCTTTTTTTTGGCAGCGTGGGTCGAACACACGCACGCATGCACACACACCCTCTCTCTCTCTCTCATCTTGTTCTTCCTTTTCCCCCTCCTTCCTCTCCATATGCCCACGCTCTTTATCAAATCCCTTTGGAATAATTATGTTGCTATTAGTCTGCTTTCAACACCCACGTGTGAGTTTTGTCACACAGTATCCTCTATTATTATCTCCTTTCGCTTCACCTCCATTTCTCTTTCTCTGTGGGTGTACGTATTCATGCATACGCGCATGCATAAACATAAACGCGCCCTATCCGAGAAGAAAGACAACCTGGCTCTACCAAAACAACCATTGTAATTCATTGAACTTAGGAATAATTTTCTTCCTAAGGGATTTCGAGATAATCATTGCATTACGACTTTTTATTTACGGTTTGTATCTATGCAAATATATAATATATTCGTATGCATGTATTTAAATATATGTGCGTATAAATCTACACCCATACATACAACCGCACATACATCATTCATGAGCTCTCTTCCAAAGCTGCAAAGTTTTACTCGTTCTCTGACCAAATCTCTTCACATACTGTCCATTTCGGCTGACTTTTATCTGTACTTGACGCTTCAAATCTCTCCGTCTTTCTCTCCCCCTCTCTCTCTATCCTTCTCCGGAAATCTTTCTCTTATATATATATCTTATATATATATCTTTCCAGTGGTAGTCTAAAAGGAAACCCTTATCCGTTTCAATCTAGTCGGAGAGGAAATTTTTCTCCTTCGGCAGGTTATTATTTTCCCCTTGCGACTTCTCGTCTTCTTCTGTTTCCCTCTTTTCTTCCTCCCTCCACTGCCTCTCTCCCCTCCCTCCCTCCCTCCATCTCCTCCTCACTCCCTCTCTAGACTACATTCTTCCCTTCAGGCAATCCCTCCTCTCGCCACACCAGGCAATGGCTGTTCACGCCCACTTATTTAAAGAGAGAGAAAAAAAGGGTTTGTTTCGCAAATTTACGACGTTCATTGCGTCCTCTTCTTTACGGACTTGTTATCCTTGGCGAAAATAACGATGGAAAGAGGAGATCTCCGGAATCACGTCGTAAATAGGAACATAAAAATGAGGAATACTTCAAATTTTTCTTCGTTTTTCACCCCGCAGTTGAAATTTCGTGTCGAGTCCTCCTCAAACTCCTTCCGTTGCCACACCAACCCCGGCTCTCCATATTCTTGCATTCCTTCGGCGGCTCTCTTTTTTTCAATCTCTTCCCTTTCCTCCTCACCTGTGACTCTCTTTTTTATATCCCTCCGTTCGAATCGCATTTCCTTCTCGCTTATTTCCTCCTTCCGCTCCAAATGATCGTTCCATTTCGCCCTACTGCTCCGCAGCTGTATTCGTCAAGTAACCTAATCCGGCCATCTTCCACTGTCGTCGCAGAAGAGCTAACGCTTTGCTCTTCCTTTCGAGCACGTGCTCATCAGAAACTTTATATCCTTCTATCGCTCTAGCATTTCTTCTCGCAGAAGACATTTTAAAAGAAGGCTTCCTCGGCATGACTGATTTGCACTTTCGTTTCTGACCTAATAGTAAACATTTTTCAACTGTGAGGTGGCTACAAAATCAACCTATATAGATTATCTAAACTAATATAAAAGACAGTGTGCTTCGTGTGTAATGCCTTTTGAAGGTTAATATCTCGCAAACGATAACCGAATTTGATGAAATTTTTAGGATAGCATTACGATATAATAGCAAAACGTTCTTATGTATCGAACTCGAGATCAAAAACCCGGGTTCGAATCCAAGGGATAATTTCCATTTCCAATAAGATAACAAGTAATTTCACGTAAAAATGAACTTTTCGACGCGCAGGCTTTCATTCTTTTTAGATTAAGATTAGAAACAACTGACCTACGAACTTCGGATGTGAACCATTTTGAAGAAAAAATTATATCGGTTCTTATTCTGTACGTATTTTTCCGCCTACAGTTCGAAATCGCTCAATTTAGACGTTTAATTCACACAGTTGGAGGAAATCTAGGCATTTAAGAGGATGTTGCCTTGCCTACCAATTCAATTGTTAGACCTCGATATCATATTGTTATTTCAATCCTTATGGGTGTAAACGTGCTTTGATTGCTTTTAATACGAGAGAGAGGGAGGGAGAGGACAAAGGGAGGGGGAGGGAGGGATTGAGGGAGGATGAGAGAGGGAGGTAGAGGAAGGGAGAGGGAAAGGAGAGAGGGAAAGGAGAGAGGGAAAGGAGAGAGGGAAAGAGAGTGGGAGAGGGGGAAATGAAGGAGAGGGAAATGACTTTCAATACAATTTATGTTTCTGATGCCAATTTGATCTCCATAAATAGCTTGAACGATAGAATCTTTACTCCCGTTGATATTTAAACGGGCGTTACACTAGTTGTTCTAATAATCTGCATATTATTGCGCTTTTCGCATTAATTATTCATGCTTTTGAGAAGCGCAATCATAATTCTTTATCTAAATCTTCAAGTTAGTCATTTTTATTTAGACTTATAGAATCCATTAAAAAAATCAAACATTTCTTTTCTCTAGTCGCATTTACCTGAAAACATACTTTATAATTTGGTATTTGGCAGACTTCAGTCATTCCTATTTCTTGGAATTGGCGCATTCAATGCATCTGGTCGACGGAATGATATGATGGGGGCTTGGGGAAGAGTGTAAGAGTGATGGGTGATGATGTGAGAATGGAGTTGGCGGTGTCAAGGATATTTTTCAGGGCTTCGTGCAGACCTGGGTAGAAATACTTCCATAGTTCATTTCTCGTGAAATAAAACAAAAATATCTTTCCTGATGGTACGAATTCTTGTCAACGTTCGCTTGAATTTTAATATATCTGGATGAATTTCAGAATAATAAATTCAATATAAAAAGTTTTAAAAGATGAGTTACTTTAGATAACGCGTGTGCGCGTGTGATTTTGGGCGCTCTAACTCAAAAAGTACTTGCCATATCCTTACCAAACATCATAAATAATACTTTAGCATGAGCACAAAGAACTAATTAGTTTTTGGACAATAACAGTAAACCGGAAGTCGAGGTTTATTGGAAACCCGATTCGATTTTTGCGATATTTCTCCGTTAAAACATCATTATTTATATACAATTCTATACAAGTGTTATAGAGAATGTAATTTCGTACAACTTTCATTTGAAACAATTTTCCATAGCAGTTATTGTTTAGGAATTATTTATAAACAATCGGTTTTTTCGGTTTCAGTCAAATATCTCCTTAAAAACTTCCATATTGGTAATCTTCGTGAGGACCAAAGTTGTAGAGAATAATATTTCTTCCAGGTTTTGTATGAAACAAATTTTCGTAGAACCATCCATTTCGGAGATATTAAACTTTTTCTTAATTTCGAGTATACAGCGCCAATACCATGTAGCGGTTAATTCTGTAAACATATTCAAAATATACGTAATTTACGGCAATAAGGACGACTGTATTCTTTTACGATACGAAATGACAATTTTGCCTCATAATGCTATTCATAACAATTTAAATATCTATACCCCAAATATGGAGAAAGTCCTGTGTTGGCCACATCAGATTTTTAGTCATCCCACGCGTTTTTATAAATGACGCAGCATGCGGGTAGGTATGATCACGACCGATTCAAGGACGACTGTATTCTTTTACGATACGAAATGACAATTTTGCCTCATAATGCTATTCAAAATAATTTAAATATCTATACCCCAAATATGGAGAAAGTCATTTGGCCACATCAGATTTTTACAGCATATTATCTAAACTGACTCACCCTATGATGAAACTAGTTGTAAGGATCAACCTAGAGAATTGTGGCTTGCGTTCTCAATGCCAAATGGACAAAATCTGATGTGGCCAACACATGACTTTCTCCATATTTGGGGTATCGATATTTAAATTATTATGAATAGCATTATAAGGCAAAATTATTATTTCGTATCGTAAAAGAATACAGTAGTCCTTATTGCCGTAAATTACGTATATTTTGAATATGTTGACAGAATTCACCGCTACATGGTGGTGGCGCTGTATACTGGAAATTACGAATAAGTTAAATATCTCCGAAATGGATCGTAGTACGAAAATTTGTTTCAAACAAAACTTGGAAGAAATATTATTCTCTACAATTTTGGTCCTGACGAAGATTACCAATAACGATGTTTTTAAGTAGATATTTGATGGAAACCGAAAAAAACCGATTATTTATAAATAATTCCTAAACAAGAACTGCCATGGAAAATTGTTTCAAATGAAAGTTGTAGAAAATTACATTCTCTATAACCATTGTATAGAATTTTATATACAATAATGATGTTTTAACGGAGAAACATCGCAAAAACAGAATCGGGTTTCGGTTAAACCTCGACTTCCGGTTAATCGGTATTGTCCAAAAACTAGTCAGTTCTTTGTGCTCATGGTAAAGTGTTATATATGAAATTTGGTAACGATATGGCACGTACTTTTTGAGTTAGAGCGCCCACAATCACATACACACACAGACATCATTCCGAAAATAGTCTAAACGTGTTCTAGGGACCTCAAAACGTGTATTTCCGTTGAAATCTTGAAGTCGATTTTTTTTCGTGATCACATTACTACGTATGGAGGAAGTAAAAATCTATCCTAGTATATCTCAATATGATATGTTTTGGTTTTTTGTGGAAATGAAATATATTATGAAAACATTGTAAATTACATGTACAGTGGTCCTCAATTTCAAAATTATTCTACCCGATAATAAGAAATTGAATGCTTTATAAAAACGTCGTCTTGGTTATTTTTGTTTGCTGTTTCTCCTCACTACCGAATTCACACTTAGTGATTCAATCCACACATTTAATATAGAATTATCTTATGGCTAAGAGCTAATTGGAAAATAAGCACAAAAAATTGAAAAATATGCATCGTGTCTTTGTTATGTGTCTCCTTGGTAAGGATTACGGAGTTACCTAAACTCATCCTTTAAAACTTTTTATATTGAATTTATTATTCTGAAATTCATCCAGATATATTAAAATTCAAGCGAACGTTGACAAGAATTCGTACCATCAGGAAAGATATTTTTGTTTTATTTCACGAGAAATGAACTATGGAAGTATTTCTACCCAGGTCTACACGAAGCCCTGAAAAACATCCTCTGCCATCGCCAACTCCATTCTCACATCCTCACCCACCACTCTTACACTCATCCCCAAGTCCTTCATCATATCATTCCGTCGACCTAGGAATCTCAGCGACTTGTTGTGGCGCAAAGAACTCCCTACAGGTCCAACCCCACCCCCCGCAGAGTCTTTCCCATGCGAAAGACCAGGGTGCCTCACTTGCCCCATCATAGAGACTTCCTTCACGTTCACCAGCCCGATAACAGACATCACCTACCCGATTACGTCCCACGGAACCTGTACCTCCAGAAATTGTGTGTCCGGCGTTTTACGTGGGCTTTACCACCACACCCCTCAACATCCGCATGAACGGTCATCGGGACAGTGTAGCTCATAAACGCCTCCTTCCAGTGGCCGATCATCCGGTAAGCCACTCTCTTCCCTTCAATATATGCCTCACAGTCAAAACAATCCGGGCTCTCCCAAAAGACTCTCCCGCACCACAACTCCGCCAATGGGAGCTGGCCCATATAGAAATCCTCCGCTCTCTTTCCTTTCCCGGTCTAAACCTTCGTTGACACCCCCACCTCAAATATCCTAGCCTCCTTCCCATGAACCCCATCCTCTCTACCCCCAGTGAGACCCTTAGGTTTAGTTTTAGTAATACTCTTGTGCCGAAGAAGGGCGGATGCCCGAAAGCTCCAAGCAAAAGCCTTCCTCTATCGCCATGGACATCCACAACACCAAGTGTCCACTGGCTCCGTCCTATCCCTCTCAACTACTAGTTGCAATCTTACACACACACACACACACACACACACACACACACACACACACATATATATATATATATATTCTCCGTTCGCCGCTCATTCACTCTCTGCAGCACATTTTTTCCCTCTTTCATGTCCTCTCAATCCACTCCCTCCCTCCCTCCGCGTCTCTCCTCCGGCTGACGCAGGCGCCCTCTCTCTCCCTCTCTCGCTCGCATCTCCCGATATCTTCCGGAGGAGCAACAGTCGTACCGCAGGCGTGGATTGGAAGAGAGGTCACTCTATCACTCCCTCTCGCTCTCTTGCGTCACGCAGCATTCCTCTCGACAACGCACACTTATACGCGTACGCACACTCAATATATATATATATATATATCTGTATCACCCACTCTCTGCAGACGCCATATCGCGATATTTCCCTCCTAAGCCGCGGCCACGTGACCGAAAACCTCCAATACCTCGAGTGAAAAAAAGACGATCGCTGCCAATCGCTTTGGAGACGGATATTCGGGCGCCTGTCATCGTGTTTGTTCAAGAGTTCCTCCGCTCCTCCTTGCACCCCCCACCACCTCCTCCTCACGCCCTCTTCCCCTCATCGAGTGACACGTTTGTTTTTCTATTGACAGATGGACGCTTTCACGAGTGTGTTACTTTCGGCGTGGTTGGTTACTCGAAAAGTGTCCTCGGACGTCGAGTGCGCTTAACTTTTTTCATTGCTTTTTGGTTGTTTTTTGTGAGGTATTTCTGAGTTCCTTTTTTGGATTCATCTGGGGATTTCTGAAACGTTGTTTTTCTCGATTTTTTGGAGAATCCGACGATAATTTTGCGTTTGATTTTTGTTTTTTTTTTCTTGCTGGAGACATTTATTTGTTCCTTAGAATAAAATAAAATCGTGTGAGTTACTGTGTGTTTTAATATTACTTCAGTGAACAGTGAATGCGGAAAATACTAAACATGAAGGTTTTTCACTGAAAAAACAAAAAAAAAAGAATTTCCTGCGCGATATATGATAAATTGAAACATAAACATTCTCAATACTTTGTTTGGTGCCCACATTCGTTTACGGAAAGAACAATTTCTTTAATATTTAATTGTTGAATAATTTTCTGCTAAATATATTCAAATTAATCACCTCCTGCTCTTGCTTAAGCAAAATAGAAGTCAAATTATATCTGCTACGCGTGAAGTCGAATTTGTTTGAGGCATCTTAAATTCGTTTCATCATTTGCAGTCAAGAAAAAGAACATATGATATTTTAAATTATTTTTTGTTTGTTGAAATCTTCAAGCATATGTCTCAACGACTACTGTATGAAAAATTTGAATAGATAAAATTATTTGACGCCATATATTTTCACTTGGATTTACCTTGCATCGGAACCATATACTTCATAGTCGCCGTGGATATAGTGAAAAGTGTCATTATTTAAAAGTGCGTTTTGGTAGAAGCTACCAAGATAACAAGGGCTCCACTGAAGCCAATACAACTTCATCGGGTTTCTAGGATCGCACAGAAGTTTGACTCGAGGCCAATGTGGTAAAAGTGTTGCCCAAGAGTTGGCCGAGATACAGAAAACCAACCTGTTGTGCATCGGAAGGGGCAATTCTCATCGAGTATCACGGAATCTCCATCGCGCGGCCATGTGGCACGCGCTTAAATTAAAGAGTTAGGTAAGTGCTTGAAGTGATGGTTTTAAATCAATGCGTCTGGACAAAAAAGAGTTATTTCTAAAGTTATTTATCGACTTCACATTGATTGCATTGAGTCATGCACTCTGCTACCCTTTTAAATCGCTTCGAGAATCTTTCTCTTTAAGACGAACAAAAACTATATAAAACTCGATAAGGCAACTGAAAATTTATTTACGAATTACTTTAAACTGAAAGTTAGAAAGACTTCCATTAAAACTCGGGACTTTGAAAAATTTATTTCGCAAAGTGTGAATGGTAGGTTAGTATGAGTAATATGAGGTATCTAACTTTCGTCCGCTCCTCAAAATTCACTATGCACATTGTCCATCGCGAGTGCGACGTAATAACTATTACTCCGTGGGGTCTCTTTGCCTGTCATATCGCAGTATTATAACCAGAGATAGAAATGCGTGGGCGCGCTGAGGACCCATGCATCACGAAAATCGAAATAAATGGTTATTAATGTAGTGTTGCGTACTTTTTCGGAGCGTATCCATATATATATATATGTATCTGAGAACGCAATAGATATCTCCACAATTTCTGAAGGCCTAATTACGTCTCTCATTATAGGCATGAACGCGGAAGGAAATTTTTCAAGAATGCTCGTAGTGTTTTTTTCCCTGCATCATCACCGGTCCATGTAACATCCACCATTAGGAGGAGGTCCAGAAGGTTATTCCCATATTATGGTCTTCTGCTAGGTTTTTCTTCCTGAAGACCCTAGTTTTGAAGCGCTGTCCTCATCCTTCTCTGTCACCTTTATATGACCGAGCCCACGTTTCACGAACGTGGACGTGAAGATAGGATTCGCTTCCAGTGGCCTTCGAACGAGATTTAACGATGCATAAATATTGACACAGTGCGTCTCCATGAGACCACATTTGGGCATTGGAAACTCATTTAAGATAATTTCGACGGAAATATGAAAACCGAGACGCTAATCAATGATTTCCATAAACTTGTTACGTATTATGTATAATTTAGTACTAGAAAGATAAAATCGATTGAGTTCAGATCCACGGACACTTTTAAATAAATATTCTGAAAAAATTTTCAAAACAGACTAGCTGATAGCAAATCGCATTATTTAACATTGAAAATTCTTCGGATTTTTTTATTGGAAAGAGGCACCACTAATTCGTCTAACTCATAAAAAATCTTTAAGTCTGCACACATTTTAAATCGCGAAGATGGTTATCTCACAGAGACGCTTAAAGATTCTGGTAGATTAAATCTCATAATAAGAATATTAGAATCGTAGCATTGCATTATAATCCACTCGGAAAGATTCATAACGAATATATCATAATTTAAGAGAGAAATCGATAAATAAAATTTGTATCGTGCATAACTCTTTAAGATTTCATCCATCGACCGATCGCAGCAGTCGAAATGTTCAAAAAAAACCTCCGAAGTAATAAAAATTCTGATTGATCATCGCGGAACTCAGAAGGTCTCCATTCACTGGGCGTGTTGATGAGTTGATTGTGCTTTAGGGTACGTCAATCAGATGGCAGCGAATGACGCCCCAGCCCTTACTCTAAGAGAATATTGCATGCGATGACGTATTCCGGATTCCCATCATCACATATTCATAGAAAATTTAATTTGAGTCTCACGAAACTTTACGAAAAAAATTATAATTTACTCATGCAGACCTTATTCTATTTGATGCGACAGAATCGATGAAAAGTAATTTTTCTGGGAAAAGTGAACAACTTACATCCACTAAGTGACTTGCTTCCATAGGTTTTTTTTACAATATAGCAATTTAAGAATTTTTCTTCGGTTATATTTGTCCGATGCCAGCATATTACTCTCAACGTGAATTCTTATTCGTGACTATGCAGGGGTTAGACTGAAAAAAAAAGAGACACCATAAAACTAAATTGGCGGAATCCTTAAACAAGCGGCGTGGCAGGAGAAATTCAACGAATAAATGATATTCCGTCTCCTCTCTCTCTCTCGCATGACCTCTCGTTTCCTTCCAACGCCTTCTTCTCTGCACTACCCAATCTCTCTTTACTTACTTGCCTCTCATTCCATTTCTTTTCTCTCTCTCTCTCTCTATCTATCTCTCTCAATCACACACACACATCCTCCCTCTCCCTCTCTCTCTTCTCGTGCCCTTTAATTATCGTTGCCACATGACACCCGTCGTGCTTGCTCTTCCTCCACTTCTTATTCCACTTTCTCTTCCTTCCTCAATCTTCTATTCTTTGGTATTCCTCCTATCCTTCACTTCTTTTTTTATCGCTCAATTTTCATTCTCTCGATCCAAGCTGTGTATCCAAAGTATTTATTCTAACGTAAACACCCAGAGACACGTGTCATGAAATTTAGTGAAATAATAAAGTGAAACAAGTTTGCTTGCTTGTATTTATAATTCATGAAATAATTTAACCTCATCCGCTACGGAAACACGAAAACAATTTTTTCAAAGCGATTAATCGCACTTTTGGGGCGATTGAACGCGTTTTGCATTTAAAAGCAAATATCCAAGCGTTTTAAACTTTATTAATATTTATGTAGGCCATTAACGCCGTCAAAATTCAGCACTGATGTAAATGGATGAAGGTAGGCGAATAAGCCTCCGAACGACGGATAATATACCGCGCGCAGCAATATATGACGGAATATTCTCGGCGCCGTCACGAGCGAAACTTATGTGCCATTAAACCGGATCGATCCGTCGCCAGTGACCGATATGTTTTCCCGACGGATAAGATCTCTTTTCAGTCCAATTTCTTCGGATGCGGGAACCGAGTCACTTTTAACGACTAATTTATGGTCGAGTAAATTCAAGCCATCGTATCGAAGATTTCCACTATATTAAGGATTAAGGTGTTAAGATGGAGCGATGCGTCGCTCATATACCCTCGAGTGCCGAGGAAACGCTTAGTATAGGCATCCGCGAGAATATGTAGAAAATATTCGCGAACTGAAATTTCAGAGTTTTAAGAGCGCTCCTAAAATTAACATCTTTGAAAACATCAGGGTACAATCTCAATCGTAAAATGGCGAAACGGCAATATGTATTTTGCAAATGGAATACTAGTAGACGTTGCTTGCATTCTGCAAGCATTTTTAAAATTTGGAATTTTTACAAATTTGTAACGTTTTCATCAGTTTTGTCCAAAAACATATAACCGTGCCACATTTCAAGCTCATCTGAAAGTGCCCTTCTATCATCGTATGGGAAAATAATGAGGCAAAAGAGCCCATTAAAAATTGTAAGTTTTATAGTGTTGTATTTTGTCCACCGGTTGTGACCAAACACAGTTTTGCCAAATTTCAAGTCTCTAGTTCATCTGGAAACGCCTTATAATTTTAACATCGAATGGGAAAATAATGTGGCAAAACAGTCCCTTAAAAATTGAATGTTTTATAATATCGGATGTTATCCATATATTGTGACCAAAAACCTATAGTTTTGCCAAATTTCAAGACTAACTCATATGGAACTGCATCATAATATTTGTCCTCGTATGGGGGATTAATGGGGCAAAACAACATAAAAAATGGGGATTATATCAATATCAGACTTCTTTCATTGGTCGTAGTTTAATATGTAAGTTTATAATGTGAGCCTCTGATTCCCATTAAAAGCTTACAAATATGAAAGCAATGAGCTCGTTGCCACGGCAGCCGATTGTTGCCACCCAGAAAAATTACCAATTTTTTAGATAAAAACTATAAATTTACGCTAATTTTACTCGGATTTGCATTCTGTCTTCAAAAATCAGAAACTACAATTTCTATTCTTTCCGATAGTTTAAGCCCCGAATTCGAATATTGACGGAAAATAATTTTTAAAAGTTTGCATCATTTAGGTACATAAAGTAATACGCCGCCTTCTGGATATTTTAAAGATTGAAGATCAATGATCCGTTCTATAAAACTTGAGTTAAAACACTATTACAGCGGAAAAGTTTTTAGCAATTACTTATATGCCTGTTTTTGTAAGTGGATATAATAATCTTTTTCCAAGAGATTTATAGAAATTCACGATCCGTCCTATAAAAATAAGATTTAACCAAACAGGTCACTTTCCTCTATCATCAATCACGGAAATATTTCGAAAAAGATAAGCTTCAGGAAATTCAGTAATCTTGTGGTCACAATCTCAAGTTGCACTGTGACCAAATAAGGCGATCCAAATACGTATGTAAAGCAGGATCTCACAATAATGAGTAGAGTACTTTGAACTCAAATACATCACTATGAATTAATATATCTCATAATTTCCGATAATAAACGTTTTTAGACGCGTTTCGTTTCCAGCGTGAGCGACTAATAGCGTCGGTCTGTCTTTCTGTCCGTCAGTCTGTCTGACCGCATGTTCGTTCTCGGCTTCTACCTAACGGATTTTCATGAAATTTGATATTAAGGACAAAGAAAATCACATAAATGAATCACGTAAGCCGATCAGGGGTACCACTTTACTGATGATAAAAAATGAACTTTCCGTCACATCTCACTAAGTATCGATCACATCAAAATATTTTTCAAAAAACACTTGTAGAACTAGTGGAGTATTTATTTTCCTATACATTTCTATCCTTGGAGTAGCCGTTATCAAGAAAATCAAAAAAGAATGTATTAATTCGAGTTGAACTTTCTGGAATGGATACTTCTTCATTGATGCTAACAAACAATCTGACAAAAATACGCTTAATTTGCTTACGTGTCCACGCGATATTTTCAAATAGGAAGAAAATGGATTATTTATGACGAAGAAAAGAACTTGAAAACGCTATTTCCCTTACGTACAGGTAAGCAATTTTTTTCAAGTAATCCATTTCATGAAACGCGTCCATTTGTGATAAGCTGTACGCTTTCCTAACTTGCTATTTAGTTTCCCATCCATTCGTCAACCAAAAATCGTCTCAAACACGCTGTGTTTTATAGCTGCCTTAGAATAGAATCAATGCAAATAGTGATCAGATATATTCTCAACCTGAGGTCCGGGTGTTTGACACTCCTCTCCCAATCCGAGTTTGTCTTTTGTTTTTATTAGTCGTACGATCGAAAACATCGGTGTTTAATTTTCTCCTCTCTGTTTGATCAGCCTCGCGCGTGCGTGTCACGCTGCGGTGCCGGGCGAAAGGCGTGTGCGACCGACTGACGTGTGAGCGGCGGCGGAAAATGCTTACGCGAGGGCGACGAGAGAGGTGTGAAAAGCGGGCGGAGGTGCGGAATGGGGGCGGAGATGTTCACGGGGGCGGAGATGTGCACGGGGGCGGATTGTAGAGGGAGAGTGGAAAGGAGCGGGGGTGCGTTAGGGACGGTGGTGCGGCGGGCGATGACGTGAGCGAGGAGGAGGGGGGGCGGGGGCGTCGATGTGGTCGAAGGGGGTGGGGAGTCCAATGGAGACGATCCTCCGCATTCGCGAGAGTATCTAACATCGCCCCCCGTTCCCACGCCCTCTGACTCGACCTCTGCTCCGGGAATGAAAACCGAAACCAATTCGATTCAGATCGTGCGACGGGAATGCAACGGAAACATAAGTCCTTAACGCGCTTTCCGAAGTGACTTAGATGGAACGGAAAACATTTTTAAGTGAGATTTTTTTAGGCAGTCGAACTCTCGTAATTCCTATTAGGGAGGACGAAAAAGTTCGACTTGCGGAAACCTCGATTTATCCGACTTCGGTTTTCTATTTTGGGTTTTCTCGGATTGTGTTAGATTTCACGGTGTTTCGTCTCTCTTTCTACATTAATGTAATATGCTTTAGCTACGTTAGGATTTGGTGCACAATTAAATGTGGTTTCTCGAGAGAAAGCTGGCAAATATTAAAGTACATGAATTACAACTTGGGAAATATTTCATTAAAACTTTTGAAAATTCCACTTATAGTAGCACAAATTCTCTGGATTCGATGTTATTTAAGTTCTTTTTTAAAGCCTCTAAAGATTGTAGTTTTCTTGATCCTGTCCCTATAAGACTTCCCATTCCTCTAATCATTCGATTTATTTATCAGAACAAATTGAAGTACTCAGTAATTTCTTTTGTTACATCCATAATTGTTCATACATAACTTTCAAGACGACAGGAATGATATTTTTAGTGCATATCTACGTGATCAAGATCGGATTACCACAACGTTATAACTGGCAAGAGAAATATATTTTGATTAATAGTCAGAATATTGTACTTTCCAAATGGCACCCGTAGATTTAAATGGAATTATCATTATTAGAGGGAATCAAAGAATAACCACGAGACAAATATTTGGGTAACCATGATGATTTAGGAAATTAAATCACTATCTTAAATTTTTTCGGTGCCCCTGTTAATGAGTAAGTTACTCATAAGATATTCATCAATATCGCAGTACATAAGTATATGTTCTGCGTAATAAGTTTCAAGATAATGCTAGTTGTAACTACATCTTTCAAGAAATTAGCTTACACTACATTTAAGGAATTGGGAATAATCAGCCACTTGTTATTCTCGCTACAATCGCATAGTATTTTATCGAATAAAAGCTTCAGATTTGGTTGTTATTGACTTTCAAAGTTTCCGGGAACGCACATAAGAAATAGGAACTAATATTTTATTTAAAAAATTAATTATCAGTATATTATTTAAATCTTATTTAACATTTATACAAGCACAACTTCTTTTAAAATTCGGAACAATAGTATAAATCGGTGGTGGCATGTATTATAAAATTAATAAATGTTCAGGTCTTGTATTTCAAACTCATTAGAACATGGATGTCGAAACTGCGGCCATCGGGCTGCATGCGGCCACTTTCACGATTTCGTGCGGCCCGCTGAATGATTTTAATTTTTAATGCACTTGCGGCCATTTTCGAGAGAATAAATTCCAAAATATTTTCAATTGTCGTAATTTTATTTGTTGTTTAAATATATATTCGTATAGTTTTAGCAATATGGCCAATTAAAGTTTCTTTACACCGGTATAATTTGACCGATGAAAATCTGACTCATCAGCTAGGATTATCATCCACAAAAAAGGATTTACAAATTGATGATCTTTTGAATTAAATAAATTTAATATGTAGTTTGTAAAAAATTAAACTTTATTAAAGAAATATGTATTATAAAAAAGAAAAGAAAAATTTGAAATTTGAATTAAATGAATCAAAAGACTTTGAAAAAAAACTTTTAAAGAAATATGCAATATAAAAAATAACAGAAAAATTAATAATTGTTTTAACAAACAAATCCTACATAGTGCGGCCACTCCAAGAGTTTTTATGGCCACTGTAAGGCTACATGAGATTCTATATCTGGACACCTATGCATTATAACTATTACTAATTACACTAAATATTATAAAGAGAAGAATATTTATTTCTACTTTCAAAAACAACTTCTTTCTATGAAAAATAAGTGATAATGCAAGTTTAGTGGTTTAAAAAACGTACTGTTTACATAAACTTAGTAGTCATAAAATACAAAACAATAAGTGTAGTTGTAGTTATGACAATCTAATGAAGTGTTATTTTAAATATCGAAAATAAAATTTTAACTATTTTAGTTGCTGCAGTGCATTTGCAACCATTAGTGAAATTAAAAGTTTTCTTTAAAACATGTCGAAATTTTGAAATTGAGTGCTCAAGATATTTACGTGGGCACCAGTATAATTTGTGGAGGATTACTTTGGGAAATGGCAAAGAGAGACTTTCTAATTGCTACAGTTTACATAAACTGAGTAAACAACACAAATTAACGAAACTTTAATTCGATAGGTACATTCTCGCCCTGTTTTCTGACAGGCAGAACACTATGTGATGTTTACAAAAGTGTTATTCACCAAAACCCTCTCAGGCAGAGTTACATAATGACCGACTGGCATTTTTGCATTACTTGGTGTAAGGCTCAAAATCCTCAGAGGAACAGATTATCGGGTTAGAGAATTAGGCATGCAGTTTATCAGCATACTAGTGTATAGCCCGTAAAAAATAACGGGAGTAAAGATTCGATTGTTCAAGCTATTTATGGAGATCAATCTGGCATCAGAAACATAAATTGTATTGAAAGTCATTTCCCTCTCCTTCATTCCCACTCTCTTCCCCTCTCTCCCTCTTCGGCCTGAAAATAAAGACGTTTATCTATCTATCTATCCTTTCCCTCTCGCTTCCTCTACCTCCCTCTTCTTCCCTCTCTCTCCATCCCTTTATCCCCTTCCTCCCTCTCTCTTGTATTAAAAGCAATCAAAGCACGTTTACACCCATAAGGATTGAAATAACAATATGATATCGAGATCCTTAATTTAAGGAGGTTTGATAAAGTAAAGAAATCAATCATCAGGTGGCTTGGACTGGAGAATGTTTACATAAAATATACAGAGTTCTGCCTTGCAATATCATCATCATAACTAATACTGTAAGTTGTCCCATGCACTATTTACGTAATTATAGGTTGATTTGGTTTTTCACGTCCATCATACATCCACATCCTTCTTCGTTTCTTGATATCTCTATATACTCTTCGAATCATTGGAAACCTTTCCCTTTCCACTCCCCTTCTCCCTTAATTTCTTCTCTATCGTATCTTTAATCTTTCCAGCATAATATTCCCTTATCCTTTCCGACTTCTTATCAGTTGCTTTTCTCATATCTTGCCTACTCTTCTTGATACTCGTTTATTACTTTATCCGCCAATTTTTCGATGAATTCTTCAGGGCATTCACGAAAAGTTCCAGATAGTTTATATATTTTCTCAAGTTTTGCTGTTTTTCTCCAAACGAAGAGATACATCACCATTAAAATAACTTTAATTTATTGATGCATTGGATTTATAGGACTGAAGAACCTTAGGGCTAACGGGTATTTCATTAAACTTAACCTTCTCTACGGAATTTGTCTCGTTAATTTCTTGCTAATCATTTCTAATGCCAAACCACCAGCGCAAGATAGGCGTCTATCCATTAACTAACTTTAAATATTCCTCCGTGTTCGTGACGAGCATTTCGCGAGACGAGGCTTCTAATAAGCACAAAGGGTGACAGGAGAGAGAAAGGGGAGGGGGGGGGGGGACCAGATTCAGAGAGGCGGGAGTTAGGCCGCAGCGTCACCGAGCTCGACTGCCAGAGTGGTTACTCTTCATGCATATTCATTCACAGTTTGACGTGGGATTCTGCGCGGTCTCACGACGGACAGGCCGGAATGCCTTCTTTGTCTTATCCAAAAGGGTGTTTGACCCTCGATAGCAATTGGTAATGTGGCGATCCCTATGACGAAGAAAAAGATTCCTCCGTAGATTCATACGAAAGTCCTTTTGGCGAACCATACCCGCTTCTTCCTCCCTCCCTCACTTTCTCCATTCATTCAATCGCTCTCTCTCTCTCTCGTAGAATTTGCTTTCTCTAGACCCGCAACACCCACCTCATTCATCTCTCCATCATCATTTACGCATCCAATTCCCGGCATCGATCTCTTGTATCTCATTCTGATTCCCAGATATCCTCTCCCTCCCCCCCCCCCTCCTTCCCCCTCTCCCCCCCCCTCCAAGACCATCGGTCCGACGATCGCCGTCATCGAATTTCCTTATCTCGCTCGCCCGCATTTCCCCTCCATTTGGCATTATTCTCCCGAATGGCATTCCATTTCATTGGTTTTTAGCTTTATTGTTATTCTCTTACCGCCATTCCCGCTCTATTCTGTTCCTCTCTCTCTATTCTTATCTAACATAGCCACACCTATTGCCACTAAACCTTTCTCTCGATTAACTTCGAGTATATAGAAGTAGCTATGAAATCCCTGCCTCCAATTCAAATAACAGCTTCCTTGGTTATTAGGGTAAAACGTTTTGTTGATTTCCTTTTGCCTCGATTGAGAGCAGAATTAATAGTGGCAGTCGTGCGCTTAAATACATTTCCATTCTTTTTTTTTATTCAAGGACGGTAAGAGAGAGGGAGAGAGAGAATTGAGCCGAGGTGAATAAAAAAAAGATTAGCGGTTAATAGGTGGCGCTAGGACAACGTCAGCAATAGGAAGTAATCAGCGCGATGATTTGCCAATAGAATTCGGCCACGTGTTTCGTTTCGCACATGGAAAATTCACGGTTTATCTTGACGGAAATTACCAAACGTATGCTCTCTTCTTCATAAAATAGAGCCATTAGTAAACAAGAAAAGGTTAATTTTGATTAGAGCAAACTTTCATTTATTCCATAAAAACTGATTAGTACTCCAATAAACCACCGAATACTTGACCAAAGCGTGACTCTGGAGTTTTCTTATGAATAAACAAATAAGACACCCTTGATGGAATAAGAGTTGGAAACATGTTTTCATAAAATGTTTCTAGATTCTGGTTTTCCTCCTTCTTTGGGGAGGTGATAATCCATATCTTTGGAAAATAAGGCCTCAATAGGCATTAACTCTTCTAGCTTCGGTATTTAGTAACCATACCATAGCATAAAAATTTGAAATTCTTTCAGAACCTAGCGAGATATCTACGAACTAGCGGAAAACTCAATCAACGTTTAAGCTCTCAGACTGATAAGAGCTATCTAATTGAAAACGAAATTTCTAAATAGCTCTTAAAACAAAATCGTTGATAATCAGCAGAGGGACAGGTAGGGTGGTCACA
The DNA here is from genome assembly GCA_036926305.1 of Uropetala carovei. Classification (NCBI taxonomy): domain Eukaryota; kingdom Metazoa; phylum Arthropoda; class Insecta; order Odonata; family Petaluridae; genus Uropetala; species Uropetala carovei. Next base: position 164,481 of record JAXCHB010000267.1, on the reverse strand, counting down.
TTAGCACAACTTTTCTTTATATAAAACCTGCTAGAAACGTAAATTGCGACAGAGAGAGATGAACTTATAATATATAGGCAAATCAGGCCGCAAAACATTATGACCTAAAGGATAAAAGTAAATATCGATGAAAGCAAAGTATGTATTTACTGCTGTAGAACAAATAAATTTTACAAACTTGAAAGGTGGAGCTTAAGTACACGTCCAAATGGATCTTTTAAGGATTTATTCACTCAGCCTTATATTATAAATTACAGCCTTTAGATATCTTTCAACGACGCCGAAACTTGTAACGCAAATCTCCCATAGTTATAAAGTTACTCTTTATAGTCTTCCATTCCCTCTTTTTACACACAATAAGGGAGAATTTAATTAATTACTCTCGAGAATATCATTTTTGTAGTTTCATTGTCATTTTTTCACTAGATCCGCAATTAAAAAAACGCAAAAGCACTCCGAGAGAGGGTACGAAACCTGCGTGGAATACACTAACAGAACTTTTTTCAGATTAAATTTCCTTAACAACCAGGTGGTTTCCCGTGATTAGCCTTAATGTAACATCAGAATGGAAACTTTTATGCTTGTTTTCCAAGTCGAGCGAATTTAGTGTCGTTGATTTTATTTGTTTAAGCGGTCGCCTAATCATTATTCAGAGTTCACTGCCAAACAAAACTCGTAGGATATTATCTTGTTGCGTTAGCATTTCACCTAGTTTTCCACCAGTCTTATTTTGACTATTTAACCGTCCCACTGCTCTGGGCGCTTTCGTGACGCAATGCATCTATTGACCTAGGTTACACACGCTCCGAAGCAATGGCCTTGGAGCAACAGTCCGCGCCAGTGGTGTTCATCGTTAAATGCAAGCAGATTAGAGATTCAAAAATTGCGCTAGTAAAATTAAAATAACACATTTGCATTTAACATTTCCAGTCCCCAGTGCCTTCAAAATGCTTTCGAGTTATAGCGGTCCGTCGTTTGAACAGAAATTCAAATGCATATAAAGCACCAATTTTTACTTACTAAATAAAAATATATAGACCTAATATTTTACCTTAACTTTGGGTTTAAAATAAGCAATACTGATGACGAACTGCCGAAACGACCAGAACATTTCTTCAACCTACATTAAATAGAGAGTGTTAAATCGTGCTTACTCAAACTGTCAAGGTTGTTCGTTTCTATTAGAATACTGGCGTAATTGCCCTTCAAGTATGACAGGTATGCGTGCATTAAGTACATATTACGTTACATAAAATAAAATAAAAATTAATGACATCAGCTTTTAATTTACACAACTTTTAGTAAGTGTATACAGTAAATATGAAACACCAACCCAATCCAACGGTTTGATTAAATGATTTCACAGTCATTTAAAAATTGTAGTCTTTCGTTAGTATCCAAACATTCGCATAAATTCTTTAAGTGTCGGAATCATTTTAAAGTTCGGTTTTAGTTCGGTATGTGGCCGCTGCTATTAACGACACCACAGTTAAGAGAAGCCATTTCCGTCGATCCAACAACAATAAATCCATATTTTACTCTCCCTTGCCTTTATATGATCTGTAAGATATCGATTAATAAATTTATTCGGAGGGAGGACAACATTTGCAACAAAAATGTCCGCGAGGTCATATAATTACGACTTATAGTTTAGGAGATAAAAATTCGAGGTTCTTATATATATCGAGGTTAGTTAATTTAAAACTTTTTAAAAAGTCAAACTACTATGTACACGGCGTAGAGTTTCAAATTAAAAGGTTGAAAAGCCAAGTGATTCCTGAAAGTTTGATAGAAAAAGATTGAAAATCTTTTTTCTTATGTCCTGTTATCCCTATTCTCCCATCTAACTCCATAGAGCGTTCCGACGGACAGGCCAACGGACGGACCAACAGAATAAGGATATTATGTATATGATTAATGACTGCATAATTCTCGCGGAATTCCCACCCAAAATTCTATGGCTTGCTATGTGATATGCTTTTGAATATTCCTACATCCATCCTGGCAATTATTAGAATAAATCATTTAAATACATTACTTTATAAAATTTCTCTATTTTTAAATTCGTGGTTATGCACAGTAGATACGTATAACGCACAGTATTCTACAAAAGAAATTTACCTTATCTGTTGAGCAATGATCGATACCAAAACCTTTTCCAAAATTTCGCATCATTTTAAGATATTTTTTTATTCGGAAAAACGATAGTCTACTGAATATTTTATGTTTCGCGTTAAAGTTAAAGGCGCTCGTTTCCTTGCGATGAAAATTACTTTTGCAAAACTGCCCCGTATATCCGAATAGGCAGGATTGAAACAGCTCGCGTTTATACGCATGGGATCATATACCATTCTCTATGTTGGAAGTCACATAAGAATATTTTTATCATTTCCCACGCAATTGATGATTTCATGAAACGGTCCGTTACAGCAAATATTTTATAGCTTTTTCTTTAAAAAATGTCTTGCGTATTTGGTTTTTCTAACCGTTCGTTCGTCTGTGTGGAAAATATCTCTAGAATCATATAATCTGAACGAGCCAACTATTTAGGATAGGTTTGTTTATATGAGCGCTATACGTGAGAAAAATTCAGAGTATCTTGGGAGTAACTGGTGTCTTCATCAAAACTTTGTTATAATAACACAATAATTCAAGCTAAAAAGAAAAGATGATTTACACATCTATGGGCGAAACGTTGTTTTAATGGATTTCGGATTTCAAAACTAAAATACTGGGGTTCATTCCGCGGGAGTTTATTTTAAAATATCGAATTCTGTATTCTTAAGTTTTGATAGCTTTGCAGTAGGAGACAATAATATTTATTTACGACAGTTTTTGTGAGATAAAAGGAATAAATGCGTCCATGAAATTTGTTATTTGATTCTTCCCTCACTTGTTCGCAATGAAATATAACGGAACTAGTGATATACACTATAATACATTTCCAAAACCTCTCCCTTTGCGGACTGATTTCGAAAGAGTGGATTAAATATTATTATTATTATTATTATTCGCGCGTTGAAATTACTTGAATTCGATAAAAACAGTATCCGCTCATGCCAACGTTGCTTCGCATCTTTCAGAGGTTTATTTTAAGGATGAAACCCGCAGCGATGAATGACAAAAGAAAACACGAACGCGATATTTAATGGAGGTCGTAAATCGAGCGTTGCCACTCCATCTGAAGGGGAGAGATTGAAAGCTCCACTTCTCCGCGAAATCTTCCGTATCTCTTCCGTTGCGGCTCCATACGTATAGGCTGCTTGTCCTTTATCTCCCACACCCCTTTCACCCTCGCTCTCTATTCATTCCTCACTCCCTAGTCATTTATCTCTCTCTCTCTCTCTCTCTCTCTCCGCTCTCTCTTTTTCACTCCCTCTCCTTCTCCCTCTCTCCCCCCCTCTCTCTCTCCTCTCTCTCTTTTTCACTCCTCTTCAACCATTCACTATCTCGCTGTTTTTCACTTTTGACATTAAAGGGACCAGTCGCAGTACGTACAGTATATAATACAGTATACTATATAATACTGTACCGATTTTCGAAGATGTTGCACTGTTTAACTTCTTGCGTCGACATTTTTTTTATTACTGATTCACGTTCGTGTAACGATTTGTTAACGTGCCTCAGTGATGACGCTAAGAAAACTAGTCTGATTGTGAGTTTGTATACCTCAATATGTTCACCGATTTTCAATGTTTCTAGTGGATCGCTCGAACTCGAATATAAATAATCGCATGAGCTAAACCGTACGTGCATCCTTCGAGATTTTGAGATCTAACATTCAAAAAGGGAAACTTGCTCTCCAATTCATCCACTTTCCAAATGTTGTTTTTTATTTTAGGAAAATATATTGCTTGTACCGACTTTATCTCGCAAAAATTTCTCCCTTTAACCTCTATATTTATTCCCTCTTCATCTATCAAATTCCCCATCCTAAATCTTTCTCTCTTCCCAAGCTCTCTCCTTCCCTCTCTCTCTATTTCTACCCCTCTCCTCAACTTTGTCTCTCTTTCCTTCTACCTGTCTCTCACCCCCTGCCATTTCCCCCCCCCCCCCTCTCTCCAACCTGATTAATGCTATTCTATAAGTTTTTTTCACTCTTTCTACTTTGCTTCCATAAATCTATACGTAACAATGGAGATTCCATTCATTCGGTTATCCGAAGAGGAAATAATAGACCTATAGTAAGGACCTCTTTTCATAAAATTCTCCTTTATGACAGTTTGTAACCAATGAATTTGTATACACGCCATTGAGCTATCGATCTTGCTCAACTTTTAAGCATAGTATATGGAATAGAGTCATTTTTCTATTTTTTATCTCTTTGAAGTCTATTCACGAGGAACTTAAAATCGAAACCTAAATATATCTCGCTAAAACTTAAGAATTTATTCAACATTATAGTAAACAATTTTTTAATTAAGAGTATTTTATACATGAATTAAAAAACTATTTCTGGATGTAAACATATATTGAAACTATGTTAGCCTTTTTTGCATGGGATTTATCACACAACGCGGTGAATGTTTTACTGGTGCAAAAATATCATATTGTTGTTTGAACGATATTTATCTTGTTATTTATATGTTTGAATATAAATCTGGTCGGATCAAGGCTAACCCATTTTCTTTAACTTAAAATATATACGTTGTGCTTATATAATAAATGAAGTAATACTAATTCAACGTTCAAAAACTAACCCATATATGAAAATATAAAATGTTTAGTATTATATCTAACCGAAAAATATGTCATGGAGCCATAAAAAAGAAATACACACTAAATATAAAAGAGAATAAACAAATTTTTCATCTGCTTGCGATAGAATAGCTGTCTGTAATAGTAACAGCTGGTATTATAAAAACGATTTTATATAATACTAGCAGAAATTCCCAGCGTTGCCCGGGGAAATTTGGTTCAAATCCGATTGGAATTCTAGATGATATATGGTATTTAAGAATTCACTCGGCCGCCGTTTTGAATAAAACGGGCAGAGAGATACAAAAACCGATTACGAATTATTCCTGGGAGCCCTCCACAATCGTACCAAATTTGATTCAAATCAATAATAGTATGACTTGGGAAAATACACGTAGTTTATCAGTCCCCGCCGTCCAATAACGGATAAGGAGGTAGACGTTTCCCACCTTTCTCACTGTGTATAAGATGTAGAGTTACCTGTTCTTTGAGAACAGAAAGTTTATGAGAACAGTTATTTTACTGAACAGTTTAGGAATCAGGACAGTTCGAAAAGAACTGTCCCTTTCTTTCTGACCCATCTCTAGTTGGCAATGCATTAGCATACAAAGTTATTTTGCATTTTGTACAATTAATATAAAACATTTGGGATTAAAAAGTAGCCTACGACCTCCCTATTTGTGAAGAAGGTATTTGTTGAATGTTTGATTATTCTAGCTTTAACGGTGTGGAAATGGATAGATGCACAAACAAACAAACTTTCATAAATATATAGGAGATTGGTCTTATACTTGTATTGAAAGTGACAAATATCAAATTTGAACTTCCTAAGTTAATTTACTCGAGAGTTATCGATGCCCCTCCAAACCCCAACAAATTTTTTTTTTGAGATACACCACATCTACTACAATATATTTTGAAGGGTGTGTTTGTTGGTTTGTTGGATTGTTCATGGAACTCCTCCTAGACGATAAAAGCTAGAATAATCAAATTTGGTAAGATTCTTCCTTAAATCCTAACTTAAGGAATGTTCAAGGTTTTGTTTCTGTCCGTCACTTTGATTCGAAATGGCGAACGATTTAATTATCGAACGTCACGTATTTTGCCGCGTCCTGCAACTGAAATACAGGGGTGGGTGTAGATTACTTTGAATTTGCACTTTAAAATAACTTAAAATCAGTGTACGAACTTGAGACTTCTTTGCGGGAAAGGACTACGTTTATTTTTATTGAAGACAGATTCCGAATTCTGGTCTAATTCACATAGAAATGCGGTTAGAATCAATAAAATACCTTGTTTTATCAGTTTCATTACAATACCAATTATAAACTACCATGACAACTCCCATTGTCGCCGAAATTGAGATTCCAATGCATTTATTTTGAGACTATATAGTCCCTTCTTACATTTAAGTGAGAGAGGGAGGGAGAGTGAGAGAGGGGGAGGGAGGGGAGAAGGGAAGGAGAGGGTGGAAGGGAGGAGGAGGGAGTTTAAACGTTATTTTCGATTTTTCACAGTGCAAGATTTTCTCCCTTCATTCATCTAAATAGGAAAATGCGGAGCGGTTTTCTTCATTTTTGCTTTATTCGACGGTTATAACTGTGTACTATCTTATTCTTGTGATGCGTACATGTTACATGGTCGAAGTTTTAGATTCACTAAATCCGTTGAAATTCAATGGGCACTCCAGCTAATAGCCTATATTTTAAGCTGGACCAGTCTAAAGATACGCTGCAAGTTTCATAAAAATCCGACCAGCCGTTTTTGCGTGATGCGGTAACAAACAAACAAACAGACAGACAGACTTTTTCCTAAAATATTTTTCCTTAAATATTTACCCAAATTGTTTTCCTAAAATATTTCTTATTTATACTTCTTCGATGTAATCAACCGTCAGCTTGAAATCAGCGATTTCTCTTACGGGTTCGCCCCCCCCCCCCCCTCTACAACCACTCCTCCCCTTGGTCTGATTTTGCTCATCTACAAACTTGATCTTATACTTATATTGAAAGTGACAAATATCAAATTTGAACTTCATAAGTTAATTTACTCGGGAGTTATCGTCGAAAAACCAAATCGATGCCCCCCAAACCCTCAATTAAATTTTTTTTGAGATACACCACATAGCCTATATTTTAAGTTGGACCAGTCTAAAGATACGCTGCAAGTTTCATAAAAATTCGACCAGCCGTTTTTGCGTGATGCGGTAACAAACAAACAAGACAGTCAGACAACAATTCTGCAAACCTGTTCAAACGTCTTCTTGTGATGTAAAACACACAAAAAAAGTAAAACTTCGACAAAAAAACAAATGTACAGACAGAGGTTATAATTTTATTTATATAGATTAGGCTTTTTTCCTAAAAATTCCATAGAAATTTTGCAAATTTTTAAAAATCCCCTTGTAATTCAGAGATAATTTACAATATTATATACATATATATCTTATATGTGAAGGCTTGACTTTAGAAGGAGAAACGAAAGAGTTTTTCGAACTAACAACGTCGCAACATAAGGAGGTTTACGCACGCTTCTGGTTGCCACTATTATAAAAAATGGCTTCAAAAGCTGGACTTTCAAGTCCCGTTGTAGCAAAAGGCGGAACATTTTAAGTGGAAAAAAGGACCAGAAACGACGCGGGCAAGACTTTGCATTCTCGCTCGCCATTCTCAACACCTGCTACGGAATTCTCCCACGAAGGAGACGAATATTACGTGTCCAAGGTTGAGTGGAGCACAATCGGTTCTCGCGGACCGCCAGCAACTGCCACACAAAAGAGACCCCACTGATGGGATCACATGAGCCACCGCTCTACTTGTCGTGTTCGCCGCACTTTCGCCCCCGCGCGCCGAGCCAGAAAATTGCACATCGATTCGCGGTTCCCAAGGGATCACGCTTGGCGGCGCCAAGAGAGCCAACTCCTCCAGCTGCTTATGCATTTAGAGTCGTGGTTATGGAGAAATGTACTTTATTTGTTCAAGGGAGTCAGGGAATGTGTCGGCGCTTTTCTAGCAAACTGCGGTTATAAAGGAGCGTGTTTAAAATTAGAGATGTTTTTTATCTTTACTTGGCCTCCTGTTTTTTTAAAAACGCGTTTATTTTTCACATCCCTGACTTAAGCCATATTTTTTCAGTAATATTTTAAAATGCATTTTTACTATTCACCTTCATTAATTGCGTAAACTTTCATACGCATACATAGTTGACTCAGCACCCATCACCAACCAGGGGGTTTCAAATGGAAGTAGGTCAAAAATTACAAAAGGATAAGCAAAAGCATAAAATATTGTAATTTTTCTTCTTATTTTAGCTTTCATGAAATCTTTCGCAGCAAAAGATTGTATTGCTGTCACTATGAATAAGGATATAAAAGGTATTCAATGTTTTAGCATAGTGGAGTGGGACAGGAAAATCACTTCACCATTTTCACGTACCTCTCCATACCAGCCTAATTAACGGTAATTAAATTATTGAAAGATTTTCAAGAAAGCGGTCAGGTAAGAGCATTTTGGAAATTACGCTAAGAATAAATTTATGACGTCACATATGTTAGGTTTGTAGTGTCATGGCGTGCGCGCGTCACACCGGTGTGGAAGTGTTATATCTGGATTAGGCGAAAATTAGAGATGCACCGAATATGGTTTTTAGCCGAACGGCCGAATATTAAAGTCGACATTCGGCCGAAAGCGAAGCCGAGGCCGATTAACACTGTCATAGCAATAATTTTTAAATTACCAAGATAAAACTGAAAATTTATCAAATAACCATTTTATTTATTTATTACTACAGTTTTTTGCTGCTAGTAGCAATGATCAGATTTCAAAAGTTTTATTTTTTAGAGCAAAAACAATAATTTCTCTGCATTGATTTCCACCAGATTGCTTCTGCGATCACTGTATTGAACACCCGCAATGCTAAAGATTCGCTCACTTTCTACAAAGGCTGGAGAAGGATAAGATATTTCGGTGAAATTTTTGCCAATGTGGGATACTGCTGCTTTCTTCTTTCTAAAAACGTTATTGGACATTCCTTTTTTTCGAATAGTGCCTCACCAAGGTATTGAATAATCTCCTGTTTAACTCCAGAGAAACCTGGCGGTTTGGTTGATAATGATGGATGCACAATTTCATTAACATTTTATTGAAAATCGCACAAGCACTTTATATACCCCTGTATGTTGTTAAACAATAGTAAATATTCCATATTATTCCCTTCATTAAAAAAAGTAAAAATATAGAAATAATTTGGTATTTGGATAGCCTTCGGTTATTCGACCTTGACCACACCAAGACCGAAGCAGAAGCCGAATAGTAGATGTAGTAGATATTTCGGTGCATCTCTAGTGAAAACTTTAAACTTAGTTTGTAAGTAAAGTAGAATTAAATACGTATTGGTATAAATGAAATAAAACAAAATTAAAATCATCAATTTTTGTAGAAGATATGAATGCGAGGTTTCTTTTAGAGATTAAGTTCATCAAATCTTACCAAATACATGAGGTTTTATTATTGTCCTTTGAGATTAACTATTCGGATAAGCAAAATAAACGTTGGATCGACCATAGCGAAATAAAGATAATAACAATTACCGAATCTAGTGTTTTAGAAAAAACTTTGGAAGTAAACAATTAACCGCATGGATTTCGGTTACGTTATCGAATAACTCCTATACTGTTTATTCTCTTCTTGCATGATGAAAAACCCATAAGGGAATTTTGTAATAATGAGCAACTAGATCGATTATAGTATTTGTTTTTTTTAAATGCTCTAAATACAAGAAAACCATCTAGATCAGTAACCTTCAACAATGTTTTGCTGATATACACCCTCTAGTATTTAAAAAAATGAATACCTTCTCCATTGTAAAGTATTTAAAGTGATGATGAAATTACGGTACTTGGATAAAACACATAACTCGTGTTTGCAAATCTAAACGATTAAAAAATTTAATCATTTCTCATTTTAGTTTTATAGCATCTCGTCCAAAGTGACTGCGCGAAGTACCTATATTTTCATTTAAAAAAAGCAAATAAGATTATTAATTGCAAAGTTCATTATTTTTTTAAACAATCTTATTTAAAGGAACGGGCCTAAATATCGAAATACTTTTTCTTTTTCCAAGCACCTTTGTCGGTTTAAACATGTCTAAAACGTTTTAAAGAGTTATTCGCATTTTCAACATCATAACATCCTATTACAGAGCAATATTTGTTGTGTGCACTTGATAGGAAAAGTGTCGTATTTAAAATTTTCACGCACCCTTTAAAAAAAAATCTTCGCCCGTCCATCTGTTTGGACACCCGTGCTCTATATACACGTTTCCTTTTTTGCAAAAGAACGCCATTTTCGCGATATTACTGTTTTGAATGCCAACGAACGTTCCCAGAGTTAATGGATTGCTCGCGAACAATCACACATTTACCGTTATATCCGTCGGTTTCATTAATGGAATTCGCGACATTATTACAGCTTCGGGTCGATTCGTAGGTTCGACAAAGACGTAATTACGTCTCGCAGGAATATTTCTTCTGTTTCTCTCTCATCCAACCCGTTCAGGCGAACCTCTCTACTCTTTCGTTCCGTACCTCAATTTGACTCCTCTTCCGTCCTTTTGTGCCCATTCGATCATTATCTCTCGGCGCCGACCACCTCTCACTGCATGACCGCGTCGCCGTCGCTGGTATTTCGAAAATCCCAATATTGCATGTACGGATCTCCCCATCTCCGCATACGCCCGTCAATATTACGGTCTCTCCGCTTTCTCGTGCATTTCTCCTGCGTTTGTATTGCGAATTCGCTGGATGCACGCTTTATGGCTGTAAGTTAGAAAAATTCGTACCGAAATGACATAATCTCCGCATCGAGAGGCACGCTATGTCGCATACATTTTTAATGACATTGATCAAATAATTTCATTCTTGGTACCGTAAATAATTTTTCCCCAAAATATTCGGACTGAAAGTCAGTGTGCGTATTATACGAGGGTATACAGTAACCGTTGTATTTTTATTATGGCCCTACCTCAAATGACGTCGACCTCAAAAGTCTTTTTACGTCACCCTGATTTTGGGCTGATATTAAATGCTGTCAAGACACCTATTCACATAAGTTTTCTCGATGATATCTTGAAGAATAAACGCAAATAATAAAATATTAAATAAACATAGCAAAATGTTTAGTTTCATATGTAAGTTATAAAGGAAATTTTTAGTATCACAAAATCTAAGAAATTCCTGGTAACGGACACATTCTTCTTCGCCTGTGTTTTCGTAATCATCGTATATATACATATATTATATTTGCTGCGACTTCGATTAACATGCCCGTTTCATAATTATGATATTAACCAAGGTCTTAAGAAATTAAAAAAGAAATTTTCCTGTATTACCTGTAGTTGTCGTAAGTTCCATTAAATTTTCTAAATAGGCAGTAAAATTTCCAGGCAACCCTTGGAAAGACAGTGCCGAGAATTGAAGAAACGTGTGCAATCGCGTACTAATCTTGAGCACCACCTATATTTTGATGTATTTCTTCTAGATGACTTTCGAAGTTCTCTTATATTACACTGATGCATAGTTTCAAAACACGTTACATAATTTGCAATACTGTGTCTCGTACAATATAATTTATTCGCGTTAACATTTACGGTGGTGGTTAGTGCGTGAATAAAGGACGTGGCTTTATCCAAATACGGCATCCGAGGGGTTCTAAGCGCAGCTGAACTACTGTTTTCAGTCGGTAACTATGCCACGTTCCCCTTGGACACCGTGAAATCTAGGTTCATAATCACTCATGAACATAATGGCGGCATTGTTTATAAAAAATTGATAGAAGTACTAATATTTTTGTGAGAAACTGAAGACGTATGTAAGTTTCATAGATTGATTTATCATATCGCAGTGACACAGACAATGTAATGCAACATTTTCGCCATTAAATGATAAATAAGTGACTGATACAAAATTCTTGCTATGCGCGGGTATATAGAAAAATCACTGAATATGTAGCGAAAAACCGTCCTGCGCCTTATACGAGAGTATTTACGCTAAATTGCAGCAGATCATACTAAATAGCATGGTTTTGCTTTAATATCGCAAAAAAGAAAGACATTCCGCGACTACCTTTCTTAATTGCGTGTCTCGTCAGATAACCTAAAGTTCCGTTGTTACTCACGAAAGTGTTTCACTTCCAGAACAAACAAACAAGCGCCGAGAGCTGTTTCTTCCGTTATTTTGCGAATATATTTTTGGCTTCTCTCAAACGTTCGCTGAGGATGAACGATCTCCTTTCACCCTAAGGCGGTTTTACTTTCTTATTTGACTACTTACTTGTTTTTACACTTTTGGAAACATTGAAATTGTGGGACTGGCGTCTCTACCCTACATTAATGTACCTTAGTCTATGGATGAATGGCATAAGTTATTCGTATGCTCATCATTATTAAACCAGATTGCTATTGAAAAATTAAGGTTTATACAATTAAGAGTTAATGGTAAGAAGCTCAAATAAATCTAAGTCATACTCTTCACTTCACGGATTAGGCTAATCAGCCTGTTTCGTTACTCTCGGGTTCTTATAAAAAGGTACTATGAAGCTCTAAGTGAGCTAGTTGAATATCTGTTCAAAGAACGGGAAGAAAACTATTTAAGAATTTCGCATTTATGGTGGAACTGCCAGTCAAAATGACTAAGGAATTCAATTAATACTCTTCCCATTCTCTCTCTCTCTCTCTCTTGATCACTTTGTGATAGGGAGATAATATTCCCCTGTGCCTTATGTCGCCGGCGTTTCATATGCCATGACATACGGACACTTGGGAATTATCATATAAGGTAGAGTACCAACCTATTTCACAACCCTTCAACGTGGAGGATAAATTCTTATCCACAGGCACATTCACACTGAAAGGAAGGAAACCCGGTGCTGGAATTAGCCTTTTCTTTCGAAAAGTACGAATTGGGTATCTTGATTCAAATCCCTTCCTAAACGACATAATGCTGTACTCATACAGGCAGAGATGGGATATTTATTATAAAAATAATCTCATTAAACCGATCAGAACTACCAAAAATATTTCACGTACAAATGAAACAATTTTCATTTTCTACAGACTCGAAGTGAAAAACGGACTATATTTTCGAAGATCAGATTATGAATCTAAATAAAGAAAGTAGGTGAAGTGAAATGTCATATTTTAACCTACAACCGAACTATCAAAAACGATTCCATATTTCAAATCATAGCTCTTCGGATGACATGAAATGTCCTTGCTGAACAGTTCTTAGCTATGTATTCCGTTGGCTACGTAGGCCTGCGTCTGAGTTTCCTGCTAGATATTTTTTTAAATGAAGTCCCTTTTGCGCGAGGGTCTTAGCTACGTAAAATCATACACCGAAAAACAAATACAGAGATATCAGCTGAACCTGGAACCTTTTTGCCTCCCGGCTATGTCACAAAACTCCTTTGTGAAGTTGTTCTTTCTGCTTTTCGTAATTCCGGACGTATTTTCTTAAGGAAACAAAGGGAATTTCGTGTAATTCGTATGTATCAGGTAAACAGAAGGCGAACGGAGTACGTGAGGTGTAGATGGCAGTACTTTTATGTAATAATTCACCACAGTACTTTTGTAACGATTTTTTAGGCACTTTTAGTTTAGAATCGATTTGATGACATTTTTTCACACATTGTTCCACTCGACACCTAAGCGTATGTAAGGAAAAAATAAGGGAGTTAAAATTCCGAATTAGACGAAAAATTATTTTGAAATCATAAAAAAGGGCAATTTCTCGCGTTTATCAATGAAAATTTTAACTATTATGTCGACCCACACTGTCGTCATTTGAGTGTTCATTGCTTTTATATGGGAAAAATATTAATTCCTGTTTTCAAATTCTTTACAGAATTTCGTTTTTGTCCTTTTGAACAGAAAAAAATGTTGTTGATTATATTTCCAGGTATTCTTTTGTGTTGCGTTAATTTGCCTATGCAAACGGTTTGAAAAATTATGTAACTTTAATCAATGCTCAAAGTCATAATAGACATATTTTGTAATATTTATCAAAGGTTGACAATAATGATATCATTAGTTAATTTATGTTGAAATTTTGAATTAACGCCGATTTTCCTATTTTGAACTGCTTTAAGTTTAATTTAATACATCATACATACCAAGCCATAATTTTTTATGGGTGACTAAACTGGTATGTCAATCAACTTTAATTCTGCCCGAATATAAAGATTCATCGTGGAACTTTAATTGCATTTCCATTCATTTGTGACGAAAGACACGATAGAGGAAGCAAATACTATATTATCACATGTACGAGAAAAATACGCAAATATATACATACATTTTTACTAACATTACGTTGCTTATTGAAACTGACAGGGAATATGCATGGACGAAACGTTTTTGTCTGCTACAGACTAAAATAGAGCTTTTCTAGGACGAGAAAAAACAATTTCTTGCGGCTTCCAACCCTTCTTGGAGACTGGAAAATCGTCCGTATATCACAGTGGTTCTCAACCGGGGTGACATGACACCACAGAGTGACGCGACGGTAATTGAGGAGTGACGCGAATATTCACAGTGTATAATATACTGGCTTATAAACATAAATAAAACCAGGAGATTAAACAGTCGTGCTTATTTAAATTCCAGAATGTTATCTTTTGTGGTATGAAAAGCCCAATTTATCTTTAAAGGTGACATTAAGATAATGTAACTGTAAACGGGGCGACGCGTAACCGAATGAACAGAACATAGGGTGACACAGACAAAAAAAGGTTGAGACCCACTGATATATATCATGTGAAAGCGTCGACAATAAACTCACTAAAAATTGGGTGATCGATGAGGCACTTATTAAAATTACCGTACAAATGATGGATTCGCCATTCCAATTTGCTACATAAGCCTGGTATCTATCCTTCATCATTCTCTGTGACGCAGTACAATTATTATTGGATGATTTCTCCAAAACTAAGGCAACCTTTCAATGTCTTGAAATTTAGAGGTCGCTTTTCGTTGTGTTCATGCGCTATAGCAAGAGTTTTCTATCTTTTGTACCCGTTCCCATAGCGATACGTCAACCGTGTTGAAGGGAGTTATAATAAAGTGTTAAAAATTATAAATTTTCTTCTTACTTCGCCTTTCGTGCGTCACTTCGTAAGCAAATGTTGCGACGTTACGAGTAAGAATAACGTTACAAAACAGAAAAAAATAAGCAAAACCGTGAATTTTTTATTATTAACACAAGTTATTTAACTTAATACGAGTGCTATGCATGTAGTCATCGCTTTAAAATGTACTTGGGAGTATTTGACCATTAAAAGAATGCTCTAAGGCAGTAGTTCTTAACCTTTTTTTGTCTGCATCACCTTATCTTCAGCTCATCATCCGTTTACAGTTCCATTATCTTCAAGTCACCTTTAAAGATGAATTGGGCTTTCCCTACCACATAAAGATAAATTTTCGGCTTTTAAATAAGCACGAGTGTTTATTCTCCTGGTTTTATTAACGTTTATAAGCCAGAATATGATACACAGTGAATTCATAAAATATTCGCACCAGTCCTCAATATTCGTCGCGTCAACCTGAGATGTCATGTCTCTCCGGTTGATAACCACTGCTCAAAGGAGTATGACGGCAAAAAAAACCCCAAGAGCCCTGCGATAGAGCATTTAATGGTTTCCCTTCTTCATAACAGTATTATATCAGGAGACGTGTAAGGACAATTAGTACTCCACGTGATGATGTTATTTACATCTTATCTTATCTATTATCTACATCTAATATAAACGCGGATTTCGATGGCAGAAATTGCCGATTACTGCAGCCCTCACACAGAGTTTTCGTCAGTGTTGTCTCCTTTAGCCGACTGTTTCGGTTTTTACACTTGCCATTTTCAGCCAGCAAATGGGTGACTAAAGTGAACGTGAAGGTAGGACTCAAAGGCAGAGCTGTTGAATAGCATAACTCAGGGTTTGAAAGAGACGCATCGGAGCGCACTTCCATAAGGCCGAACACCAGCATTGGATCTCCATAAACAATCATATTATTAAATTTTATATAATTTTTATTTTGACTGTGATATATATAGATGATTCTATTTAATCTTAGATCGCAATGTAGACTGTGAATGACGAAGTTTGCAGCCATGCGAAGCGTGGAAATTATCTTGATAGTTCAATAGAATTTCAATTATTTGATAGCATATACAAAAGTGTTGAATAAAAGAAAACGATTGAACTCAAAAGATTTCTAGATGTACACACGCGTGGTGTGAAATAATGTATGGATAACTTTAGCAAGATTTGAACTTCATAACTGCTTTATGCTGAGTAACAATTGAAATATATTTTACATGAAAACCGAAATTATCATTATATTAGCTTTAACAATCCGTTTTTTACTGAATATCATTCATCGAGATAGTTGTGTTAAAAATTACATTCATGTAAAAAAGGAATTTAAAAATTATTTCATTATTTATTTTCTCCGAGTGAGGATTCAAAGCACTTTACAATAAAATATAAAACTAGGAGATACGCGCGCCAAGTACAACCATGAGGGATCTTAGGAAAATAGGTTTTAACAGAAAAAATGTGTAGCTACACATAAAATATTATTTATGAAAGATATTATTCATTCGCAGAAAAAATTGAGATGCCTTGTCAAAAACCTATCCTAAGCTCGTTTGAATGATATTGTGCATCGACAACCAATCCGCTCGCTTTGATTTCACACTCATTCAGTGCGCATAAACGTTTTCGATCGATCTCTGCTCCTTCATCTTCCATTTGCGGAGATGAGATGACTCGATCCATGAATTTTTATCGTACGAGCTTCGCGGAAGCTCACTTCAAACACACAATCGCGATAACGAATTGCACGCGAACCTTTCAACATCTGGTCTCCCTCTAATCTCCTCCGAACAGAGTGCTTCCCCTTTCCGATTTCTGACGACGCGGGAAAAATGAATGCAGATGACTATATCTCGCTCAATCCTGGAAGGCTCAGAGATTCTGAACGGAGCAGGAATATGTAATCTTTTCGTGCATATGATGCGCCAAAAGTCATTGTTCCCTGCGAGGAAGAAGACATTTCAACAGACCAAAATTTTCGAATTGGATTTCACCGCTTAAGTGGAAAGAGGGATGCTTAAATATGTAGGTGGATTGCAAAGTAAGCGTAAAAGTATTTTTTCTTAATAATACTGATTCGTTACATAATTCGATGAAACACATTGCTCAAACGTCGCGAGAATTATTTGAAAAAATATAATAATAAAATAATTTAATATTTAAGTTTTAAACAAATTACTTAAACTTATAAACATACTTTTCACAATAAATGCTTTCTACATATTTTTATAATATGATTTATCCACGTATTATGCAGGTAAAGGACAGCAGTAAAGATCCCATTAATAGGGTGTGGAGGAGTTTTTTAAAAACTCTTCCACACCTTATCAGTTAATAAAAAGTACTTGGTCTACAGGAAGTAGAAATAGGTGGGAAGGCCACGGATGTCTAATGGAGAAGAGCTTCAGGATTCATACATTTCGTCGTTATAGAGATGAGGAGTTCATGAGGATGCAGGTGGCGAAATTGGGAGAAAGGAACATAGATAGTTGGAAGAAGGTCTAGTAGCCAGTTGCTTGGTCGTTAAATCAATCAAATGTATCAATGCTGAAGAAATGCCGAATAAATGAAATTAAAAGACTTGATCTATACGAGGGGTCCGGGAGAATTGCGATCATTCGAATGATTCAGAAAGTAAAACTCTTCAGATACAATGCATCCGAATACTCTAAAATTTAGAGTCTAAATAAGTATTCTATACGGTCATTGTAATTTCTGTCATGATAAGTTACGGCATCTATATAAGGTACCTTGTTCTTTTTCTTACGATATGACTTGCCAGTCCCTTTTTCAATTTACATACAACAATCCGCACGGTCAACAATACGGCGAATCGTAAATAAATATGGACATCAACGGAAGAATGAGATAATCTAATTTTATGTAGCTTGTATAATTTTATAATTATTACAACGATTATATTCGGACGTTGATGCCCATCAAACGAAGAGTATGAATATATTATTGATACTTTTACGAATAATATTATATACGGAATCTAAGGTTCTATTTATTATACAACTCAAATAGTAAACAACACTGGTAGAAAAAACAACGCAATATTTACAGTTTTCGTAGTGTTCAAGTTCGATATAAAAATTTGTTAACTTGAGCTTTTTCGTTTAAAAAATAAGAAAAATTTACACTTTCGTAATAATCAGAAGAAATTTTATATTGTATTTTTGTTTAACTGTGATTATTTAAAAAGATAAATTATTAGTTAGTCAAAAGTAAAAAATATCTCTCTAAAGAGAAATAATCCGTTGTCAAGCTGATATTGATAAATCTTATATCCATTCTCATATAAATAAAATATTAAGCACGTATAATAGAAATTTTTATCAATTAGGCCGTTTTACAACAGCGATATAAATATCAACCATAATTATAATTTTGATAAAATTAGTTATTTAATAGCATTTCACGCAATTTCATCTCTACTTCGAAAAATAATAGACATGTTAAATTCATAACAACTGGGTTGTCATGGTAAGGAAAAATTTTGTCCAAAAAACTTCAAATTTTGTAGTATAAACCTTAATTTCAGACAAATTCGGCTCGTATTTGAATTTCGACGTTAGGAAAATTAAACTTTAGCTTTATCTCCGTTTCTGGGTTCAAGTTCCGTCTTAGTACCCTGATTTTAAGTAATTTTAAAGTTCAAATTAAAAATAGTATAAACTCATCCGTGTGTTTCAGTTGTAGGACGCGGCAAAATACGTGACGTTGGATGATTAAATCGTTCGCCATTTCGAATCAAAGCGACGGAAAGAAACGAAACCTTGACCTTTCACTAATATAGGATGTAAGGTAGAATTGTACCAAATTTGGTTTTTCTAGATTTTCTCGTTTAGGAGTTCTATGAAAAACATACAAACAGATTCCTTAAAATATACATAGTATGTAGATTATTCACGCCCAGAAACAATTCCTAGATAAAAAATTTTATTCGAGTATATTTTTTAATACATATATGGTTTCGTAACTTATATGAACGTACCAAGTGGGGAAAACAAAACAGTACTCAGATCCGTGACGCAATCCCTCTCAACCATATCAACTGGGCCATGAAAGGAATGTGAGAAGAAAGAACCGTGAATAGTTAGTTACGAGACCCAGAGGGAGAGAGTTTGCATGACAGAGGTAGGAATGAGAGGGAAAAGGAAAGAGAGGAATATGTTTGTACTTTCGACGAAGAAAACGTAAATGTTGCTGGACTGTATGGCGAAGGGAAACTCATTTCATAATCACAGCTAATTAAATCGTTGCAGGATTCGCCCGCCTATCCCCGTAATTTCTTGGACAGAAATAAAGAAACCCAAAAATTAATGATCGAAATCTGGGATGAAATTAATTTGTCAATTGGAATTTTACGTGACACTCTGCAAAGATGGATATTTAATTTCCCTTTATTATTTTCATACACCTCGTGAACAATAATTTTCATTTGATTAGACACGAATGAACAAAATCCATCAAACAAATTACATATAACCGCCGGATATTTTCAGACATTCGTCAAAATATTTTGCACTAACTAAAGAGACAACAAAAATAAAAAGTAGAAACAGATGAAACGTGCTAACGAGCTTACCGCGTGCACGTGACACGTTGACTCCGATGTTTTGGCAAAACAGACTAAAAGGCATGGGTTTTTCTAAACACCATGTTTCTCCAAGCGACTCATCATTCTCTTATTTATTAATTTATGTATTTTTATTTACAACGGCCTGGGAGCCTCGCAACTCAGACACCCTTCCAGTGCGATCAAATCTCCCAACCATTTTTTTCACCCGGCACGGCCGCGTCTTTTTTTGCAGGCGTTTAATTCATCCACACGTCGGCCTCTCTCTCTCTCTCTCTCTCTCTCTATATATATATATATATATATATATATATATATATATATATATATATATATATACACACACACATGCACCTATTTTCGAGCCTTTTCACCTCCTTTTCATGCTTCAAATTTTCAGCAAATAAAGCGCGCTTTTGTGCTTGTGTATTTTATGGCAGTTTTTTGAAAGGATTTCAGCATACGCGGTTAATTAAAGCACAGGACGAGGAAGAGAGACAGTGAGATAGGGAGGTAGATGGGATGGGGCAGAGAGCGAAGTGGAAGGGGAGGAGAAGAGGGTGGAGAGGGAGCGAGGAGAGAGAGAGGAGAGAGAAATGAAGGGATGGAAAGTGGGAGAAGGCCAGGTTTGGCGGTGATAAGAGGGGAAGTGGAGGAGGAGAGAAGAGGGTTGGGGGAGAAGGGAGAAGGGGAGAAGGAGGAGGTATGAGGGCAGTAAAAACATGAGCTCTCGCCTCGAAAATCTGAGACGGAATTTTAAGCGTGATAAAAACAGCAGCTCGGGTAACGCAGAACAAGAACGCGAGGATTTCAATTCTCAGAAGTGAAGTTTCCATTCAAAGTCTACATCAAAGAGCGAGAGAGAGTAAGATATATACATCTTGTTTTTTTTAGCTCTAAAAATTGAACGTAGTAAAGTGTAGCGGGCGTTAGGTAAGAGCGAGTAGTGTCTTCATTCGCGGAGCACGGATGATGGCTATTCGTAAAATATTTAGGAAGGAGCTAAGGAGATGATGGAGGGAGATGTTTTATAATGGAGGTAGAGGTGAGGAAGAGGAGTAGGAGGAGGGGAGAGAGATGGAGGGAAACGGACTGATGAAGGTAGACAGTTTCATTAGAGGCTGGCTTCAAATGCGCATTGCTCTTGGAATGGGAGAGAAGGCGATTTTTCCGGGATTATTTTACATTTTTTTTTTTGCGGGAAGGAGTAAACTCCAAGGGACTGACCTCATTTTCTCCAATTAAAGTAACGTGGATTTTGAAAGGAAAAGAAAATCATTCGCGAAATGGAGGACGCGAGCAGAAAGGAGCGATTTCAGGGAATGTTTCAGAAACAAAAGGTCTTTGAAATCGGTGATTACATCTCCGGGTACATTATTCAATTTTAACAATCGCCGCCAAGTTCCCAGCGGCGACGCGAAATATTCTCACCTAGAAACGAAATTGGTCGGATTTGAAAATGCGCAGCAAGTCTAAATTGATTTTTGTATTACCTGAGCTCAAAATATGTGGAGTAAAAGATTTTAAAACTTTACTGTATACCTGGTCGTCGAAAAAGAATGTCCATTTCTTTAAATGTTACATTTAATGAAATAACTGACTTATAACGTGTTTTTCATAAATTTCATAAAAATATCAGTTTACTAATCATTTTCAATAGACTTCGATGCAGGCGCCGTCTGTCGCTCGGTAACATCCGGATGATATTCAATATACGTCCATACTAGATTCAGCATGTATGGAATAGGAGTTGCAATAGGGCCTGTGATTCCTTCCTTTAAAGTGCTCCAAATCACAAATTATGACAGAATAGACAATATTTTTGATGTGTCCTCAAAAAAAAAGAAGCCGAATTGGATCAGATCTAGAGAAGCCTGTCAAATGTAAAATTTTTTGGCAAATGTATTGAAAGATATGTTCCAATTATTCGACGACTTGGTATGTATTTTTATCTTCCACACATAAACTTTCTTCTTAAGATTTAAAGGAATTCATTTAAACAATTACGGGAGTACTTTTCGTAAACAAAGCAAAGCTAAAGTGATTTTAAGTTCGGATTCTATCAGATAGGTCTTCGTTCGTTCTATTTCTTTCCATTAACGACCTACGACAGATACAAGTTCGCGTAGCTTACCTCTCTTTCGCGTCTTTTTGGATAATACGCGATATCATTTGTTAATATGCTTCCCATTCGAAGTTAGCGAGCGCGGGAGAATTATCATTTACACCGAGGCACAGCCGTGCATTTAATCCTACCGAAATCCGATAGAGACTGGTGCTACACCCTATCCCTTGAGAGACTGATCCAATTGACTTCCATTTGCCTCCGCGGACACCGCATTAATCTTTAACTGCCACAAAACCGAATCCCATTCCCTTCCTGCCCTCGCCGGAAACACCTGCAACCAGTAAGCGCCTCCCTCGACCGAAAGTTTCTCCTCTTCTACAACTAAATCCTCTCTCTCTTTCTCATCCTCTATAAATCTCATTCTCTCTCACATCCTCTATCGCTCCCTCTTTAAGGATAACATCCTCAGAGAGAAACTTTTCTTGTCGCCGTCAAGAAAACACACTTAGGCCAAAAACGACGTTGATTCAAGGGCTTCCCAGGCTGTTTGTTTATGCTCCGGGTAGTTATTTTTTCGTCTCCGAGATTTTCGCTCTCAACGTTCTTATTTTATCTAAAAAGGAAAGTGACGTTACCTAAACGAAAAATATATTTATAAAGCTTCATCTTTACATAAGAGATATGAAAATCATTCTCCCTCTAATTAAGTGTTGACTAAATAATATAGTGTCGTTAAATTCTGAAAATAAAAATTAACATAGCGTCCAAGTCTCCCTTACCTTAGGGCAGGAAAGACGGGGCTTAGGACAGTTCTGCACGACCGATTCGGCACCACCGTTTCGATGACGGACTATTCGGCGATGGGACTATTCGAACCGGGCAGTTCGGCGACAGCAGTTCCAACATATTTAGGAGAGAATGGCGTCATGATAATATTACTATTACAATTATCTTAACGTGAATGACTTAAATTCACTGAATCTATAACGTTTAAATAAAAATGACAATATTTAGACAAAAACAGATTTAAATTAACCTTCGTGAGATAAAGTACACGATAAAAATTATACGATGAAAAATCATCGGATGATATGCACAATTAATTATATTAATGTTAATTTATCTATTGATTAAATCATTTTGTAAATCAAATCAAGCAAGCACAAAAGCAACAAATTCCTTGACGAACTGTTTATATTATAAAATCAATGTTGTTATTATACATTACATGTGAAAAATTTTAGAAATTACATAAAATAAGTGATCTTTTTGGGCATGTATTATTGTAATCCTGTTAGTATGTAAAACAACAGTTACAACTCAAAAGAATACAACTAAGTTGACTTATATTCCCCCCTCAATACCCTATCACCATATTTACAAAAGTTTTTTTTCCAATCGTTTTACATGAAGTATAACATAATTCACTTATACCTCTTCAGTAAATCTTCTTCAGTAAATCAAGGAGCAGACATTCTTGTAGAAAAGCGTCCCATTACGATGAGCATTATGTAAATACCAGCAACAAACTTTAACTTTAATTATCAGTTACAACTTCAGTAACTTATCTTAAGATATCTTTCATCATTAATGTCAGAACTAAAGTTAAAGCAGAAGACACAAATTCACAAGTTAGATTACTTCATTTTGCAAGTGAATACGATATTCTATATGATTTTCAAGCACATTTGCTTACACTGACTTTTTCACACCGAATTAACTAATTCCCAATACAGCCGAATAATTTATCGATGAAAACAAATATAATTGCTCAATATTTCAGAAGTTAATACCTAGTAAATATTTTTCCGATTTTGCTCGACGCCTAATTTAGATCCTAATAATTTCGATATTCCAATTACCAAATCAAAAATAATAAACAGGAACTTAAACTTTAAAAATAAGTTCAGTAGCAGCTTCTTATGGCTTCAATAGCTGTGGAAATATCCGTCCATTACATTTCCTTTGTAAGTTATCACGCGAGATTACTCTAAAATATATAATCATGAATCCACTTCAAAATAAAATATAATACATATTTGTATACATCTGCCCGCTTAAAATTTATACCTTTTGAATTAGAGAAGCCATATCATCGTGAAACAGTTAATAATTTCCTAATTTTCTCTCGTTATTTTATAATGTTTCTAATTAAAAGGATATAATAGCAGTTTGTTATGTTTTACTTTTCTTTCGATCACGACGAAAAATTGTGGTACACTTATACGAAATCGATTAGTTCTCTGGTTCGCAAGGATATTTTGTTCTACACCTCGTTAACTTAATATGTAGTTGTATATTGTGAACGTTTTCTCATGAAAGTAAATTTGAAAGCAGTTATTTAAAAATATAATCATTTTTTTTAACAGTATATATTGGTTCGATAAAATGAACTCAGCTAATTTGACTTAACGGTAACATTTGTATTAAATTAACATTAATATAATTAATTGTGCAAACCATTGTGCATATCATCCGGTGATTTTTCATCGTATAATTTTATCGTGTACTTTTTCTCACGAAAGTTTATTTAAATATATTTTAGTTTAAGAATAGTAATTTTCATTTAAACGTTATAGATTCGGTGAATTTGTCATCCACGTTAAGATAATTGTTGTAATATTAATATTATCATGACGCCATTCCCTCTAAAATATATTGGAACTGTGCCGTGCAGAACACGGCTGTCGCCGAACTGTCGGGTGCCGTATAGTCCCATCGCCGAATGGTTCCGTCGGCGAACCCGTCGCGTCGTGTCGAACTGTCCCATTCCGGGAAACGAGCACGCAATAGGCAAAGTGTGGTAGGAAGTTAGTCTAGCTTTCTACACAGGCTAAGGAAGGACTTTCACAGCGTGACCAACGAAGATGCATTTCTTGCTCAACAAATTTCAGTAAAATATAACATCTCCTAAATTAAGGCGGTACGCGATTTTTTTTTAGAAAGATTAAAATTAAAATGACTCTCATACGCTGTTAACTTTATTTTATAAAACCGTATACATCGCCGTTTATAAACACATTTTCTTCAATCCAAATTAAAATATTGATTTAAAATACTTAAACTTTAATAATTGCCTTTTGGCTTATTTTTATTTATTCCGTTAATTTAATTAATAATGATAGTTGTATATCTTACTATCTACAGCGCAAGAGTGCTTTTAACATAGAAGTCTCTACATAGCCAACCTTCGCTATTATAGGATAAAGAGCTAAAGGCAGGATTTCAGGATTACCGAAATAATTTGAAAACTTAGGCTGAAGTTTAACACAGCAGCTTATTTGACACATAAGGGATTAAGATGTCTAGTGAAAGAGGGATTAAATGTATATTTTCATAACAATTTTATCAATTAATAACGTACACATTTAAAATTCACATCGATCGTCGATTATTATAGGATGTCGTAGATACTATTATCTTTTATCAAATACGAGCGATATGATATGATCGTTGGTTCCTTTTTAATTAACTCGTAAATCATATTGACTAAAAAATTCTAATTAAGATATGCAAACACTAAAATTTTACTTTAGAAAATTATGAAGTATTTCTCTCGTCCTAAGGCAACATAATTGACTGTCATTAGGCTTCCAATACAAATTCAAATGAAACTAAAGACGACTCCCGTATTTTATTTAAAGGTAGATGTTGCATTGAAATTTTTCGAAAAAATCAATCAATTATATGAATACTTTATTCTTTATCCTTGAGACTTTTTCATACTGCGTAGAAAATATACAGTAATTTTAAATTGTTAACTTATAGATGAGGAAAATACAAGTTTTAAAAGCTTAAGTTCGTATGAAATCGGTATTTCTACAATTTAAAATATTTGATACTTCAAAATAATTCTTTAGAGGAAAATATAAAGAGAAAAAGAAAAAATATTATGATTAAATAATAATAATAAATAATAAGTAATTCTCCCTAAACCCGGAGTGTGTGAGATTGTGTAGGTATATGTTTGGTCACTGGCGTGGAGTAAATCCCCATAAACCAGTGTGTATTATTTTTCTTTAAAAAATATATTTATATGGTTATTTGGAGGTTTCTCCTCTAATTTTCATTATGATTAAAGTTTAATGAGCTAAAACTGTTGGAATTCGCCCGAAAAATTACTGTTTAACTACGATACACATGATTTGCTCGACGTGAACTATATTACGTTAAAAAAGACGGGGCTTAAACTGTTTTCTTTACGTTAAGGAAAATGTCTGTTTTCAAAGAATATTTTTGTTGTTTAAGTTGAAGTTATTTATTTTATTTTCTCGCTTTAAAGGAGATCGTTGCGCTCTCATGTTCCAAAGTTTAATCCAAGCAGGTTTCCTTAAGTGAAAGTATGGAGAGAGAGAGACGAAGTGAAAAACGGTACGAGGGAGAATAAAGAGAAGGAGAGGGAGGGAGACAAAAGAGGTGAAGAAAGAGAATGGTGGAGAGAGAGAGAGAGAGAGAAATGAAGAGGAAAAGTGGTAAAAGGTGCTTGAGAACATTAAGCACAGCATTCAATACACTGCGTTTCACCTTGTAAACACAATATTTTCCTGTTTAATCTTAATCATTTTTAATACTAACCCAATCGTTACCTTCATCAAGGCTTAATACTTTAGTACAATTTCTCTTAATTTGGCCAACAAAGTTAAATTTGACAAAATACGCTTAATGTCAGATAAAGCGTCAGTTTTATTGAGTTTAATTATGCTTTTCGGCGTTTTATTACCGTGTTCATAAAACCTTAGTTGAACTCTATTAATCTAATTATGTGAGTTTAAATAAATACATTGCGGATACTTTTTGACTCGCCCTCATACATCATCGCAGAACTCTTGAAAAAAAGGTCTTTTTCCCATCCTCCAAATATGTTTTTCATGTTTGAAGAGTGAAGATTTATTTTTGTTTTTATCCCTCCCGTAACTTTTGTAATATTTTTGCAATATCAATATATTCTTAAAAAGGAAATACAACCTGTAATTGTAAAAAAATATTTCTTCAACGTTAACATTTCCCAAACATAACCTTTCATCTGCATGCAACTTAAATTGTATCTCTACGGTCTCATATTCTCTGTAGGTGTGTGTCTTGCGTGCCTTTTTTTTATCTTCAACTCCATTACCATATATGTACTTGAGTTTATGATATGACGTAACTGAAACATTTTTCAACACCAGCGCGGCGAGTGTTAAGGAAGAGCCACGGCAAGGCTCCGCAAATTCTGGGTTTTTTAATTTTGCTAGCCTTTCGGTAGGCAAAAGGCAATTCACCCTTTTGGAGCATTCTTCTGAATATTCGAAAGCTGATGATGAAAAATAGAACGGAATGGGTATATTCCTCCTTCACCCTAGTGTGTTTGTATTCTGGATGACGTACGTATGTACTATATCTCCATCACTATATTTTAGTAACTCTGTCTGTCTGTTCCTTTGTATACGCCAATATTTCTCAACCGATTCCGATCAAATTTGGCATGATTGTAGGGGACACCAAGGGGAAGGTTAAAGGGTTGTATGTGTCCGTATGTCCGTTTCTTTTAAAATGGCGGCCAATTTTCTGTCTATTCCTTTATGCACGCCCACAATTAACCGATTCCAACCAAATTTGGCACGATAATAGGGGGCACTAAGGAGAAGGTCAATAATTCATAGGCGGTTTTTGTTTCTCTCTGCCCGTTTTATTCAAAACTGCAGTCGATTGAATTCTTAAATACAATGTATCATCTACAATTCCTATCGGAGTTTAACAAAATTTCCCCGGGAAACGTCTGGTATTTCTGCTAGTTTGTAATATGCTTATAAACTTAACGCAATGCATGATTCAACTAAATTTTCTCAACATATATAACAATCGGCGCTCATTTTACTTTGCACAATGTTAGCATTCTTTCTCCTCAGGTTGCGGCTCTTCACCCTTGTCAACTTGGCATATCAGCGGGTCTATCGTTTTTCTTATAGTATGAGAATTTACAAATGTGTGCTAATTATAATGCCCTAAACAGACCAATATCGAAATTGACCTTATAGGTCCGACTGATGCCGAATGGTTAAACACTTATAGCAAGTTTTTTCAAACTGTGTACCGTGGAAAATAAGGGTTCCGCAGGAGCTAAAAGGAGTTCCGTGATAGACACTGGAAGAGGCCCTATACGTTCTTCCTTTTCTTATTTTTAAATCAGGAAACATGAGCTTCACTTGCAAACTGTATGCTGTAAGATACATAAGCTACGTAAATAAAAATTACAATAATCATAAGGTTAATTTTACCACCTATTAAATAGGGCTCGAAGAGGAAAAATCTTTGAACATATGGATTCCGTGGATTCACAAAGTTTTGGAACCCCTGACTTAGATAAATGTTTCTAAAGAAACGCAACTAAATTGGAACTGAAAATTTCTATAATTAACAAAACTCTTCAACTTTATTTTATTGGAGCGAATGTAAAGTTTTTAATTTTATTCTAACAAAAATGGCAGTATTAAGTCCTAAATGCTTGCGATTTTATCTCTTCAATGACATTATCTATATTGTGGAAATCAGAGTTTTTATATTTACGTTTGCTGCGAGCATTAAACAGGTTTTAGTGCATAATATTCTGACGTAACGTATGCATTTACAATATTCTACAACCAAACTACGTTCTCGGCGCCTAAACCTAGCTTCACTCGAATATTATAAAAAAATCTCACATATCGCATTAAAAGTCACTCCAAGAAAATACTGTAAACTTAGAAGATATTTCATTTTATTGAAATAAATCGGCTATAGATACTTCATAAAACTATTCACTTAAATTTAAAATGCTTAATTTATCACTTCCAAATATCAAATTAAATTTCTCAACAGAAGTTAAACAATCTGCTGCCGAAGCTCAGCTGAGCCAGGATGGAAATTTTAATCAAAAAAACGAGAATAATAGGTTCTGGCAAGAATAACCAGATTAATGGCGCCCTTCGCGTCGCCCTTCAACGCTAATATAATCGCCGGAAAAATTGGAACCCATACGTCGTATTGCGGAACACCTGTCCAATTCAAAAGCCACAAAACGACGAGTCATTAAAAAAAAGACAATTGCACTTGATGGGTTTTTATGTATCACAAAACCGGGCATAGATTTACGTGGACGATAGAAAGAGAGGACTGGGAGAAGAAAGAGAGAGAGAGAGAGATATGAGGAGAAATATAGAGAAAGAGAGTGGAAGAGAAGCTTATCATGATTCGCTAGTTTAAGTTCTAGTCTCTGTTGCGAAAGAGAAAGACAGAGACAGAGAGAGAGACAGAGAGAGGAAGAGACGAAAGAGAGGGGAATTTTCGGAAGGAAAGTTCCAGAAGGGCGTGTGGGTGTGTGCGCGCGACAGAATGGGTAAATGGGAAGGGGAGGGGACCCTGAACAAAACCAGCGACACCCGGGTCTCCGTCTCATTCCCTCCCCTCTCTCCCTCTTCGGGTATCCCCCCCTCCCCCTCTTCCCTCCCAACCTCTCCTACCAAATACCTTTCCCTCCAATTCTCTCTATTCTGGTTTGTTTCGCTTTATTCCTCCTTAATTTGCGGAGACTCTTTCCCACCACTCAAGCTGAGTGGATTTTTTCTATAAAAAATGAGGTTAAAGCACTTTTTTATGATTCTTAATTTTTAAATGTTACTCTCTCGAGCGTGAAATGGCGTAAAGCGCAGCTCGGCCATTTTTTCCAGGGCCATCAACGTCAATCTACAAAATTATATGCAAATATTATGCTAATTTTTCTTACGCGGATTAAATCTTTATCGCCGTTTCTTTAAGTAAGCTAAATTATATAAAAATGCGATTTAACTCTATTAGCGACAAATTAAAGGAATCTGCTATATTGCTATGACTGTGTTCTCTTAGATAAAAGTTTAGCAAGTTTTTATTCTTCCCTCACTGGTAATATGGCATACGTGTGGATACAGAATTGATAGAAAAACGTACCAAGAACAATAATATCATAGAAAATTAAAACTACCGTAATTTCCCGTATATAATACACATTTTTTCACAAAAAATTGACAAAAAGTTAGTGTTATACACGGTATCAAATGCATACAACGATTTTCAGTTGGTGAATAATTGACATTTTCGGACACATTTTTAATAATAATTCGCACTTGTCATTGCAGTATGATAGCATCGATTTAAAATATTTTTAACAAAAATAATAATAATCGCTCAATTACTTCTAGCTGTTGTCATCATTAAAACCTATGAATTCTTTATCACTGTCCTCAAATAGTTCGTCGGCAATCTAGTGTTCTCTCTCATCGTCTACGTAAATGGTGTCGCCGCGAACGTCCCCTTCATCTTCGCTATCCACCTCGTTCTATATGTCGTCCTCTTCATAGCCATCCATGGTGTGTGTAGAGGCAATACTTATGAAAGCCACGTTTATATCGCAAACTCTCTCGCACATATCTCGCTTGTCGGCAAGGCGGGAACTGTCTCGATACAGATAATAATTATTATAATCAAGTGAAAAATTGCATTGATCTTTTTACAAAAATTGAGGCGCGTATCATACATGGTGATAAGACAATTTTCACATTACACTCGTGAAAACATGAGTGCGTATAATAATAAGAAAATGACGGTATTTTTTGCAACCAATCTCAGTATATTAATCCGACGTGCGTGTATTTCATTTTCTGATAATAGAATTTATAGAAATAATCCATAGTGTTATCCCGTCGGACAAGCATTGTAACTATTCTTTAACATTAGGGATGTACCGGAGTTCGGATTCGGCTTCGGCATTCCGCCGAATGTCTATTAAATCTACTGTTCGGCTTCGACCTTGGTGTATTTAAGGCCGACTGACCGAATATTATCCAAATACCAAATTAATTCTATATTTTTACATTTTTAATGAAGAAAAGGATATGGAATATTTATTACTATTTAACAACATGGAGAGTGTTTATAAAGTGATTGTGCAAATTTAAACAATAAAAGATTTAGTTACAGGGTAGGGTTGCCAACATTAAGACCTACATGACCCGGAGATTTTGATCTGAAACGCTGAGACTTATTCCCGAATTGCCTAATTAAAATAGTATTGTAAATTAAAGCAATACAAACTGTAAATACATAAGACAAGCATGGTGAAAGCAATGAGCAATCTAGGAATCACAATTATAAGATGCTTTATTCACACACTTAAGTTATGTGTGCGAAAAAATTCGATCTCGAGATTTTTACGGAACTACACGTTTTAGGTGTCGCTGAATCCGAAAAAGTGGTTTTCGCAATGCCGCCTGTCTGTCTGTTACTGGCGCTGGAGCCTAGACGGTAGAACGAAAATTAATGAAATCTCGTACTTAGGCATTTTATCATACTGAGCAGAGTGTACATAGAAATGGTTGACATTGCTCAATAATTAAGAGTAGTTTATTCTACGCGTTTTTAACAACAATCCGATTTTCTCGAAAACGGCTCTAACGATTTTGATCAAATTTCGCACAGTCACTTGAGTTTACGTCTTCAATAATACTGTATAGTTCATATTTCTCAAAAAATGAATATAAGGCTAGTTTATTCTGGGCAACTAACAATAATTCGATTTTCTCAACAACGGCTCTAACGTTTTTGATCAAATTTCGTACAGTATACATCTACAATAATACTACGTATTTCATTTTTCTCAATGAATGAATATAAGGCTAGTTTATTCTTGGGCAACTTGAACAAACATTGGATATTCTAAAAACAGGCTCATACGATTTTCATTTTATAAAGATAACTAAACGACGCATTAGTACCTATATATGAGAAAGTTTGTACAATGTATGTTGTACCGATTTTTTTAAAAGGATTCTTCAGGGAAAAACAGTTTGCTCGGTAAAATTATTACTTTCTGGCCGCGCGACAACCCTCGAAAGTGAGTTTTTGCTCTTCCCCAAAATTAATTAAACATTCAGTCTTCGAATTGGTATCAGGAAGTTGTAAATCCAGAGGCGTCGAAAGATGAATAACCTCTCCTCGATCTGAAGGAAGGTTGGCCCCGCCGTTGGGAGTGGGCCCTCATTAATCAGGAATTAACGCCATCGACTGTCGCGAATAGATGAATAAAAAACGAGTCCCCCCCCCCTTCCCCTCTCTCTTTCTCTATCTCTGGATAATTCGGCTGCGAAATGTCCAACCGTAAATTATAAATGAGACGATTGCCTCATAACAATAATAATACTCATAATTAGGAATAAAAGTCTCTTACGTGATCATTTCGATCGTTTCTTTT
This sequence comes from Uropetala carovei, assembly GCA_036926305.1. Lineage (NCBI taxonomy): Eukaryota > Metazoa > Arthropoda > Insecta > Odonata > Petaluridae > Uropetala > Uropetala carovei. The sequence goes on along the minus strand of JAXCHB010000267.1, from coordinate 132,745 downwards.
TTATTTTTACGGGATTTTTGCCACTTTTTTATGTTCATTTCGATAAATTACTGATTATGACAATCCAAGACGCTTATTGGTGTGACGCAACTAAAAAGTTTCTTCGGAGTAATCGTAAATAAAGGAAAAGGCTAACAATTAAAGTAAATTAAACAAAATATCGAAGCACACGAATGTATACGATCTTATGCATGTCTCTAAGTCGCGTTTTACCGGTCATATAGCTAAAGAGCAACATATTAAAATATTTGTGGCATGAAAACCCCAAGCAGGTAAAATTATTATAGGTTATCTGCAGAAATATTCAATAGCTATGACTAACTAATTTACTCGTGTAATTTAAATATTGCGTTGTTATCGAACGAAATAAATGTGATATATACCTTTTATTATTTCTCAAGAATCACAAAGAAATAATCCAAACTATATCCATTCTAAGTATAGCACTCATGAATATCCTAAATTGAAAAAAAAAGATGTTTGACAAACAGTGTTACGGCGTGTATTTTCAAGAAAATCTAAAATATAAAACTAATATAAATAGAATTTATCTCTTGACATAGCGCTTGGAGAGGAACATCAAATCTTGAGTTTTTTTATTTTCTTTAAAAGATATATATTTCCCCGAAGAAATATTTCAACTTCCCCAGAAGGAAGAAATCAATTGCTATTGGTTATATCAACTTCGCATGGACGCTTTCATTTTTTTGACCTTTTTTAGGCCTGAGATCCCCTTTAAGGCGTCGTAAAAATATGGGATGTATGGCTGAATGAGAGATTCTTCTTCTCTTAAGTCTGGAGGATCTGTGGCACCACAGGCGACTTCCCACCATCTTGCTCTTTCACTTTCTGCAATATGTTTCCTCTGAGTTAGACCCTCTCTTCCTCTCCTACCCTCTCTTCCTCTTCTACCCTCTCTTCCTCTCCTACCCTCTCTTCCTCTCCTACCCTCTCTTCCTCTCCTACCCTCTCTTCCTCTCCTACCCTCTCTTCCTCTCCTACCCTCTCTTCCTCTCCTACCCTCTCTTCCTCTCCTACCCTCTCTTCCTCCCCCACCCTCTCTTCCTCTCCCACCCTCCCTTCCTCTCCTACCCTCTCTTCCTCTCCTACCCTCTCTTCCTCTCCTACCCTCTCTTCCTCTCCTACCCTCTCTTCCTCTCCTACCCTCTCTTCCTCCCCTACCCTCTCTTCCTCTCCTACCCTCTCTTCCTCTCCTACCCTCTCTTCCTCTCCTACCCTCTCTTCCTCTCCTACCCTCTCTTCCTCTCCTACCCTCTCTTCCTCTCCTACCCTCTCTTCCTCTCCTACCCTCTCTTCCTCTCCTACCCTCTCTTCCTCTCCTACCCTCTCTTCCTCTCCTACCCTCTCTTCCTCTCCTACCCTCTCTTCCTCCCCTACCCTCTCTTCCTCTCCTACCCTCCCTTCCTCTCCTACCCTCCCTTCCTCTCCTACCCTCCCTTCCTCTCCTACCCTCTCTTCCTCTCCTACCCTCTCTTCCTCTCCTACCCTCTCTTCCTCTCCTACCCTCCCTTCCTCTCCTACCCTCCCTTCCTCTCCTACCCTCCCTTCCTCTCCTACCCTCCCTTCCTCTCCTACCCTCCCTTCCTCTCCTACCCTCCCTTCCTCTCCTACCCTCCCTTCCTCTCCTACCCTCTCTTCCTCTCCTACCCTCTCTTCCTCTCCTACCCTCTCTTCCTCTCCTACCCTCTCTTCCTCTCCTACCCTCTCTTCCTCTCCTACCCTCTCTTCCTCTCCTACCCTCTCTTCCTCTCCTAACCTCTCTCTCTTTACGGATCTTCTCCATCCGTTATATCTCTAAACTTCCATCTTCGATTTCATTTAATATGACGTCTTATTTTTTTATAATCCTCTCTTGATTTGGGGAATGGAACAAATTATTGTGCGAAGGATGAATAAATCACCAGCATCGAAAGCTCTCACCCATCTGAACCTTTGCCTCAACCTATAATAACCGGTTTCTTTGTTTTATTAGTTACATTTTTTAAACATCACGACCGTCTTTATTTCATTTTTTACTTTTGATCGATATTTTTTTATCTTTTTTCCTGAACTCCATAGACCTCGCCACCTTTTTGTTTGTAGCAAGTAGGCCAAATGATGGCGTGGGGGTGGGTTCTGTGACGTATTCGGAGAGGTATACGGAGAAATAATTTTTAATCCTCAGAGATCATTCTACTGGGTAACTTATAAAATTTAACAATACTTTTACACACCTCGGCAGATTCTGTTATTCTCAGAGGTGTATTTTGTCACGCCTAGCATTTTATTTTCCAGTGACACTTTTAATATTAGCTCAAAAAATTATCAATGTAAAAAAGTAGATTGAGCGAGAAAACTTAATTTCAATGTAAGTCATATTTCACTGCTAGCTTTGTTGTTGCCTTTGCCCCTTCCTATTCCATTCAGGCTCGTGGCTTTTCGTTTCGGATACTCCTTTAACCGCTCGATCGAAGCCGCCATGGGACGCGGTGCCGTGACATATAGAGTAGTTCGCGAAACAAATATAGCAATGGGTTCACGAGGTGAAAACAATTCGGAATTACTGTCTTTCTAGTCTAGCTTTTCAGGCTAAAATTTTTAAATGTTACTTTCTCTATTGCCTACAACTGGGATTTCCCGCTAAAGGATCTGTCTCCTTTCGAGGTATTTTAGCCTTTCTTTTGTTCTTCATTGCTCTAAAGGAGTCGAAAACATATGTAACCATCTAGCCAAAGATCTATCCTGTAATGTAAGGCTCACCTCCAGGTATTTTGGGGAGCAAACTGGAGAGTCTTGATGATTGATGAACTATTTTCGGATTGATTCGACTATCTTCTATCTTTCTATCTTTCAAGATAGATGGCGGCAAACCTTTCCAACTTTGGACATCATACGTCAGAGCATCCTGAAAGCCTACAGTTCTCCCATCCGAATGCATAGGCCGCATTCATACCACTCAACGCGATCTTCCATCTCCAACCAATGGATCGCGACATTTAAATCATACTGCACCGCCTTACATTAAAGAGAAATCTCATCAGAGATTGATGGAAAAGGCATAACATGATTCATTGTTATAAAAAAAGTGATGGAATCTCTTGATGAAATAAATCCAGCGATTTTGAAAGCATGATACTGTTGAGTGATGTGGCAAAAGAGATGAAAGGCGTGGAAGAGGTGCCAAGGATTGTGAATTTGGCGCATTATACGAGAGGAGAGAGTTTCAAAGATCTTTCGCTAGAGAAATCACATAATTAGTTCTTCATTGAGATACCCATCGCAACCACACTTTTCTCAACTGCTGATTATTGTTAGTCACTTTCCCGGCGTGATCTACAGAAGTGCCCAACGCCTTTTTATCCTATATTCCCATAATTTAAAAAATCAATAACTGAACACTTAAGAATAAAAGAAATCGAGGAAATAAGCATTGATCTTAGGTATTCCCAATGATTAAAAAATCTGATATGGCCAACACATGACTTTCTCCATATTTGGGGTGTAGATATTTAAATTAATATGAATAGCATTATAAGGCAAAATTATCATTTCGTATCGTAAAAGAATACAGTCGTCATTATTGCCGTAAATTACGTATACAGTAAAACTCGTTTAATACGTATTTGAGGGGACCGACTCATGGCTTCGTTATAAGCGTGACTACGTTATATACGAGAAATAAGGTTTTTGGCCTATACATCCCATATAACACGTATACACATACAGTAAAAGTTGTGCTATCCGGCTATTTAGAACCGGCCACCCTTAGATACCGGCAATTACACAATTACATTTCATTTCGTACTCCTTTTTCTTTTATTATGAATTTTTGTGTGAATTGTATATGTGTAATACCACAACTTCCACTTTAAAATTTCTTAAAATATAAGATGTATATATCACGTATTTACTCCGTATACTTTTGTGGCTGCCGAGTAAGCATGGCGTTTTTGGTTACGTAAGCCATTTGCATTGCCTAGATGTTTTGGTCTACTTCTACAATTTCCAGTTTTATCGCTTTTTATTATTTAAAAAATTACCCATCCATTGAATATGGCATCAAAATAAATACCTAAAAGCAAGGAACAGGAGAGAAAAGGTTGGTTTAACGCTAACACAAAAGCTGGAGCTGATCAACGAATTGAAAAAATAGAGCAGCCATAGCAAAAGAATTCAACATCGGATCTTCCACGCTCTACGATATCAAGGCTCATAAGGCTAAATTAATGAATTTTGTGTCATCTTCTGATACGAGTAAATCAATTAATAAACATCATACGCTTCATAAGCCAAAAATTGAGGAACTGGATAAAATATTATATGACTGGTTTTCACAGAAATGTTCAGAAGAATTAAATAATTTCGTCCTTTTCTAATAGAGTAAATAAAGATAAATAATAAAGGTAAATAAGAAAGATATAATCCAATAAATTCAATTTTGGGAACAGGTTTACTGCCGTAATCCCCAAACTTCTCGGACGCCCTAAACTTTTCAATAGTCTTTTTGTTTTGCATGTAAGCGTAGCAACGTATTAAATAAGAATGGGTAAATAGTGTCTATATCTAACTACGTGTGGAAGAATTAAAATGGAAAATGCAAACCCCATGCATAGTTATGTTTGAGGAGTACGATAGTGAACCTAAGCCCAATTCTGTTTGGTTATTGCTAAATTTGCGATGTCAAAATCGAAAATCGCTCCCCTAACCGGTTATTTCTCCTAATCGGCTTTCCACAATCCCCAAGATAGCCGAATAACACAGCTTTTACTGTATTTGCAGTGAGTCGACTTCAATGCCGTACTTACATATGCAAAGAGATGCTTATCAACTTCGCGACATGTAAAATGTTCGACTGCTATTACGTACGATTTTTAAATGGTCAATTAATATTATTATTATGGTCATTAATTTACCTAAACATTTCACATTTTTAATATCAATTTTAAAACAAAGGGAGCGTGGAAATTCGTATGGAAGGGGTAGATGGAGGAAAGGGACCTCTACGAACAAGTACGCGGTAAACGGGCTGAATGTATTCATTACTTATCGCTCTGCTCGCCAAATTCGTTATATATGGGGCATTTTTTGCCACGGGACCAAACATTTGTTCGTTACAGCCGAAAATTCGTAAAATGCGTGTTCGTTACATCCGAGAAATTTAACCAATGCCCTTATGGAGAAGTTCAAGGGACCAAGACATTTCTTCGTTATAGCCTGATTTCGTTTTAGGCGTGATCGTTATAAACGAGTTTTACTGTATTTTTAATATGTTTACAGAATTCACCGCTACATGGTATTGGCGCTGTATACTCGAAATTAAGAAAAAGTTGAATATCTCCGAAATGGATCGTTCTACGAAAATTTGTTTCAAACAAAACTTGGAAGAAATATTATTCTCTACAATTTTGGTCCTGACGAAGATTACCAATAACGATGTTTTAAAGTAGGTATTTGATGGAAACCGAAAAAAACCGATTATTTATAAATAATTCCTAAACAATAACTGATATGGAAAATTGTTTCAAATGAAAGTTGTAGAAAATTACATTCTCTATAACCGTTGTATAGAATTTTATATACAATAATGATGTTTTAACGGAGAAATATCGCAAAAACAGAATCGGGTTTCGGTTAAACCTCGACTTCCGTTTAATCGGTGTTGTTCAAAAACTAATCAGTTTCTTGTTTTCATCGTAAAGTGTTACATATGAAGTTTGGTAAGGATATGGCAAGTACTTTTTGAGTTAGAGCGCCCACAATCACATACACAGACATCATTCCGAAAATAGTCTAAACGTGTTCTTGGGACCTCAAAACATGTATTTCCGTTGAAATCTCGAAGTCGATTTTTTTCATGATGACAATACTTTCCCATTACTACATATGGAGAAAGTAAAAAGGTTTTTTGAATTTTTTATTCCCTAGTGATTATCATATTTAGTTTGTTTTAGTTCATAAACGGACTTATGTTTTCGCTCTCTCTGTCCGTATGACCATATGTGAAATCGATTAAATCAAAATAGCAAGTAAACTGTATGAGATAGAAGGCAGGATGTATGTGATTTATGATGCTATTTATTAGGCTGTCAAGGAATATTTTTGGAGAAATCAGCGGGCAGCAGGGAGTGCCCCCCAATTTTTCAAACTAACATTCTAACCAAATTATTTTGGATAGAAAGTTCAAATTTTCACTATTTATGTGAATATTATGGCCAGCTATGATATTACGGAGAATATTGTGTTTTTTATCTGTAGGCTAGGGAGTGCCTTCAAATGTTTTATTATTAAGATTAGGAGAAAATGGCCGTAATTATAAAGTTGAAATTTTAAAATTAATTTTTGGATAAAACACATTATGCCATATAATCATGTTACTAAATTTATGAAGACTTTTTAGCTTACAATTCTAAATAAACCTCAGTAAATAAAACGCGCTTTTCATATTGCGTCAGAAAATGAAGCACCCATTTTTAAACACGATCTCGATAGTTCCCTATTGAAATCAGAATATCATACCACCTCCATCCTCATCGTCATTTAAATGTTGTCATCCACGGTAAATTAAATGGATTTTTAAATTTTATCCTTTATCAATAGAATATTCATGCAATGTTTTTATTTTTGTTATAATTATTATATTATTCTTAATGGGATTCTCTGCATTACAGCTTCTCCAAGTAACTAGTGACTTAAATTCTAGAGCTCACATTTGAATGAAGAGATGCTTCTCCCTGCTGTAGAAGTTTACATCGGCCAAACCAAATGGAGTTTTGGAATCAATATCAACGAAGATTTAGGAAGTATCCGAAAAGATCATTTTTTTCCTTTTCACTTCGCATTTTTTAGAAAATAATCATAAATGCGATTTAAACGGACTTGTCTACATTTATAAACCAAAGGCCACGAGCTAGACGTTCTTGAGCTATTGGAAACGATTCTTCATCTATATTAAATAAATTTATGCAAAACACTGGTAATTATTGTGGAATTGAACCCTTATAAGGTTTGTGCAGAGGCCAATCTGCAAAACGATACACTAAAATGCATGCACGACAATTTGGCCATTGATATTTTATACAGCATAAATGAATCGAATAAAATCAATAAAACATACAAGAGGAGACTATTCCTTCGACAGTCGGGAAGAGCTAGCACGCGGGAATTCTGAAAAGTGTAATTAAATAATATCATAACAGAAATTTTCCAGCAGAAAGAACGTTGTCCAAGAAATAAAAGTAATATGGCTTTACTTTATTTTTAATATTTGCCTGGGTAGTTATTTTCAACATATTATTCAATAAAAACAATGAATACAATGATTGATTCATATTTAATTCTTAATATTAGCTTTAAAATGTAATTTCTGATTTTTTTCTAAAACTCTTACAATAAACTATAACAAAATACAATTAACATGAAATTATTGAAATTTAAAAGCTTTAGTGGCATTGAATTATATGCCTGAAAATCGTTAAAAAGAATAACCCAACGCTGCTGATTGATTGAATTCCGGCAACATCAGGATAATAAGGAAGATTTCTTAAATACTTACGATTATAAACTAATTGACTAATTTCTATGCGTTACTTCCAATTAGACAGTTCATTAACTTCATTCATGGCATTCTTTGTTAAATTAATGCGCGAAGACTAATCAAACTTCCGATACAAATGATTGTTTCCACCGAAATGCTATAGAAACTATTTCCGAGAGACTTACAATTACGTTGGCACAGTTTTTGTAGATTAGAAGGACATAGCAGACTGTTCTACGCATTGTTTATTTAGTTTATTTTTTAATTAATTTTTGAATAACTCACAAACAGCACTTCGAGGGCGCTTACAGCGAAGCTCAAATGCATCCTAAAATACTTCATTTTGTTAAAGCATTAAAATGTTTCCTATGATCATCAATTTTCAAAAAAATTTCTTTCTAAAGTCGCACCTTATCCGCTCGTCCATTTATTCATTTTAAAATTATGTTTAAATAATTTCACTGCAATATTAGAAACGTAAAAAAATATTTTTTCTAAGTATTGCACGCTTAAACCATAAATGAAATATATTTCAGACTTCTTACCAACAAATTTCAAACCAATTAATTTAATAAATAACTCAGACAATTTTAATTCATAATTAAAATAATTTGTCAAATAGATTGAAAATCTTACTGGGAAATGTAATTTAATTACCTTTTAAACAATTTCTTAAATAAATACGGAAAGACACATTGATATGCCTTTTATAAAATAAGTAAAATTCAAATTATGATATTTATATAAAATTGCAAATACTTTGTCTCATCTGCAAGTTAATGCATTAATTTCTGAGCTTTCAGTTTTTAGAATTTAAATTTAATAAAGATGTCTATTGATAAAAAATTTATTATGGTCTTAAGCTTATCGCATAAAAAAGTTGTTGTTTTTTATTATACACCCAGACCTCGGTTTGCGTCGTTCTCGAAGTTGCGTCTTTAAACAATTAAAACCAAAATTTTGTTTTGAGTCATAAAATTCTGCATTTGCATCGTTGTGGTATGTTAAGCAATCAGTAAAAAAACTTTCGAATTTTATTAAGCTTAAATTTGATAAAAACTTGCTTGATAAATTTTACTGAACATCTTTGTGTTCAGTACGAACAACGAACAAATAATTTGATTACCGAACTGTTCGGGCGAACACCGAACGGGTAGTAACTCTAGGTATGTTTGGGGATTCCCCTATTTCGTTATTTTTCTGTCACACTGTTCAAGGACCTCTCGGTTGGCTCACCTGGTAAGCTGCTACTTGGAAAATCCCCTTTCCCCTTAAAGCTTCTCACTCCCTTTCCCCTTCCCCTCTAACGCCGGAAAGCCTTGCGCATTCAGCGGCCACCAAGTTTCATTTTAGCTATATCAGCCAGTGAACTAGCACACGTTTAACACGATAGACTGTAAAGGACTGCGTGATAGACTGTGACATTTTCCGATCACCAAAAGCTCAAAGTGGCTTTACTGAACTTATACTGAGACGTGGCTGTCATTCATTGGTTTAGTTTTTACGCGTAGATTTAATGTGTACTGTTGCCTTGTATAATACATAGAAACTTTATTTTATGGTTCTATCGCCTTACATAAAAGGTATGTAAAATTTATTAGATTAATAAACGTATGAGTACGATTATTATTTTCAGTTTACATTTTTATTATTTATTTGTTGTTATCCCAGTCATGAATGAAAAGCGCAAATCTGCTGGTAGAATTACCAAAAGGTTGAAGAAAACTATTACATTGGAGATGAAATTAGAAGTGTTACGAAGATTTGATGCTGGAGAGAAGGCTGCGGATATAGGAAAAGCCCTTGGTCTGACTCCTACAACGGTGAGAACTATTCGAAATCGTGATGGAGGTAAAATAAGAGAAGATGCTAAATCCGTAACGCCTTCAGATGCTAAGATGATGACCCGCGCGAGAAGTGCTCTGATGGTGAAAATGGAATCTTTGCCATCTATTTGGATATAAAATCAGGTTGCACGGAGAATACCATTAAGCAAAGTGGTAATACAGGCGAAGGCAAAAAGCTTATGTGATAATCTTAAAAACAAGTTAACTTGCGATGATAGTGCAGGTTGTAGTGATACCGATAAGGAAGAAACGTTTCAAGATAGTCAGGGTTGGTTTGAGCGGTTTAAAGTTCGCGCAAATCTACATAGCATTTCACTAAAGGGCGAAGCAGCTAGTGCAGATACCGCAGCTGCAGGACATTTCTCCGAAGAGCTAAAAGCGATAATTCGTGAAGGTGGCTACACTCCCAAACAAGTCTTTCATGTGGACGAGACTGCCTTATTTTGGAAACGTCTACCAAGTAAAACTTATATCGACAAAACGGAGAAACCTGCACCAGGTATTAAAGCTAGCAAAGATAGACTTACTCTTCTTTTATATGGTAACGCAGAGGGAGATTTTAAATTTAAACCTCTTCTTGTCTACCACTCGGAAAATCCCAGAGCTATGAAGAACTATTCAAAGGATCGACTTCCTGTCCACTGGAGAGCAAACAAAAAAGCCTGGATTACAGCAGTTTTATTTAAAGACTGGGTTTGACTCATGCTATTCCTGAAATGAAAGCCTACTGCACTAACGAGAACATAGACTTCAGACATTCATTCTATTAGATAATGCTCCTGGTCACCCAGTTTACCTTGATGACATCAGAAAACGTAAAGTTTATTTTTTGCCTCCTAATACCACATCATTGATCCAGCCAATGGATCAGGGAGTAATTTCAACTTTTAAAGGTTATTATCTCCGACGGACATTTAAACAGCTTCTAAATGCTACTGATGGACAAGATAAGCCTATTATGCAGAAGTTTTGGAAAACATTCAACATAATGAACGCCATAAAAAATATTTCAGGCTCGTGGGAGAAGGTGAAACCTTCATGTATGAATGGTGTTTGGCGGAGAATATGGCCAGAATGTGTGCATAAAATAAAAGACAGCGATGGTGCCATTGTAGAAGTTGATAAATTGCCCACGGTTCGTCAAGAAATAGCTAACTTAGCTAGAGAATCTAACTTCGAGGGAATGGACGAGAGTGACATAGATGAATTGTTTGCCTCACATAATCAAGAAATGAGCAACGAAGAGTTAATGCAACTGGATTTACAAACAGCTAAAGAGCAATACAGTTCGAAAGAAATTCCTACGCAACCAACTTTAACTTTAAATCGAATCTCCAAAGTCCTGAGTTTGATCGAAGAAGGTATTGAGATTTTTACGAATGACGATCCTGACAGGGAAAGAAGTTCAAAAGTAGCACGGGTGATAGAGCATGATATCAGTTGCTACAAGGAAATTTACACGGCCCAAATAAAAGGAGCTGTTCAGCAGACTTTAGATAAATATTTGAAGAAAAAAGAATAGGAAGGCGTCTCAACCTCAAAGCCTACAGATTCAGAGTCTGAGCAAATTAGTTCCTCATAAAATTATGGAGTTTCGTGTAAGTTGTTCTTTTATGTTTATATGTTGAAAAATAAAGTTATTTTTCTATTTATTTCAATTCATTCTTTTATTTCATAATTGAAAAGGCAAATGACGATTAATTTACAGTTTCTTAAAATATTCTTTCTTGAAATTGTTGTGCCAGTACATATCTTAGATATTCCAATGGTTTCTTATGGAAAATTGTATTTCGATTTGCGTCGTTTCCCTTTGCGTCGTGTTTTTTAAGAACGTAGCCCCGACGCAAAGCGGGGTCTGGGTGTATTTCCTTTCAGGATCAAAGCATTATTCAAGTTTCGCTATACGCACGTACTCTCCGGCGAATGAAGTGCGTGACTATGCCAACCAAGCTCCTCCCGACACGAGATAATTCCATCCATACATAAATGCACGCATTAATCCCCATGTAATACAAATTGTCTTCCACCAATAAGTGGAGACAGAGAGAGCGTTTGCGCCTCAAACAAGTAGCTACATGTGCATCCAACCATCAATTGCTTTCCGAGAGAGATGGATTGATAACGCGTTTGAGCCGTTAATGCAGGCTGCCAACCACTTTGGAAGTTTCCGATTCAAAGGAAGGAAATTTATAGAGAGCTAGAGAGGGAAACGGGATACGGGGGATGTGTAGAATGAAGAGGCAGTTTAGTGGTAGAAGGGAGGAAATGCTAGATTTGATGAGAGGAGAAGTTATAAAAGAGGTAGAGAGAGAGAGGGAGGGGGGGAGATAGAAAGAGAGCGAGGGAGGGGGGGGGAGATAGAAAGAGAGAGAGAGAGATAGGTAGAGAGAGAGAGAAGGAACGCACAGGAAAACGGAAGGGAAGCGTGAAAAGGAGAGAGTGATAAGAAGAAAACAGTTGAGGGTTGAGAGATGAGGGAAGAGAGCTAGAGCGATGGGTTATAGATTATAGAGCATGTGTGACATGTGAGGCGAATGGCTTAATTCTGAAGGAGCGGCATCTTTTTATTTTCACGGTATGATTACTTGAGGTCTCCGTCGAGTACGGGAGCAGGCGTCAACTTCTGCCGCACGTAAATATTCTCTTTACTTCTTTTCTCATATTCTACTAAAAGTGATTGAACTATTTTATAATTATTCGTTCCATATATTTTTACATAGAGCCGATTTTACTATGATATCACAGACATATGACACATGAAATCTCGCAGGTTTCTTATATTACAGCGATCTCAATACTTCTATAAAAATGAGGATCGCTTGAAAATTTCTGATACTGTTTTAACATAAAATGGGAGGTTTCGAAAAGCTGTCCAATGCTAAGAGGAAAATTTTGGTTATTGATTTAATTTTTACTATTTGATTTTTAGTATTTGAACTATGTCAATAACACAAACCGCAACACCGTGCCATAAGCACAACCCCTTCATATCCTGCATTAAAAATTCTGAAATTTTATTCTATGTTTCCCAATGAAAGCCATGAAAGACTATTTATCACATGTGGTTCTTACATCTTGAATTTAAAGGTAGTGGAATATTGTAACGAAGACCTGCTTATTTTATATCAACCTTAATGTTTAATTTTCATTTTAAATGGGGAATGTAGAGTACAACACACAATAAATATCAATTCTAATTCCGTCTAATTCTAACAATTGCGCAAATAGCTCACTTGCCGAGGTTTTTTCCTCCACCAGGTTAAAATTAGCGTTTTGGAAAACGTTATTGGAAGAAAACTACTAGAGATATTGAAATAAAATAAAAAATGTTACGTAGTAAATGTATATCCTCATATAAATGTATTTTTTTAGCTTTTAGTATTTGTAAAAATTTGAACCGTTTTGATAATCAATGTAAAATGACTTCAGAAGAATTTTCCCCGTTTAGCAATTTAATTTTTAAAAACTATTCATTTTCTGAATTGTAAAGCTTTAAAAAATTATAACTGACATATTACACATGTCAATCATTTTTTACATGCGATTCTTATAATTTTATTTCAAGAAACGAGATTAACCAAATATACTTCCAATGACGTTTTTGCTTTTGTTGTCCTATTTAATTTGAATCAGCTGATCTTATCCAGTTTATTTTTGGCTGTACTCGTATAGATAAAAAATCCTCGATCTATTATAATGCCTGATCCACAAAATAACGACATTTATTTCAACTGGTTGTACCCGCGCATTGTTTGCGTGGTTTTTTCAATTCATTTATAAAAAAATAAGTTGTGTGAAATAAGTTGATCTCAATAATTCACATTTAGCTCTGATAATGCATTTCCCCGGTAGAAAATTTTAATTTATTTGGTTCCCAATGTATGGTTTGCGGATTCGAATCTCGCCGAGGGCATGATTTTATGTACGTATTGACAATTTATTATGCAAAGTCAGTTCGAAATCTACATTTTAAAAGTCATATTAGAGAGGAAATTAATGCTACACAGTAATTGATCACTATTTTTTATGTTTATAATTTTCTTTGTTTCTTTTTATTGAAAAATATGTCCTTTCTTTTTTGTATAACAATAAATGCAACCGTTTATTTTGATTATCAATGAAGAGAAGATAACCATGTAATGTGTTTAAAACAGAGCATCGAACCGTAATTTTTTTCGCTCCGGTTTTCGTTCTGGTTCATCCAAAACACAAAATTTCGGTTCGGTTCCAGTTTCGCTCTGGAAATCATCAGTGAACCGGTTCGAACCGGTTTTTTTGCTCCGACCTTAAAATATTTTTAAGAAACTTTCAAGAACTAATTTATTAATTTACGTAATTTTCTATTTAAATCATATACATCTTCACTATAACAACAGTGATACTTTAAAAACTAATAGTCAAAATAAGAAAATAAATTATTTAAATGTAAATATTTAGTATGTATTTTATTTATTTAAGATTATATTTAGGATTGAATAATTACAAAACATACATTCGTCGCCAATGATTTCAACAGGTTGGGAAAATGTAAAGTAAATTACAAATAAACACGTTTCCTGCGAAAGAGTATTCTAAACTTATTATGTTATGTGAACCACCCATCTTATTTCCTAAATTACTGCGCTTAGTCTTTAGTATTAAATTTCATTAAAATTCGCTGAATAGCTACGGAGAAAATAATTGCACCCAGATAGAAGAACGGGCACACCGCACCTAATATGCGCTAAAGCTGGAATGCCTAACAATGAATTATTAATATTTTAATTCACAAATAGTACGGCAAAATAAGAGACCGAGTTGTCTCAATAGTATCAGTAAGTTGAATAAGATATTACGTTATTTTCATTAACAAGCACGTCTAATGCTCATATTATAGTAAAAACTGTCAATTCACAGCTTTATTTTTTCATTCAAAGATTACGTTAATGTATGAAAAACTGTATAAAATTTTTGTGAGGAATAAACCCGCGGAAATTGATAGTCCGAGAATCCATAAAGGCTGAGAAATGTTTAATATCATGATACAAATTAACTATGACTGAATATTTTTAATCACTTAAGTAGAGTGCGAATGTGAAAGTTCATTATTTCATGAAATTGAAATAATAAGTACTGTTTCGAAAAATTGTGACAATGCGAAAACGTGATTTTTTACCCGGCAGCAAATAAAAAATATCTGCGTACATATACATGTAACCCTACAATTACCCAAGTTGGTGGGTGGCAGGAGGTGCCGTGCACTAAGTAGTCCTTAACGATTTTTGTTGTCACGGGTACACCTCCAATTTTGATTCCTGATCTACGTAACTTACTTACATGCAAATATGCGAATGAATGTCATGTTTTAGCTATCCATCAATATACAGATAAATATATATATCCCCTTTACATTTTACTTTCAGGGACGATAACAGGAGTGATATTGTCACAAGGGATAGCTGTTAGGAAAAATTTTGTGAATCGCACCCCCTGTCACCCACCAATATGGTGAATTTCAAGGTATTATTTAGATGTAAAAAAGCGCTCTATTAACAAACTTCCTCAAAATAAAAATCAAAAAGAGTTAAATTATCGGGTAATATTATTCGATTAGGTGGAAGAGACGTGACGGAGGAGATAATTGTGAAATAAAAGAGAAATATAAAATAACTATTTACTTGCTTTTAATTAGAACGTATATATTTTCAGTTACGTTCTTTTATACTTTAACGAAACCCTTAGGCTCATTGTTGTGGCAGGCGTCCCATATAATATGAATTTATGAATTAGAGAGAGACCTCTGGCCTGGAATGAACATCTCCCTTCGTGTTTAATGAACCATTTCAAGGCGCATCTGATGTAATATGATTTAACACCACATGTGAATATTGAAACACGAAAGGAATGTGATGTGGTGTAAAAGACAAGGACAATTTAAACCGTCTTCATCTAACCCACTCAAAGGGCTTACGTGACGTGGTTCCGCAAAACCCCAAGTCCCTGCCGTCGCAGTCCCGCACGTGGGCGGTCAGTTGCGCAATCAGGGTTTAAGCAGGAAAACCCCATTGTCCCATTTCCGCGTGGAAAGAAGGTAAAAAGAACAGCAAACTACAGCGGGGCCATTTGTTCCGTCGACGACGATGACCCCGAAACAAGTTTCGAGTTAATACCCAGGCATCGAACTCGATCCCCTTCGAACGGGAGGATGGCGGTTGGAGTGTTTGCCTCGCGGATCGATAGCTCCATTCGCCGCAATTGACGGGATTGAACAGTACTTAACACTGTGATTGTCCGCGGAGGTATACTGAATGCCCGACCTACCTCAAGCCTCTAACTCCGTCCTCGGCACGGCACAGAAAAGGCGTATCTGTGTCGCGCTGCCAGATGATTCTGCATCCCGTCTATACCTAAGGAATTGCGGGTGGTATAACAACCACGCGATGGCAGTCGACGCAGAGGTCTGCAAATATTTCTCATTTTTACCGAATACAAGAGTCATTGACTGTTTTATTTCAATGATGATATTTTAATATTTTAATGCAGGACATAAATGACGGAGAATGCAAAGGAACTTGCGACGGTAATAACACTTCGTATGTAAATGTAGGCGAGCGAAGAAGTTCAAGAATAATTCGAAAGATGATTTCACAAACCAAGACCAACAGTGAAAGAAAAGCACAATTCGTAGCGAGAACAACATGAACTCCATTAGATTTCTTAAAGGCGTGCAATTGTTAAATTAATAACGGAGATGCTTGCGAACGTGTTCAGCAATGCAGATTTGATACTTGGAAAGACATTCATTGACCTCACTTCGAATCTTACACAATATCACTATTTCAACAAAATAGTTAAGAGACCTTTCAGCCATCTTATGTTATTTCTACGTTTAATTTCTATATGCTTATTCTATTTTTTAGATATTTATGAGGTTCTTTATGACGGCATTACCAATAATAAGCCACCCGCAGACAGAGCCGTGATCATAGACTTAATCGTGTTTTCCAGATCGTCCTCTATGCCCTAACATTCATTGCCTTATCTTTCAACTGATATAAAAGCATAGTATCGTAGAAGTTTCGTTTTATTTTACACCCCAGTACTGTAGTCGCGCGAAGCGTTCCGAACATGCCTACAGTTTTCTGCATGCTCAATATAAAATGGCCTGTAACGTTCGGAATTAATATTTTTAATTTTTGCCTCACCGTAGAACATGATTAGGCCAGAAATAAGTTCCAACAGGATCGGGATAGATTGTAATTATTCCAATATAGGTATTAATCGTGCCTGCATGAATGTCAGATTACAAAAGTGACGCGTCTCTCTCTCTCTCTCTCTCTCTCTCTCTCTCTCTCTCTCTCTCTCTCTCTCTCTCTCTCTCTCTCTCTCGCTCTCGCCCTCTCCCTCTCGCTCTCTCCCTCTCCCTCTCTCTCTCTCTCCCCCCCTTCCTCTCCCTCTCTCTCTCCCCCCTTCCTCTCCCTCTCTCTCTCCCTATGTAAGCTCCTTCAAGATCGAAAGCTCACTCATAAGAGCTTGCTTGAGTGAGAACACAGGAAAAACGAAGCATAAATTCGATTATTTTCATTCGTTGAGCTTTAATTACTCTCTAATTTTGAAGTGGAATACGTTCAGACTAACTGAAACGGAGCATAATATGAAAAGGAATATTTAAATTAAATTCCATATATGAGAGATTAAGTTTATATGACGATGGAAAATACTACTTTATTTTGCATATATAGGGCAACTAGGTGTTGTATTTCTCTTGTGCTGACGAAGGGATCGTCCCGAAAGCTCCAAAAAGGTCTATAAATGTGTCTCTCCGACACCCCTGCGGTTCTCCTTCCGGTAAGTGCTCACTGGGTTTCTTTCAAAACCTAGTTGCCCTATATATATATATATATATTCATATCGTCAAGAACTTAAAAGTTTGTATTGGCTAGCATCTCACATAATGAACAAGAAATTTCTGGAGTAAGAATTAAAGATTAGTCTCTCTGAACCAAAACCTAATTGTAAAAGTTCGAGGCAAGCGCGTTTGTAAACTTATATAATTAACTTAGGAATAGCAAAAGAGCAAAAAGTATACTTCACATGTTCCCCTTCTAAAAACGTTTCGTCGACCATAAAATTCTTTGCCATGACATAACTTTTAGATATATACCTGAAATTCTTTTCATTATTTCCAGGTTGGAGGTTGAGGCGGTGAGGGAAATACGTATAGCGGCAGCTGAAGGATAAGGTTCCGAAAAAAGCGCCCTGAAGGCAATAGGCTCTGCATCCAGAGGGGAATCCGATCGATTATCCTTTGTTCGTGGCTCTTGGACTTCCACTTAAAGACTACAAACCTCAGAAGGGGTGAAGGGCAGTTGCCTTCGAGCTAAAAAGGGATACGGTGTACAGGAAAGGGGAGAAAGGAAAATAGAGTGAGAGAAAGAGGTGGGATGAAAAGGAATTGAGAGCGACAGTCATGTAAGAAGGACGTGATGAGAATAGGAGAAAGGAGAGAGACCACATTTATCGAGAGAACTCCCGCCAAGTTTATTGCGATCGCTATGCGTCGAATGCCTTCTGACGCGCAGAAGAAGGAAGAGATCGACGCCTAAGTAAAGGACACGGAAGCCGTGAGTCTCTCTCTCTCTCTCATCCTTTCTATTCTCTCGAGGAGTCCCTTTCGGCTGGAGGAGGAAGAGACGACACTGCCGGAGGGTGCGCTCGGCGGAAGAAGGAATCCGAACGAGGCGACGAGATGAAAGGAGAGGAATAGAAGGGAGATAGTTGCGGCGGCGGTTCGTTTTTGTTATTTTGGTATTCGGCAAGTAATATCTCCCTGGAATACCAGTTTCCGAGGGAAAAGACATTTTTGGAGGTAAAATTGCGTGACGCGAGCTTCCAAAGGAGCGATTGCACTCGATAGTTAATCTCGTGACGCATTATTAATGATACAAAGCAATAAACATCGAAGTGTTCCGGTATCGACTTTGAAGACTTAGACCTACGTGTTATATTGATTTCGCTGGATAAGTAGAGTATGTCTTAAGAATCTTTTGATTTTAGTGAACGCACGTCTAAATGTAGGAGCAGAGCTTTAATATCAAAGAACACAAGTTTTGTGTAAGTTTAATTGTTTTATCGATTACGCTTTCATCATTAAACTTATAGCTCATGATGAACTATCGAAAGAAAACCATCAGTTCGATGTTTTCCACATCGTAGCCTGGCAATATATATTACAAAGATGGTATCATGAATAAATATTTGAGAATCTGAAATAAGAAAGGTGTGATTGTTTTTTTAATAATTAATATTATTTATAGCAATATATAAGTTTAATAACAGAGACAAACCAAAAGATTGAGTAACCATTTTTATACTTTTATTAAATACAAGTTTCGTTTGATTAACGCACCGTTAATGTTTGTGGCTAATTATATTTTTTAAATAATTTAACTGGTTTTTATCCATTTTTATCGCAAAAAGTAAAATTTGCTGTAAATATTGGCAAAGATACGGAACCCTGAATGCAAATTCACAAAAATAAGAAAGACATTCTTTGTACAAAATAAATCATAAAGCGAGTAAGCTTATATAAAAAATACATATAAGATATTTTACTATGCTAAACATTTTTATTTTGTACCCCTTCTGTATCATCTTTTCAAAGCCGCTACACGTACAAAGTTCAAGATCGCTTTTGAAAACATAAAATTGCATTTTTAGCTATTAAAATATGCGAATAGGCGCAGGTTCTGAAGGACTTCATATTTCGGAGATATCTTTTTTAATTTATTACCAAACGAAACTGAACTACACTTGATTACATTTGCAACCAAACTTAATTCCATAACAAAAAATTGAAGGAAAAAGGCATTTGTTTGCAAACATTATTGTCTTAACAAAATCTACTTAAACGCGTTACATATTAATCTCCATCTTCAGTTGAACGTTGAACCCACATCATTTAGAAACCAGAATGACATGATTTACACACGATTAGCTTTCTTCTGAAATTAGTTCTTTAATAAGAGCCACGTAAGACCATAATATATCCTTAAGCTTATATTAGTAACTGTAACATTGGATCTTTACACGAATCTGTGATATAATATATTTAAAAAGTACCTATTACAATTACTCCGCTCCTTAATAATTGGTTACGAAGTAAAATTATAGAATACAAATTTTATGTTCGCAAATGTTTCCAAGCGCTAATTATTTTGTTCAAGTGAAACAGATATACACCAAACCAATGTTTAGTGACTAAGAAATAGTTTCCTTACTAAAATAAATATATTTCTTCACTAATCTAAGAGTTCCTTTTTTAAAAGTTCACTGATTTCATTGTGATCTTGCGGGGTTGTGAATCAAAATAAAACAGAGCCCAAATTTCATTAAAAACAAGGGGTCGTGCTGTTAAGTGGATGGAGTTTTCTAAACAGTATTTACTAAGTGATACTTTAAGTATCGTTTCATAAACATATTTGCCTTACAATCTTCACTATCGTTGTATTTTATAAACTTATAAAGTTGTTGACATTTTCACCATAAGCCTTTCTCTGTGAACCACGCATAAACTATATGCTCTTTAAATTAAACTCATTAAATGTTTCGTATTCACAACATTTTCTACTTACGTCTCCGAAATCACTATCTTCTTGAGTAGAATTACCAGAAGTAGTGCACAAATAATCGATTTTAAGGTGTGAACGTCAGCTTTAAATCAAGACATATGGGACCACCGCTTCATCAAATCAAATTTTAATGCAGATACGTGTGGTAAAGGTTTAAACAAATAGTACTGATACCTATTTATCTATTGATCCCAGGTTGATCCATATATTACACCTTCGCAAATAATATACACTCGAAGTAATATTACGAATATAAACTTATTTTTAAATTTGCTATCATCTTGAATACACAGCAACTAAGTTTTCCAAATATAATATTTCTAAAGTATTTAAATATATTATTCGTAGAATTCTTATAAGTTAGAATATAAGACAGGACTTACTATTAAAAAATACCAAAGTCAGCATGGTAGTGTTCCATAAATAGGCCTAAATGGAATATTCTATTCCAAACAATTGAATCTGTGATCATATTAGCTAAATAGTGCTATAGCTTATCTATCATAGAAACTGCCATAAAATACTTAAATTTCGAGCTCAAGCATAATAGAATAGAAATAGTTTGTAATAATATTAGCGTTCGAATTTCATCAGCACACCACTTGAATAGCCTTAGCCACGATTTTCCCCTTCATATTCGCTGGCGCTTCATCTTATTGATTAAATACAGCACGTACAAATTATCGACACGTTTAACTGAGAAAGATAGAGATAGAAAATAATAGGAACGACGTCTTTGGTGAAACAACTCCCAGCTGTAGCTCTGTTTTCAGTTTTCAGTGACATTTTTTGTTTTCCTTCGATTCAAAAAAGGTTCCAAAACTCCGCGGTTACTCTGGATCTATACTGTCGCGTTACAAAACTGAATATTTTCTTAAGACGGAGTGGATATTTACAGTGTGATTTGTCGAACATATACAACGACTTTCGGAATTCGGATTCTCGAAATAACGCTTCAAAAAGAGTTGCTACGCACGAGAAATGTGAGATCTTGTTGTTTTTAGAGGTTTAAGATATTTCGGGATTAAAAGTAAACAGTTGCCACGAAGGCTAGTTGGATCGAAGTTTCCTTTCGATTGGGACGTGGTATAGCCAATTTAAACTTTCACACACGTGAAGAAACATTGGACCGTTGTTCCCAGACGACTACCAAAGGCTGAAAGATTGCAAAATTAAATAAAAAATTGTCTCAAGGGAATAGGCGTGAACCTTACCGTATCCCTCTTTGGCGCTTTTTGAATTCCGTTAGCTTTCGAGTGCTTGGGTTTTTTTTGCTAAGAGGAGATATTTGTACTTGAAGAACCACCGACTGAAGCAAATTAAGACAACAACAACCGTGCAAAAAAGAGAGAGAGAGGAATTGCGTGAGCAACACAACCCCTTTAGCTCCTTTCAAAGGCTCATTAAAATAACGGAGTTCTACAAGGAAAAGCAAATTAAGTGCTAGTGTACGACGACCTTTCAAGTGGAGTTTTTTTTTGTTACGAAAAACGCAAAAGTTTCGAAGAGTAGAAGTGATGGAGGGCTCCAGCCGGGTCGCTGGAGGCTCCAGCGGGGGCACCACCAGCGGCAGGAGAAGGCGCCTGGTGCGTTCGGAGAGGGTGTGCGAACCCACGACTCCCGTGGTGACAACTTCTCCCGCTCCCAACCTCCTCCTCTTGCCCCCGAACCCGCTGCTCATCGGGGGTGGCAGCAGGCACCATTTGTCAGTTGGAAGACACCACCACCATCACCGCAGCGTGGGATGGGATGTTATCGTGAGGGATTCCTTGCTGCACAGCGCGTGGCCCATGTCCCTGAGCGCGGATCTCGAGAGGCAGTGCGCCGGGGAGGGGGAGGCTGCCAAAGGAGGGGCAAAGGTGACCGGAGACGCCAACGTCAAGTCAAGGTAGGTGGAGCCGCCTGGAGGAGGCTGATATCCTCCTATCGAATCTGTTGCGGAACCTGCATGTTAACCGACCTTAGGATTACTAGGTGATGCCGGAAGGAAAGGGGGAAGGCATGTTTGGTCAGATGGCTCGAAACAGATAGCCATTAAATCTTCCTCTTCATAAATGGCGTTCGCCAAAGCATTTTTTTTCTTTCAATTTTTAAAAGAGAATCCAAGTACGACAAAGAAGAGTACAATACATGAAGGAAATTTGCTTTACTCATTCGTTTGCAATATTGATTATTTCTTCATAGAAATTACGGTTTTGTCTATGGCACACAATTTTACTATCTATTTACGCCATGATAATTGTATGCAAGGTCATAGAAAACGACGCCGTTACAATAAGTTTACCTTCCACGTGCGTGCTCTTATCAAAGAACTTTTAACTGCGGACCAACAGAACATTTTCAACGGTCTTCAAACCAATTTTTACATTAGGTTTAATTTTCTTTTACAATTCTAATTATTGCTGTGAAAAAATTGCGTCCGTATGAATCCTGTTTAAGAGTTTTCCTTCCTTTTATCTCTATCAAAAACAGATTTGTACCAAAGTCTTCATTATTTGGGAAAGCACCATTAATAATTCCAGTGGTTGGCGGGCGGTGGGAGGGGTACTGAGCTACGAGTTTCATGCGTTTACGTACGAGTGAACACTTTTTAATATATTCCCGAGCGCGGCCGCGCCATCTCATACTGAGCTACGAATTTCATGCGCTTACGTACGAGTGAACACTTTTTAATACATTCTTCGTACTTGCCTAACTTTTCTTCTGATATACCTACCATACATCGTTGATGTTACTAAAATGTCTATCGTTTAATTTAAATTACTCTTATGACTAATAAAATTTTGTGCATATACCTTTAAGAAAATGCCCGGAATTGGGCGATTGTCCGGTTCAGCAAGGCGAAGTCGTCGTTTTAGAGAAAATGAATCTATAACTTCATATCAAAATCTTCTAGAAAATGAACGAGAGCGATCTTATTTACGGCGAGAACAATTATTAATGAGAGGCAGAGAGAGCGTCGAGCACGCGAAACGATAAATGCCAGGGAAGTTCGCCTTGAAAGCCAGCGCATACGCTCATCTCGGCGGCGCGCTCAATTGTCTAGCCAAGAGAGTGCAGAAAGGCAAGCTAAGAATTAGAGCCAAGTAGAAAGATGGGGCTCGAAAGTTCGTTCTGCTTTTCGCTATAGTCCCCGAAGAGAACATAAAAATTATGTTGAATTGGTTTTAGGCAAAATGGACAAAGTTTGCCAAATTTGCAAAGCTAAAAAGTGGAAAAACGAAAGTGTCGGCCTTTGTTGCTTTAATGGTAAAGTGAAGTTACCAATGATAATGGCTTACGGACAATTCACCGACCACAATTCACCGAAGGAAAATTCACCGACCACAATTCACCGACGGAAAATTCACCGAAACCACAATTCACCGAATCACAATTCACCGATTCACAATTCACCGAAAGGTAAATTCACCGACCCACAATTGATCGAATGTAGTATTCACCGAAATTTCCAATTCACCTTATGAAGACGGGGAAGAGCGGAAGTAATATAAACGGAATGTTGGCAACAATGACACGTAACAATAAACCATTAGCGTTTAAGGAGGAGTGGGTATGGGGGAGAGAGAAGGAAGATGGAATACTATGACAAAATAAAATAATGGCATAATGGATATCCTTCCATTACAAATAACTCGTACATGAATAATAAATAAACAAATTACGCTCACGGGAGTAGGGGGAGGAGAAGGGGAAGGTTAAATATTAAAGAAAGTAATACTGGCACCATAGGTGTCAATCGATTGCAAATAACTCGTAGATGAATAATTAACAATAAATAACCAAATTACGCACTCAACGCATATGGTAGGGGGAGGGAAGGGGAAGGTTAAACATTAAAAAACAGAATACGAGCACCATGGGTGTCATTCGATTGCAAAAAACTCGTAGATGAATAATAAACAATAAATAAACAAATTACGCAACCAAGGCTTATGGTAGGGGGAGGGAAGGTGGAAGGATTAACATTTAAAAACAGAATACTAGCACCATGGGTGTCAATCGATTGCAAATAACTCGCAGATGAATAATAAACAATCAATAAACAAATTACGCACTAAAGGCTTAAGGGAGGGGGAGGGAAGGGGGAAGGCCAAACATTAAGAAAAGTAATACTGTCACCATTGGTGTATTTCGATTGCAAATAACACGTAGGTGAATAATAAACAAATCATGCACTAATGGCTTATGGTAGGGGAAGGGAAGGGGGAAGGTTAAACATTTAAAAACAGAATACTAGCACCATGGGTGTCATTCGATTGCAAATAACTCGTATGTGTATAATAAACAATAAATAAACAAATTATGCCCTAAACGCTTATGGTAGGGGGAGGGAAGGGGAAGGTTAAACATTTAAAAGCAGAATACGAGCACCATGGGTGTCATTCGATTGCAAATAACTCGTACATGAATAATTAACAATAAATAAACAAATTACGCACTCAACGCTTATGGTAGAGGGAGGGTAGGGGGAAGGATAAATATTTAAAAACAGAATATTAGCACCATGGGTGTCATTCGATATCAAATAACTCGTATGTGAATAATAAACAATAAATAAACAAATTACGCACTCAACGCTTATGGTAGGGCGAGGGAAGCGGGAAGGTTAAATATTCAAAAAAAGAATACTAGCACCATGGGTGTCATTCGATATCAAATAACTCGTATGTGAATAATAAACAATAAATAAACAAATTACGCACTCAACGCTTATGGTAGGGCGAGGGAAGCGGGAAGGTTAAACATTAAAAAACAGAATACTAGCACCATGGGTGTCATTCGATTGCAAATAACACGTATGTGAATAATAAACTATAAATAAACAGATACGCACTCAACGTTTATGGTATGGGGAGGAAAGGGGTAAGGTTCAACATTTAAAAACAGAATATTAGCACCATAGGTGTCATTCGATTACAAATAACTCGCAGATGAATAATTAACAATAAATAAACAAATTACGCACTCAACGCTTATGGTAGGGGGAGGGAAGGGGGAAGGTTAAACATTTAAAAACAGAATACGAGCACCATGGGTTTCATTCCATTGCGAATAGCTCGTAGATAAATAATAAGCAATAAATAAACAAATTACGCAACCGAGGCTTATGGTAGGGGGAGGGAAGGGGGAAGGTAAACATTTAAAAACAGAATCCTAGCACCATGGGTGTCATTCGATTACAAATAACTCGCAGATGAATAAAAAACAATAAATAAACAAATTATGCCCTAAACGCTTATGGTAGGGGGAGGGAAGGGGAAGGTTAAACATTTAAAAGCAGAATACGAGCACCATGGGTGTCATTCGATTGCAAATAACTCGTACATGAATAATTAACAATAAATAAACAAATTACGCACTCAACGCTTATGGTAGAGGGAGGGTAGGGGGAAGGTTAAACATTTAAAAACGGAATACGAACACCATGGGCGTAATTCGATTGCAAATAACTGGCAGATGAATAGTAAACAATAAATGAACAAATTACGCAACCAAGGCTTATGGTAGGGGGAGGGAAGGTGGAAGGTTAAACATTTAAAAACAGGATACTAGCACCATGGGTTTCATTCGATTGCAAATAACTCGCAGATGAATAATAAACAATCAATAAACAAATACCGCACTCAAGGCTTAAGGGAGGGGGAGGGAAGGGGGAAGGCCAAACATTAAGAAAAGTAATACTGTCACCATGGGTGTATTTCGATTGCAAATAACTCGCAGATGAATAAAAAACAATAAATAAACAAATTATGCCCTAAACGCTTATGGTAGGGGGAGGGAAGGGGAAGGTTAAACATTTAAAAGCAGAATACGAGCACCATGGGTGTCATTCGATTGCAAATAACTCGTACATGAATAATTAACAATAAATAAACAAATTACGCACTCAACGCTTATGGTAGAGGGAGGGTAGGGGGAAGGTTAAACATTTAAAAACGGAATACGAACACCATGGGCGTAATTCGATTGCAAATAACTGGCAGATGAATAGTAAACAATAAATGAACAAATTACGCAACCAAGGCTTATGGTAGGGGGAGGGAAGGTGGAAGGTTAAACATTTAAAAACAGGATACTAGCACCATGGGTTTCATTCGATTGCAAATAACTCGCAGATGAATAATAAACAATCAATAAACAAATACCGCACTCAAGGCTTAAGGGAGGGGGAGGGAAGGGGGAAGGCCAAACATTAAGAAAAGTAATACTGTCACCATGGGTGTATTTCGATTGCAAATAACCCGCAGATGAATAGAAAACAATAAATAAACAAATTATGCCCTAAACGCTTATGGTAGGGGGAGGGAAGGGGAAGGTTAAACATTTAAAAGCAGAATACGAGCACCATGGGTGTCATTTGATTGCAAATAACTCGTATGTGAATAATAAGCAATAAATAAACAAATCACGCAATCAAGCCTTATGGTAGGGGGAGGGAAGGGGGAAGGTGAAACATTTAAATACAGAATACTAGTACCATGGGTGTCATACGATTGCAAATAACTCGTAGATGAATAATTAACAATAAATAAACAAATCACGCAATCAAGCCTTATGGTAGGGGGAGGGAAGGGGGAAGGTTAAACATTTAAAAACAGAATATTAGCACCATGGGTGTCATTCCATTGTACATTACTCGTAGGTGAATAATAAACAATAAATAAACATATCACGCACTCAAGGCTTATGTTAGGGGGAGGGAAGAGGTGAGGTTCAACACTGAAAAACACAATACTAGCACCATGCGTGCCATTCGATTGCGAATAGCTCGTAGATGAATAATAAACAATAAATAAACAAATTACGCAACCAAGGCTTATGGTAGGGGGAGGGAAGGGGGAATGTTAAACATTTAAAAACAGAATACTAGCGCTATGGGTGTCATTCGATTGTAAATAACTCGTATGTGAATAATAAACACAAATAAACAAATTACGCACTCAAAGCTTATGGTATGGGGAGGAAAGGGGGAAGGTTAAATATTTAAAAACATAATACTAGCACCATGGGTGTCATTCGATATTAAATAACTCGTATGTGAATAATAAACAATAAATAAACAAATTACGCACTCAATGCTTAAGGTAGGGAGAGGAGAGGGGGAAGGTTAAAAATTAAAAAATGGAATACTGTCACCACGGGTGTCATTCGATTGCCACTAACTCCTAGATGAATAATGAACAATAAATAAACAAATTACGCAGTCAGGGCTTATGGTAGGGGGAGGTAAGGGGAAAGGTCAAACATTTAAAAACAGAATACGAGCACCATGGTTGTCAATTGATTGCAAATAACTCGGAGATGAATAATAAAGTATAAATAAGGAAAAGGACGCATGCAAGGCTTACGGTAGGGTGAGGAGAGGGTAATTTTTAAACATTTAAAAGCGGAATACTAGCACAATGGGTGTCATTCGATTGCAAATAACTCGTAGATGAATAATAAACAATAAATAAGTAGATGACGCGTTCCAGGCTTATGGTAGGGGGAGGAGAGGGGGAAGATTAATCATTTAAAAATGGAATACTAGCATACTAGCACCATGGGTGTCATTCGGTTGCAAATAACCCGTAGATGAATATAAACAATAAATATACAAATGACGAACTCAAGGCTTATGGTAGGGGGAGGAGAGGGGAAGGTTAAACATTAAAAAAGGTAATACTGGCACCATGAGTGTCATTCGATTGAAAATAACTCGTAGTTGAATTATAAATAAACAAACGACGCACTCAACGCTGATGGTAGGGGGTGAGGGGGTTTAACGTAACTTACAAGTTTTTATAGAAAAACTTGAATCCAAGCCAATGTTCAATCCTGGATAACATGGGCGTCAGTAAAAAATTTTTCAAGGATGGGCAAAAACCAAAAATGCCTATTACCCATGTGCGGACGCAATTTTTCCCAATCCGGCAAAATTTTACTTATCCGGCCCCCAACTGACCACAAATCCTCACCACTGAATCACTATGAATTATATTATCACAGTGTTGAATATCCTCTTGAAATTAACTCAAATTATATTTTAAATGGCTAATTTATTTCCCTTAAGGCAGCTTAGTATCAGATCTCGGAATGAACCGGAACGCACCGGTACGCCGCTCCGGCTCGTGACACGCGCCGATGATACCGTTCTCTTTCGACAGACACAGAAATACCGTCCCTTATAAAAAGCGTCCCGTTTCAAGAAAATTTCCGTTCCACAACCAATACAAGCGTTCCGTTTCGTAACATTTTCCATTTCGAGCACTGGTTAAAATCCACTCCGATCTGATTAATACTTAGACACAAATACCCTACCTCCCTACACCCGATCTTTCTTCCCCTCACTTTCCTCTTCCCGTCTACATCTCGGTGATATTCAACCCTTTTAATCAGCGTGCCCCTTGGAAAACTTTGAAGATGTGCATACCCACTGGTATTATCACATAATACGAACAATTCCACAGAAAATCTTTAAATGATTAGAATTAATTTTGATGGACTAAGTTTGCATTCACTGTACCTAATCGTAAAGGTTATGAAAAATGAATCTTTTGCGTATCCTGAAAAAACCTCCCGTATTTCCGGTTGAATACCAATATTTATCTCCTTCCTCCTCGCCATCCTCCCTCTACATCTCTTTCGAGCGCATATAGACAGCGCATTGACACTTTTGCATTACACACGTGAAATAATACAACAATTGGCATGGTTAGTTAAAAACGCGGAATTACGCCCAAATTCGAGCGAATCCGAATAGAAGGATAAATTGATTTTCAAATTAAGAAATGTTCCTTTTTAGCACTTTGCTGTACGAGCATACGAACTTATACATGACGCACTTGGTCGATTCGTGAATGTGAGTCTGATTTTTTTGGGGTTTTGCTTCGCCCCCTGGATTCTCCACTGATTTCTATATGAGAAAGTTTGTACAATGTACATTATACCGATTTTTTCATTTTGTACAACAGTGAGCTCTTGGAAATCTGATCACTTAAATTTTGCTATTAAAAACAGTTTCCTTTCATGTTCCTAAGAATCCGCTAGGGACAAAAATTTCTCTCCCATACCATTATTTTCATCTCAAGCTCAGGGGCAGTCGAATTTACAGCCCCTGTTACCACAAGGGGAAACAAAAGAGAGGGATGGGGGAGGAAGGCGAAGGATGTGAGGGGTGGGGAAGAGCCCGTGGGAAGTGTAACGAAGCCCGATGCGGTGGAAATAAGAAAACCCAAGTGCCGCCTTTTATTATCGGTCGCCGGGGCAGGTAGAAACTGGAGGCTTGCACTGATAACGACTTTCGTGTTTGCATCTAAACTTTAGCCTCGCCATATTTTTTCGTATTCGACGGATATGAATATGTTGTCTTTTTTCAACGAAAATGAGTTATGACTAACGCAATTTGGGCGAATACGAGACCAACGCATTTGTCGCACCCAGTGAGTGCCGCCCTAAGGCGGTGTCTTACCTGCTTACCGCCTATAGACTGCCCTGGTGGTATCAATAAATAAGGTATTTGTTACAATAAAGTGACGTTTGAATGGCGAGAATTCTCGCCATCCGTACGCAACGTGATAAGTTTTTTTGCATGTATAGTTTTTCCACGTTTTAAAATAATATCTAATATAATATTTACATTTTTACACATTTCCGTTCCCTATTCACGGGTTGCATGCTTATAAAACATAAAAGTTAACATTTCTGAAAGGAGTAATTACACAAGAAATGATGCTGGACTTGGCGAAAGTGATACAATAATGTTTTAATTATTTTTCTTAACTATATGGCCACCTTATGGTATATCGTCAACTCGTCGTAGTCAATTCGTCGCAGGACAAACTCGTCGCACGCCAATTCGTCGCAGGACAAACTCGTCGCGCATTGCCCCATAAGGAAAGGCCGTAAATCAGTGTAGGGGTTTTTAAGTTTGCTTTTTAAATTATTTCCCGTCAAGTTTCGAACTCATTTAAATTATCATAAAGATTTAGCGTAAATTGTTAGTTACTATCGGAAAAAGTTGAATCAAAGCCAGCGTTCAATCATGGACAACGTTACCTATTCACGAGTTTCATGCTTACAAAACATTTCAGAAAGGCATAATTACACAAGAAATTAAGCTGAGTTTGGCGAAAGTGATACGATAGGAAATGAAATGATCGTTATATTTGAATGCAACACACTTGGAAGCGGATTGTTTACAAATAAATTTGGTCAATTGTTAAGAAAAGCTAAGTGAAAAAGTATTCTTTATAGGTGATTTCCAATTTTTATTAGAATAAGATGTTTTCGTATATTCTGCATACGCCCTAGAACTGACAGCGAAACTAAATTCACAAAATCCGTTGAAATTCAACGGGCACTTAGACTTCTTTAAACATTAAACGTCATATCTCAGCTTCTATTACTCCAAAATGAATAATTATTTTTATCGTCATATAGCCTATGTTACCCGCGGGTAAAAAATATAGATCTATGCGAAGTGTGGTCACGATATCTTCAAAGGTGTGGAAATCACAGTTTGTGGAAAGTCTACGTCTAATTATTTACATTACTGACGCAGTTTTAAAAACTGTTTGCTTATGGAGAACTCTATTCAACATGAAAATATCATTAAAACTATTTATTATTAATACTAGCACTGCAAGCATTTTTAAAATTTAGAATTTTTGCAATTTCGTATTTTTCCAAACGGTTTAATCCAAAAGCATATAACCGTTACAAATTTCATGCTCAGCTGAAAGTGCCTTATAATTTTTGTCCTCGTATGGGACAATATTATCATTAGAAACCTTTTAATAGTAATACTTCAAGAAACCAGCATATATTTGGTTTCCGTGTAAACAAAGCAAAATTAAAAAATCTGTACAACATACATTGTACAAACTTTCTCATATATGGGTACTAATGCGTCGTCTAGTTATCTTTAGAAAATGAAAATCGTATGATCCTGTTTTTAGAAAATCCAATTTTTGTTCAAGTTGCCCAAGAATAAACTAGCCTTATGTTCATTCAGTGAGAAAAATGAAATACGTAGTATTATTGTAGATGTATACTCAAGTAACTGTACGAAATTTGATCAAAATCGTTAGAGCCGTTTTTGAGAAAATAGAATTGTTGTTAAAGTTGCCTATAATAAACTAGTCTTATATTCATTTTTTGTGAAATATGAACTATGCATTATTATTGAGGACGTAAACACAGGTAACTGTACGAAATCTGATCAAAATCGTTCGAGCCGTTTTTGAGAAAATCGAATTATTGTTTAAAATGTGTAGAATAAACTATTCTTCATTACTGAGCAATGTCAACCATTTCTACGTATACTCTGCTCAGTATGATAAAATGCCTAAGTACGAGATTTCATTCATTTTTAGGCGCGTTTCGCTTACAGCGTGAGCGCCTATTATCGTCGGTCGGTCCGTCCGTCCGTCCGTCTGTCTGTCCGTCCGTCCGTCCGTCCGCATGTTCGTTCTCGGCTTCTACCGAACGAATTTTTATGAAATTTGATATTAAGGACTTTCAATCAAATATAATAAGAAAATCTCAAAAATGAATCACGTACGCCAATCAGGGGTACCACTTTACTGGAGACAAAAAATTAAATTTTCGTCATATCTCGTAAACTATTGTTCATATCAAAATATTTTTCAAATAAAAGTTGTAGAACTGGTAAAGTAGAGTATTTCCTTTTCTATATATTTTCATCGTAGGAGTAGCCGTTATCGAGAAAATCAAACAAGAAAGTCTTATATCGAGTTGAACTTAGAAAATTTCTTGCATGGTTACTTCATTGTTGCTAACATAAACAATCTCCCAAACAAACGTTTAATTTCCTTACGTGTGCATGTAATACTATGAAATAGGAAGGAAATGGATTATTTATGATGAAGAAAAGGACCTTAAAACGCTATTTCCCTTACGTACAGGTATATAATTGCTTTCTAATACTCCATTGCACGAAACGCGCCCCATTTGTGATACGTTGTACGCTTTCCTAACTTGTTGCTCTACCGTTTAGGCTTCAGAGCCAGTAACAGACAGACGGCAGACAGAGAGACGGCATTGCAAAAACCACTTTTTCGGATTCAGCGACACCTAAAACATATATTTCCATAAAAATCTCGAGGTGGAATTTTTTCGCGATAACAATACTTTCTCGATACTTATGAGAAAGTAAAAACGATATTACCTACGTTAAATGTTTTCCCATTTTTAATGCATTGGATTCAAATCCGGCGGCAATGGGAGTTGTCATGGCTGCTTTTAATTGGTGTTGTCATAAAACTAATAAAATCGCGTATTTTTCTGATTCTAAATGTATTTTTACGATAATTCGATCAGGATTCGGATTCTGAACTATTAAGTCTCAAGTTCGAACTATGTTTCTAAATAATATTAAAATTCAAATGAAAAATAAGCTGCAGTCACCCCCATGTTATTCAAATGGGGAAAATTAAAAAAGGGAATATTTAAAAAAAATTAGAATGATCAATCAAATCGGTTTAAAACCCGACTACACCACTTAGCTCTTTATTCCGGTTAAAATGATACCCTTTTCTTGCTTCTAAGTGCTGCCAATTGCTGATTTATAGAAAAACACACACACAAACACTTTTCTTTATTGATATCTATAGACTATAGATAGACTAGAGATAGGTAGATAGATGCAGATTACTATTTAACCACTAGCAAAATTGCCCGGCGTTGCTCGGGTTGATATGATATTTGGCACTTTCCAGTGTTAAAAACTTAAAATAAATACCTTTTTTCATGATTACTAAATACTACATTTTACCGGAAATCGGCTTTGATGGGATTTATGTCTTTTAGAAATATAAAGTTGATTTTTTCAGATTAATAGGTTTTTATCCCGAGTTCGTATATTCATTTTAAGAAATATAAATTTGCAAAAGAATAAAATTTTGCGAGTCAAGCAATCGATTTTTACTTGTTATCTTATGGAAAAATGTCAATGCCCTTTAATGGCAGCACTGACTAATCCCGAATTCGCTAATAAAGAAATCGCAACAAAATTTATGTTATAATCATTATAATTCTTATTTACATAATATATGTATCTTGCAGTATACAGTTTACAAGTGAAGTTCAAGTTTCCTGCTGTAAATAAGTCTATCGCGGAACCCTTGGATTTCCTCGGGTCAGAGTTTGAAGACCTTTGTCGTAGACAGCGTCGAAAGATTCTTCCAGGGATAAGTACATGAAGGAGCGCGTCCCACGTCAGGAGGCAAAAGGAACGGTTAATGACCCTCTAGTTGGCCTTCCTCCACACCCTAATCACGGGGGGGGGGATACACTTCGAGGTTGAAAGGGTAGAAAGTGGAGCTTCCAATGGTATATGGTCAGAATCGAAAATGTTCCTTCCCGCTGAAACGGAAACCTCAACGGAAAGGAAAACATTTAAAATAGCCTCCTCACGGGTAACACTAATTTTTATTGAAGACAGAAACCGAATCTTGACCGAATTAGCGGGAAAATGCGTTTAGAACAAGGGTCTCAAATTCGCGGCCCGCTTGTTCATTTTATGCGGCCTTCTCACTGGTCTTCTTCTAATTATATTATTCGGCCCGGCTCATTGTCGAACAATTTTTCCAATTTGGATATATTTTTAGTCCTTTTGAAGTGTAAGTTTCTCATTTTTGGCCCGCGAACGATTTGCATTAGAGATCTCTGGTTTAGAATCAGAAAAAAAGAAGTGATTTCATCAGTTTTATTACAACAATTACAAACTACCTTTGGTGGTTGACAATTTTCGTGGGTATGTCACTCTAATATCCTTATGTTTCATTCTTTAATCATATAATTATTTATTTATTATGCATATATATTCCGAGTCATAAAAACTCCTCAAAATATTTTTTTAAAGATTAAATTTGGAAACTTTCCTTTAATAATATTTTGCATTTGACAACTAATGTATGGAGGAAGTCATGTGTTGTACACCTCCGTTTATTTATTAGTAAGGCCGGCGAAATTTCGTCTAATTAATTTTTACCCGTTTTAAAATAATTATTAAAAAATGTATAAAATTGTCTTAATTTTCAAATTTAAATATGTATCAATAAAAATAATTTTAAAATTTCGATTAAAATAAACCGAGAAAAATGTTGTTATAAAGGTAGTTAAATATAATTTTTATATCTTGCATTAAACGTTTGGACCAGACGCCAAAATTTCCGATAAAGTGATCAAGTGCCAAAATTTCCGATGAATATTTTAAAATCCTATGGGAAATTTATCGGAAAATTACTTACCACTCATTCAAATTTAGTTTATATAGTTAATTTGTGTTTTTATTTTTTTAATTTAAAATATATAAAACCAAATGCCAAATTTCCGCCCGCTCTGAATATTCCAATGAAAACAATATGAAAAAGCATTTAAATAACGTAAATCAAAATAAGCATTATATTTCTTAATAAGTTCAATTAGTTATTTTTTTTCTTTTCTTAATAGCGTGTTCTTGTTGTTAAATTTAGATTTGCCATTATAAACTGGAAATTATTCTGTAATAAGCTTTGCTTTGTTCTTCATACAATGATAAATCTAATAAGGAAGGTTTTGTAAACATTTTACGAAGGTTTATATTGAAAGCTTCAACCGAATTTGTTTATGGAGGAATTTTTTTGTAACAACTCTTCAAATGAAATTTCTCTTTTTACAATATACATGGATCCCGGGATTGGCCTTTATTACGATTCTACGTATAAATAAAAAGAAAACGTTCTAGATGAATGAACTGCATAATAAAATATGACTTTTAGAATTAAAGGACTCCTATTGTTCTACTGTAAGATTGTGAAATGTCATTATTGTTATGCACACCTATGCCATTTGAGCTATAAATTCAAACCAGAGCTGCAAACCACTTCAACATTTGGGAGTGGTTCGGTTCTAAATTTTTGGAAGTGGTTCGGTTCATGGTTCGGTTCAGACGAGAATTTTGACAAGTGGTTCGGTTCGGTTCAACTAAATTAATCATTTGAAATACTATTCAGAAATATTTTATCCAATATAAACAAATTACACATTCAGTATCAATCTGTAAGTAAATCAATCAGCAGTCATTATTATTTTAAATGAAAGAAGAATTTACTTAAAGAAAGGAAAATTTTATAGTTTAAATATATTACAATACCATCATCATCTTTATTTCTTTTTCTTAACTGTAATACATTATTTAGAGGAAAAAAGATTTATAACAATGGCCTTACCGTCCGTCTCCCAATATTTAACCTCTTTAGTTCTACCACCGGCACTTGCCTTTATTTTCCTTATTCCCACACACACACACACCCATTGCCGCTTTGATAATTTCCTCCCTCCTCTCTCTGGGGTTCACCCTCTCTCCGTCTTCCACAAGGCCTTTCTTTTAGTCCTTCCCCGTCTTTCCCAGAACCCTCCCGAGGTGGTCCCCCGCCTTCAGCCTTTCCTTTCCCCTCCCCTTTATCCCTTTACAACCTACCGCAATAACCCTCTGAGACTGGTTCCTCCTTTCCCTCCCCTCCATTCCTTTCCGTCTTACACACTACCCTCCCTCCCCCCTCTCCACCCATTTTTCTCCATATATACTTTCTATTCTCACCATATCTGCATCTGACGATAGCATTGTTATGCAGTCGTAAGAGAAATAAAAACAATGGAAGTTACAAAGCGTTATTTCTTTGGTTCATTTATAAAAAACAAAATAAAAATTCTTCGCTATATATATCAACGGTCCAGGAAAATTCAATGACCACAATTCACCGAAACACAATTCGTCGATTAGGAGAACTCTTTTCCGTGAGCCTCTATTAAGATTTCCTTGATTGAATGATAGATTTAATTATTGAAGTAGACAGTTTCTTGATTTCCAATGGCGATGATGCACGGCGTGGGGGGCAGAGAGAGGGAGGGGAGAGAGAGAGAGAGAGGAGGGAATTAGGGGAGAAGAAGGGTTATGCAGGAATGTAGTAATAAAGAGGGTAATGGGAAAAGGAGACGGTGAGGGAGGGAGGAAAGGAGAGAGGGGAAAGGGGAGAGACAAAGAGACAGAGAGAGGAAGATGTATCAGTAGTGCAAGAAAATAGTATAATACGTCTTTAATAGAATAGTTTTCTATGGGGATGTCATTTGCATCATTAATTAATTCACATTATTATTAATACATTAAAACATTATGCGGGTACAGCCAGAATGCCTCTTCATGAACTGAAGCCATTATCATGCTTCTTAGAAACCTAATGCCATTGAGAGGACTGTGTAATGGTACAACACTTACTGTTACTCGTTCAGGTAAGTTAAGGTAATCATGAACTTTAGTCACTTTTATTATCGAAGGAGTTCCAAGCTAATGAAGTTTAGTCACTTTTATTATAAAGGAGGTTTTAGCACTCAAGAAAACCCTAATTCAATTTTTAAAACATTTATTACTTTCATGTTTAATAAAAATTCAAGTGAATCACGAAACATACTCCTCAATAACATGGCTTACGGAAAATTGAATTGTGGTCGGTGAATTTTCCTAGATCCCAATAACACAAAGTAAAAAGCTATTGAAAAGATCTGAATCACGAAATGCGTTTCGACAAATAAATTACATTGGTTCCATTTGCGGCGCAACAGTGAAGAGGATATAACATAGAAAGGATATATTGACGAGACTTCGGCTCGCTTTGTATTAATGGGTAGTCGTCTCCGGGCGCTACCCGGAACCAAAGTATCCCTCCTCGTTATCCGGTGATTGGGTTTGTAAATGTCAAGACCGGCCAATCAGTTTCTCTTAATGTTGTCTAAAATTTTCGATAAATAAAACATTTTGGTCATCATGTATTTTAGTGTCTTCATTATGGAATGTAATATGCAGGAGGATAACCGACCAGTACCGAAATATATTATTTATAGCAACATGAACTGATTGTTGTTTGAAGTATACATATAAATTTACATAATAAAAGTGACTGAACTTGAACTTGGAAACCCTTTGTAATAAAAGTGACTAAACTTAATTAGTTTGGAAATCCTCGGATAATAAAAGTGACTAAACTTCATGATTACTTAAGTTACTTACGTAGTTTTAAAAACAGTTCGCTTTGGAGAACTCTATGCCACACTTTGTGTTTCTTTCTTCGCAATTCTTATCGCCATCATTATAACCTATGTTACCTGCACGGTAAAATTATATACCTATGCGAAGTTTTGTGACGATTTCTTAAAAACGAAAACTAAGTAAAACCAGCAAGAACACAATAATCATCAAAAAATAAATCACTAAAGGAACTTACGAAATGATTAAATTTAATGAAAAACAAAAAAGTAAATAGGGAACGTTTAAGAAAAAGAGTGAATATTACCCTCAGACCATTAGCTCGATTCTCTCATCCACGAGTTCTGTAACAAGAAAATTGTCTACATCAACAATATTTTGGAAACAATGAAACGGTTTATCTTATCACAATCTGTGGAAAATCTACGTCCAAATATTTAAGTTATTTACGTAGTTTTAAAAATATCTTGCTTTGGAGAATTGTACGCCACAATGTAATCTCGCACAGAGAATTGAAAAACGACATTACGCTAAAAAATTTTCAATATAAATGCTTTGGACTGTCACTTGCGGCGACAAAGGGAGTTGTCATGGTAACTTATAATGGGTATTCTAATATAACTGATAAAATCACGTATTTTATTGATTCTAAATGCATTTCTATGCTAATTTGATAAGAATTCGAATTATGCCTCCAATAAAAATAAACACTTCTATTCTTCATAGAATTATTCAAGTCTCAAGTTCGTACCATATTTCTAAGTAAATTTAAAATTCAAGTGAAAAAAAGCTGCACTAGTCCCTTTGTAATTCGAATGAAAAAATAAATTATTTTCTTTTAATTCGGCATTCCAATCAAATCGACATAAAAACCTTACTACAAACACGTATTCGTTCATCCGATTAAAATGTTACCTTAAACTTGTTTCTACGTAACGTAGTTATTGCGCTTTAAAATTACATACAAACATTATATATATATATATATATATATATATATATATATATATATATATATTATTTATTTATTTATAGATTATTCATCTACGAGTTATTCGCAATCGAATAACACCCATGTTGACACTATTACGATTTTTAATGTTTGACCTCCCCCCTCTCCTTACCTTCCATAAGCGTTGAGTACGTAATTTGTTTACTTATTATTTATTTTTCACCTACGGGTTATTAGAAATCGAATGACACCCATGGTGACTGTATTACGTTTCTTAATGTTTGACCTTCCCCCTTCCCTCCCCCTACCCATAAGCCATGGGTGCTTAAATTGTTTATTTAATGTTTATTATTCACATACGTGTTATTTGCAATCGAATGACACCCATGGTGCTAGTATTCTGTTTTTAAATGTTTAACCTTCCCGCTTCCCTCGCCCTACCATAAGCGTTGAGTGCGTAATTTGTTTATTTATTGTTTATTATTCACATACGTGTTATTTGCAATCGAATGACACCCATGGTGCTAGTATTCTGTTTTTTAATGTTTAACCTTCCCGCTTCCCTCGCCCTACCATAAGCGTTGAGTGCGTAATTTGTTTATTTATTGTTTATTATTCACATACGAGTTATTTGCAATCGAATGACACCCATGGTGCTCGTATTCTGCTTTTAAATATTTAACCTTCCCCTTCCCTCCCCCTACCATAAGCGTTTAGGGCATAATTTGTTTATTTATTGTTTTTTATTCATCTGCGAGTTATTTGCATCGATTGACACCCGTGGTGACAGTATTCCGTTTTTTAAAGTTTAACCTTCCCACTCTCCTCCTCCTACCTTAAGCATTGAGTGCGTAATTTGTTTATTTATTGTTAATTATTCATCTGCGAGTTATTTGTAAACGAATGACACCCATGGTGCTAGTATTCTGTTTTTAAATGTTGAACCTTACCCCTTTCCTCCCCATACCATAAACGTTGAGTGCGTATCTGTTTATTTATTGTTTATTATTCACATACGTGTTATTTGCAATCGAATGAAACCCATGGTGCTAGTATTCTGTTTTTAAATGTTTAACCTTCCACCTTCCCTCCCCCTACCATAAGCCTTGGTTGCGTAATTTGTTAATTTATTGTTTATTATTCATCTACGAGTTTTTTGCAATCGAATGACACCCATGGTGCTCGTATTCCGTTTTCAAATGTTTATCCTTCCCCCTACCCTCCCTCTACCATAAGCGTTGAGTGCGTAATTTGTTTATTTATTGTTAATTATTCATGTACGAGTTATTTGCAATCGAATGACACCCATAGTGCTCGTATTCTGCTTTTAAATGTTTAACCTTCCCCTTCCCTCCCCCTACCATAAGCGTTTAGGGCATAATTTGTTTATTTATTGTTTTTTATTCATCTGCGAGTTATTTGTAATCGAATGACACCCATGGTGCTAGGATTCTGTTTTTAAATGTTTACCTTCCCCCTTCCCTCCCCCTACCATAAGCCTTGGTTGCGTAATTTGTTTATTTATTGCTTATTATTTATCTACGAGCTATTCGCAATCGAATGAAACCCATGGTGCTCGTATTCTGTTTTTAAATGTTAAACCTTCCCCCTTCCCTCCCCCTACCATAAGCGTTGAGTGCGTAATTTGTTTATTTATTGTTTATTATTCACATACGAGTTATTTGATATCGAATGGTGCTAGTATTCTGTTTTTTAATATTTAACCTTCCCCCTTCCCTCCCCCTACCATAAGTCTTGGTTGCCTAATTTATTCATTTATTGTTTATTATTCATCAGCGAGTTAATTACAATCGAATGACACCCATGGTGCTAATATTCTGTTTTTAAATATTTAACATTCCCCCTTCCCTCCCCCTCCCATAAGCCTTGATTGCGTAATTTGTTTATTTATTGTTAATTTTCATCTACGAGTTATTTGCAATCGATTGACACCCGTGGTGACAGTATTCCGTTTTTTAAAGTTTAACCTTCCCACTCTCCTCCTCCTACCTTAAGCATTGAGTGCGTAATTTATTTATTGTTTATTATACACATACGAGTTATTTGCAATCGAATGACACCCATGGTGCTAGTATTCTGTTTTTAAATGTTTAACCTTCCCCTTCCTTTCCCATACCATAAGCCATTAGTGCATGATTTGTTTATTATTCACCTACGAGTTATTTGCAATCGAAATACACCCATTGTGACAGTGTTACTTTTCTTAATGTTTGGCCTTCCCCCTTCCCTCCCCCTCCCTTAAGCCTTTAGTGCGTAATTTGTTTATTGATTGTTTATTATTCATCTGCGAGTTATTTGCAATCGATTGACACCCATGGTGCTAGTATTCTGTTTTTAAATGTTAATCCTTCCACCTTCCCTCCCCCTACCATAAGCCTTGGTTGCGTAATTTGTTTATTTATTGTTTATTATTCATCTACGAGTTTTTTGCAATCGAATGACACCCATGGTGCTCGTATTCTGTTTTTTAATGTTTAACCTTCCCCTTCCCTCCCCCTACCATATGCGTTGAGTGCGTAATTTGGTTATTTATTGTTAATTATTCATCTACGAGTTATTTGCAATCGATTGACACCTATGGTGCCAGTATTACTTTCTTTAATATTTAACCTTCCCCTTCTCCTCCCCCTACTCCCGTGAGCGTAATTTGTTTATTTATTATTCATGTACGAGTTATTTGTAATGGAAGGATATCCATTATGCCATTATTTCATTTTGTCATAGTATTCCATCTTCCTTCTCTCTCCCCCATACCCACTCCTCCTTAAACGCTAATGGTTTATTGTTACGTGTCATTGTTGCCAACATTCCGTTTATATTACTTCCGCTCTTCCCCGTCTTCATAAGGTGAATTGGAAATTTCGGTGAATACTACATTCGATCAATTGTGGGTCGGTGAATTTACCTTTCGGTGAATTGTGAATCGGTGAATTGTGATTCGGTGAATTGTGGTTTCGGTGAATTTTCCGTCGGTGAATTGTGGTCGGTGAATTTTCCTTCGGTGAATTGTGGTCGGTGAATTGTCCTAGATCCCAATGATAATGGATCCCGCTGAACCACTAAAAAGTCTATTACTTGGACACATCCCCTTTCCAAACATTTCAGTCCGAAATGCACCCGGGCAAAGCCGGGTACGAAAAGCTAGTATCTGATAAAGCTAATTGTCCCACCTCACCGTCCTCCCCCCTCCATGTTCCTCTGGACAAAATGTAGTTGGACGAAATATCCATTGGGCGAATTGTCTATGGACGAAATATCCATTGGGCGAATTGTCTATGGACGAAATGTCTGTGAACCCTCTCTGAAAATATATTTTTACTTGATCATGACGAAAACTAATTTTTTTCAAGGGAAAGAAATCAATTTGGCAATTACAATCCTAAAAATCAGCTCTAAGTAAAGATTATAGAACATTTTTTATTCCTCCATTTCTTGCATTGAAGGTAACATGCCTTCATTAATCTTCTTTTTTTTTAGGTTCAAGGGAATTAGGTTGAAGGCATACGGCGTGAGATAGATGACTTCTTTGGAGTTAACAAGGAAGGCTTACAAAGTTTTGAACAACCTGTATTGTACAGGGCAGATTAATGGTTCCATCGATTACAAATCCAGAAAATCCGACCATGGCTATTTTAAAAATAAATTTACGTATTCCAATGAATAATGAGCGCTCAGAACGTTTACATTTGCTTACAGCGTTTTTCATGACGAATTTATTCCTCGTATTATTTTGTATTTCTGCCAAATAACGAAGGTAAATCCTATAAAATGTCAACGTGAAGGAATTCTATAATTAATGTTGTTGATATAGTAATTGCTCATAAAATATTATTATGAAACTAGTGTAATTCCCGTTGAAATATCAATGGAAGAATTATAGATAGATTGATTATTAATATTTGCATTCAAATAATTAATAGCACACTATTACATACGAAATATTTCGTCATATACTATTACATTTCTAGTGAATATTCTGTTGTCGTTTAGTAAATGCCTTTGTTTTTTATTTTCGGCTATAAAATTCTGATATTCTTCTCTACCTTGTTTTCGTCAATGCTACATATAATTGTCGGCGTGAAAAGACAGAGAAATAATTATATGTATACATATATAACGCAGGGAAAATAATTAAATTTCGTGCACTTAACGTTATGATTGTTTTAAAATTGTAATCTGTACTTATGAAGAAAGAAAGCTTACTCGAATCCTCAATAATGTTCTCCGTCATTATGTAAATAAAACTCTTTAAAAGATTTAAATTAAAAACTAAATAATTAATCAATCAGCGGAGTAATGTCTTTGTATACTTTCTGAACAGAAACAAATCACCAATTTATTTCGACATTGTAAACTGTTCTCTTGACGATTGAATGGGTCATTGTATTGGAGATCCTTATTGACAAAATATTAACTAATTGTTTATTGTAGAAACCGTTACATAAACAAACAAGTGTTTATTATATATTCCCGGCTTACGGAAAATTCACCGACCACAATTCACCGAAACACCCTAGACCCATATTCCCGTCGTTTTCGCCGAAAGAAAGGTGAGTTGTTGACGTACATGTGGCGCCGACCT
The DNA here is from genome assembly GCA_036926305.1 of Uropetala carovei. Taxonomy (NCBI): domain Eukaryota; kingdom Metazoa; phylum Arthropoda; class Insecta; order Odonata; family Petaluridae; genus Uropetala; species Uropetala carovei. The sequence continues at coordinate 90,170 of JAXCHB010000267.1, read as the reverse complement.
ATCGGGCAGAATGAGAACTACATTTCGCTGCCGGCCATCTTGCGTTCTTTACGTTTTTATTATAGAGAATTCACAAGTTTGGAAAAAATTCATATATTACGGTTGTGTAAAACTCAAAAGAAACCAAAAGAAATAATATTCCAGATCCGTTCTAAAGTGAAATATAAAACTGACTGCAAAGAGAACCAAAGCGATTTCAACTGGTTTTCGGTTTAAAGTTTTATTACAAGGAAGCGAATGTATTGTCATTCAAGACAAATGAAAGGGAACACAGAGAGAAAAAAGACCAAACGGAATTTTAAAAAAAGGAACCCTTCTGTCTTCAGCTGAAGTGATGGCGAAAAAAGAAGATGATTTCGAAAGATTTGAAACGAAAAAGAGGCATAGGTCGCGAAGGGAGTTAATGGAAGAGTTAGAAAAAAACATCCGTAGGACACGGTCTGCGGGTATAAAAAAATATGGAAATGGAGTCAAAGCGTAATATTTCAGTAAGAAAGGATAATACTTGATCTAAAAAGAAAAACGAAATGTCATCCTTTACATGGAGAGAACTTAGAAAGCGCCATTAGTAAAATACTGGGGAAGTGTGACAGAGACTATAGAAATTGAATGCGATAAAGACAGAATATATGTTTATGAGAGACGAGAAAAGAAAAATACTGAGACCGAGGTTAGATCAACGGATGAAAATTGAAGTATAGCAGAATCTATTGGAACGAAATAACAGGTGCATGCGTGCGCAGAGAATAGTTGGAGATTTTTTCGGATTACGCGACAGAATTTCATAGAATGGAGGAAGAAACGAGAAGTTTTAAATAAAATTGATAATGGACTTGACAATAACCATTTCCACGAAGATATTTAGAGCAAAAAATTGAATAATGAACACAAAAAACTGACAAGGGTTATTATGGAATAATGTAATGTAATTTTAGTAGTTGGACCTCCTTGTTTTTGGTTGTTTCTTTGTGGCGTATTTTTTCACGCAATGGGGATTCTCAGTTTTCCTAGAAAATATTCAAATCAACTTTACTTCGCATATTTTTCGGAACGATTCGAGGTTGGGCCCTTGAAATTTTCAGTTTGAGTGTTTCCGTACTTTAAAAAGCAGTACGATTTTATCTCAAAATATTACATCATTACACTTTTATAGATAACAAAAAAATAAATATCATTAGTTGAGTTGTTTATCAATAAACAACAATAAACGTATTTATGGCTATTAGATAGATAATCGACGAAATAATTCCGATAATGTATTAAAATAATGTATGGAATAACGTCTAGTCTGCCGTAACCAAAACCCAATTGAAAGTCTTTACCGATGACAAGAGGTTAGAAGAACTAAAATAAAGAGAACACATAAAATTAGGTACTGATGCAAAATGTTTCAACAAAGTTAATAAAATCTATGAAAAATAACAAATAAGCGTCTTAATTCAAATCAGGGTTCGACAACGTATTCTGCATGGCGGGCCACATTATTCGCTGCGATTACTTCGAAGAGCGTTTATATAGCAAGTTATCAAGAGATTATCTTATCTCATGTTAGTGAAAATTACGTCTAAATAATTTACTAGACATCACCAGATACTATTTCGACACCATAATTTTACTGAAGAATACGAAATTTTCTATATTCAATTTTATCGACAATTTTTCCATCAGATACGCTCTCTGAGGACGCATGCGTAGCCGTAGGTTGTTGAACCCTATATATTATGAAAGATAAAATACGATGAAGTCAGCTACATTTTTATTAGAGATATTCCCTTTGTTACATTTTATGATATTCATCGAATGCATGAGAAAAGAAATAGGCATAAATATTTAATGCATAAGCAAGCCCAAAATAAAGCCAGGAAACAGGAATTACGTATATGTAGCTGAAGACGAATCGACGTTTTATCTTAGCGAGATAGCAGGAGAGTTCAGATAGTCCATCCTTAGAATTAGGCAACCCGCGATGCTGTAAAGCTCAATGTGCTGTATAACTTGCAGGCGCTTTCAAAAGTAGAGCGGGCTTGTCAAAAGGGCCGGTCCTAGGCAGTTGGCGGTCCTATTTATCATTGTTAATTGCACGATATTGTGAGAAACAACCCCAAACTAATATAAGACAAGTTAGGAAAGAGTACAGCGTATCACAAATCACATTTCGTGCAATGGAGTATTAGAAAGAAATGATAAATACCGTTTCAAAGTTCTTTCCTTCATATAAATAAGCCATTTTCTTCCGATTTAAAAATATTGCATGCACACGTAAGGAAATTAAACGCTTGTTTGTGAGATTGTTTATGTTAGCAACAATGATGAAGTAACCATGCAAAAAATTTTCCAAGTTCAACTGGAATTAAGACATTCTTATTTAACTTTCTTGATAACGGCTACTCCTACGATAAAAATGTATAGGAAAAGAAATACTCTTCATTATTAGTTCTATATGTTTCATTTGAAAAATATTTTGATATGAGCAATACTTTAGGAGATATGACGGAAAGTTCATTTTTTGTCTCAAGTGATACCTCTGTTTGGATTACGAGATCCATTTAGGTGATTTTCCTATTATCTTTAATCTTAAGCCCTTAATATTAAATTTCATGAAAATCTGTTCGGTTGAAGCCGAGAACGAACATGCGGACGGACGGACAGACAGACATACAGACGGACAGACCGACGATAATAGACGCTCACGCTGGATGCAAAACGCGCCTAAAAAGGATAATAGCTAAATAAAAATGTTTATTTCAAAACAAAAAAAATCATTATAAGGTACAATATTTTTAAGTTTAGAGTATTTTATAATTAACTTCTAACAATCAGAGGTTTATTTTTTTGCTCTACGAATTGCGATAACAGCAATTAAAGTGGAATAATCAAGCGATGATTAAAAAATTTTCTATTGAAATAATAGCAAGATTAGCCAGACTTTCTTGTGTCATCTTTGAACGCAAGTATGTTTTAATTAATTTTAGCTTCGAGGAACTATGTTCATCACTAGCTACAATCAGGGCCGGATTAAGGGACCCATGGGCCCCACGTTCAGCGCGTTTAAGGCTCCACCGAAATCGTCAATTTTTTAAAAAGTAACATTTTGCAAGATTTTTGATCTGAGCGGCAACACGTGGAAAGGGTTTCGGCAAGACGGGGTAGAGTCAGCCCACTTTGGACCCCCTTGTCCTCGCGTGTTTTGCATACCGCCTAATCTGGCCCTGTAAACAAGTAAGCTAGAAGAAATCCAATTCTCAGAGATATCTGCTTCGGCAACGGCCATACCACGATGAAAATACCGGTTCTCGTCCGATCACCGAAGTTAATGCATCGTAGGGCCCGGATAGTACTTGGATGGGTGACCGCCTGGGAATACCGGGTGCCGTTGTCATTTTTGCAAAATTTTCCCTCGTGTTTTGCAGTTTCTATCGGAACGATTTATATTTTTCCGACTTACGTCATTTCCATTTTCTTTCCTCGAGTGCATTTTGTCGATCTTGATCCGAAAAGCGTGCATTCGATTTAAAAATCGACCTAATTTAGTGCTGGCAAATTTTATATTCTTTTAAATAAATATTATGTTTATCAAACCTTTCTGGTGACGTTTAAACGTTAAAAAAAATTGGTAATAAGCTCCGTTGAAACTCGTTATTCGGCCCACCGTGAACCGAAATTTTTAATGTATAAATAAAGGTTGCACACTCATTTAATATAATATTTCAAAGAAGCTGATTCTTTGCAGTATTTCAACAATTTGAGGAAAATAGAAGAAAGAACAGCTCGATGAACAGGAAAAATTATTGTATGGGAGTCAGGAGCGTAATTTAACAATTCTATCCACGATTAAGAGAACTATGAGCCCCAAGCCCAACACATTTAAGGTTCCACTCAAATCGTAAATTTGTAACAAGTAACAGTTATTGTAAGGTTTGTGATCTGTGTGGCAGCACTTTGAAAGGGGGAGATGAGACACGTTCGGCCCGCAGTGTGCCCTCTTGTCCTCTGTGCCCCATGCACATGCGTGTTTTGCATACCGCTTAATCCGGCCCTCGCTACAATGAACGGTACAGTCAATAAAATTCTAACATGAGTGCAATATCATAATTTGGCATAATTTCAATAAAACGGTTGCTACAAATATATCCCAAGGTATCTATCCAGTGTTGTTTCACAATGGTCCGGCATAATTCGTGACAAAGTCCTAAGTTCAGTAAACAGGCTTAATTTTCAACGTCATGTTTTCCATTAGAATACTCGAGGTTACATTTACACGCCATTTTGAGATCAGCATTCAACTACTCAATCACATTTTATTCAGCATTGCTTCCTTTAATCATTTCCTACAACCTCCATGTCAAACTGAAGCGTTTTACGGTTCTAATACTCAAAGATCGTGTTATAACTATGTTGTTTTATAATTGATGCTCGTGAAATTCGAGTTTTCTATAAATAGAACCGTGATAAACAAAATATTCACGAAGCGAAACTGTATAACTTGAGAGATGATTGCATATGAATAATCCGATTAGGCGTATTTTTGTCTATACATATGCGAAAAAGGGAAGTTTATGTACGCCCGGCTGTAAAACGAAAAGTTATTATAAAAAATCGTTAGAGATTCAGTTATTTCTTATTTTTATTTCATAACATGATTATGCTATTCAGTAGAAAAGCAAATATCTTAGGCTATTTTTTAAACTAAAGATTAAATTACACGTGGAAAATCTTAGGTTAACCCAACCTCATGGACTAGAAAGTTACATTATGACATGCAGCAATACAGTATAATATAATACCGTTACATTTAACCGTAATTCTTCTATTTGGTCGTAATATTTCCCTGATCGTGTCAATTGTATGTATTAACTTCTAGAGCGCGCTGATGAATTCAAGTATCTCACTGGTTGAAAGTAAAAATTCTTTTTACTGTAGGGTAAATACATTAAATGCGATTTCGGAATACTGACTTAAATTTATATACTCTACATTACAATTCAAATACACCGCGCGTGGCGTCCCAGAGATTCTAGACCAAGTTCGAGCGACCTCCGTCACAGCAGCACATGCTTACACGTGGAGAAAATGGGTAAACTTTATCAAATTGAAAATTACCCCTCTAGATTAATAAATTGTGTATTTCAAGAGAGTCAAATGTAATTATTACTGTCTATATATTTTCGTCAAGTAAAAAAAATCAGTGGAAGATTTACATCTTAAACAGAATGTGTCCTCAGTATTATATAACCGCGCTTTCGGCGCCAGACACTAGTAGTGGTCATAACTGAAAACCTCTGAAAATAGAAACTCATTGACCCCAGTACCGTGATTACAAGTCTCATTTGATACATGGATGCCGCCTCAAACAGAAGCTACTTTTTCCTCAGTTGTAGAAATTTGATTAAAACAATTATGAATGGGTAAATAAATTTCACTGTAGTTTCAGCGAGATTTAATAAATAAATTTACTGATATAACTTGACTACGCCAGTGACGCTTTTAAAATGGTATTCTCGGTAATAAACGCAGAAGCGAATACTTTTGAAACGGTTAAGAAAAATCACTGCCAGCGAGCAAAGGTTATTAAAAAATTGCCAGGCTACATTTGACCAGTGAGCCATTCTTATGTAAACAACTACTCCGCAGGAGGGTTTGTATCTTTTTGATAAGTCTGAAGTGCGGTTTGCGGTAATACAGCATGGTTTTGCTTATAAGATTGTCTGATTACTCAACATATCGAGATCTATTACAACGTATTTGTAAGAGTTTATTTGAATCCCCGCACAAGCGTGTCATAAATTTGAGGTATTTTATTTATATAACGCAAGAAGGATCAAACTATTCCACATGGTATACCATATTTGTTGTTGCAAATCCTTTGGTGGGTCAAACTGGAAGTTGCCAATGCTGTGGTGGGGCGGATGCCAATTTTAAGTTACTCAGACGTTATGAGGCATCACATTGAAGAATATAAAATTTAAACGAAGATTTTAGAATTTAAATTTCAAATTTCAATATTTTATTGTTGTTGTTTGAATTAAAAAATACGAACTCTTATGTTAGGTTTCACAGATCATTTGTAATCATAGTTTCGTGGGCCGAGTAAAGCGCTCTCGGGGGTTCGCCCATGTTATAACGAAGTGTATGCAAATACTGCCATTTATAAAATTTATGTGCATTATACAACGCAAGTACCGAAAAAATAAGGTACATTAAAAATTAGTTTTTCTTCATGTTAGGTTATCATTACTTCGAGTTTGATTTTTGCTAAGCCTCTTGGTTAATTGAGGCGTTGTTAATTAAAGTGATTTTATATGTGACCAGGATATATTTAAATCTAGGCTAAACCCGCCACAAAATTCTATAGGATATATGTTTTATATAATATTGCCTGTAATTCCAGAGTATATAATTTTACCATTTCATAATTTAGTAGTAACACTTTAGTAAAATTATAATCAGATCAAAATCTGCTCCTATACTGGAAGCTTTCATTTTCCACAAATGTATATCATCATAATGTAACTCCTCCTGGGAAATTCTGAATTATCAGTTAAAATTTGCTTAACAACAAAGTAATGACTTAGTTCCACAGAAACAAATTGGATACACTAGAGAAAATCATATTTTGCTTGTTTGTGAAGGCGCAAATTTAAGAAAAATAAAGATAATAGCAACTAAAATTCTACCAAAATAAGGATTGGCTATATTTTCTTTGCTTAAGTATTTTATATTAATGATATGATAAATGTTTACTTGATGCTCTAGAAAATTTATAAAAGCAACTCAACAACATGCACGCCTAGCAAATCGCTCCATCTTATTTAAACGAAGACCTCCCCATCTCAAAACCTCATTCCCGTCTCATTTCTTTTGCACCTGAAAAGGCTACCGATTCATCGCGTCTCCCTAAGGTGTAGCCAAATAAACCTCTCACCTAGAAGAGCATTCCTCTAATGGATTCGTATTATGCGCAGACGATATATTCATGGCACCTTCGGCGTAAGAGGACGAAGGCGATGGGGGAGGGGAATTGCTCCCAAAGAAGGAAAAAAACGGGTCCTCAACCCTCCCGATTCATTTCCTCTCGCCCTCGCACGGCACCCTTCAAAAGCTGATAGCTGATGCCTCTAGCAGCAGACACGTGATGAAGATGCGGAGTGGAAAGACGAGATGATTTTGCAGGTTGGCGTCGCTGTGGTAACTGGGTGAGTCTGCGGAATTCCTTTGAGAGAAAGAGTGTGTGCGGCGGGAGGGAGGGGAAGTGGTCCTGGCAACGGCCCCCTTTCCCAGCCAACCTCACTTCCTCTGAGGAGGCTGTTGCATACCGTACGTACGTCTCCCTTCCTACCCCCCCCCCCACATTCCCCTTCCCCCTCCCCTCCTTTCCACGAGAACCCATATCGATCGGGTCGGAAAGAGAGTGAGTTTTTGGAGGAGGGTTAGTAGGAGAGAGGAGAAAATGGAAGGGAAGGAGAGGGTGGCTGGAGGAGAAGACGGAACGAAGGGATGGTGGAGGTAGGACGGCCAGGGCGCGTATAAACCTGTGTTGGGCAGTCATTCGCCAGGGTGCAGCAAAATGGCCAAGGAATCGAGGGCCCGAATAAAAAAAATAAGCAACAGAGGCTCTCAGAATAGCCAACGTGAGAGAGAGAGAGACGGCGAAGTAAGGTAAATTGATAGAGAGAGAGGGAGAAAGATGGGGGCGTAGGTAGTGGGTGGGAGAATGCGAAGGAGCAACAATGCATAACCTCATTCCACTTCCTCCTCCTCTGCCCGAATCGAACACAATCGAAAACCCCTTGGGGCGGTTATCGGATTCGCGGAAACCAATGCCTCGCAGTCGTGGCATTGGGGATTAAAATGCGAAGTAACCGGAAACGATCGTTGTGGGAGGAAAAGAGTATTATATTTTTCCGCCTAGAAATTTCTTGCCTCAACAAAGAACGTCGAAATATTACGTATTTTTTCACTCTCCTTCGAATAGAATACATAGCGCAACAAGGAAAAAAGATAAATAAAAATACAACGTCGCATATCTTTTTATATTTAAAAAACTCATATTAAATTCGTGCGATATTTAGGAATATTTTATGTGTGCACACACCCACATTTATGCTTAAATTTGTGTGTGTGCGTGTAGAGCAACTATTTACCTTTCCTCTTCAGCAAGTATATATATATATATATATATATATATATATATATATATATATTGAATCATAAATTATACAGATACTCAAGGAATAGGCGGAACAGTCAAAACAAAGCCAGAGAAAAAGTTCACCGAAAAAACAAAACTGCTGATGGAAAAAAGAAGGAAAATAAAAATTACTAACGATCCTAAAGAAATGATCCATTTTGCAGAACTAAACAAAACTATAAGGAAGTGCATCAAGGAAGGTGTGAAGAAATATAATTATGAGCTAATCGAGAAAGCCATAGAAAACAATTGAAGTTACAAGAAAATGAAGCAACATCTCTCGATCGGAAAGAGACAGCTGGTGGCCTTGATGCTAGAAGACGGCTCCATAAACCATAGTAGGAAATTAATCCTGAAATGGGTACAAGAATTTTACTCCAAGTTGTATGAGGATCCTCTAGGAAATGATGAAGTAAATGATGATGGAAACATGCCCACCGAAGAGGTCCCACATATCCTTCCGGAAGAGGTGAGACACGCAATCAGAAGTATGAAGAATGGAAAAGCATCTGGAATGGATTGTATCACAGCGAAAATATTCAAAGCAACGGGTAATCATATGGAAAAGATTCTCGGTAAGATTTTTACTTCGTGTCTGAGGAAGAAAGAGATACCAGAAACATGGAACCACGCATGTATTATCTTTCTGAACAAGAAAGGTTCCAAAGAAGACTTGAATAACTACAGACCGATCAGCCTACTCCCAACAATCTACAAAATATCCACCAAAATACTCACTATGCGCTTTCAAAACCATCTTGATTCTGCCCAACCAGAGAGCAAGCTGGATTTCGCCGTGGGTATAACACGATTGACCATATCCAAGTCGTGAGAGAAGTAATCAGTCAGACTAACGAGTACGAATTACCTCTGTGTATGTGCTTTATCGACTACGAGAAAGCATTCGACTCTGTCCGAACTTCGTCGGTGTTACGTGCACTAAAGAAACAAGGAGTAGAAGAAATATACATAACCTTGATCAAGAATATCTACAAAAATGCGACAACATCTGTCCAGCTGCATGAAGAGACGAGTGCCTGTAAGGCCGAAAAGGGAGTGAGACAAGTTATTTACAGCAGCTTTAGAGGAAGTATTCAAAATGCTAGACTGGGAGAAAATAGGAATAAAGGTAAATGGAGAGCATCTGAGTTACCTGCGCTTTTCAGATGATATCATACTGTTCGCAGGGAACCCAGAAGAGCTCCGTAGAAAAACTGAAGAGCTTGAGCAAGCAAGCCGAGAAGTTGGTCTTAAGATGAATCTTAATAAAACAAAGGTTATGCACAACTCCTTCACAAATTCTGAGAAGATACATATCAACGGAGCAGAACTCGGAGAAGTAACCAGCTATGTTTACGGTCAACTCTTCACTACGGATGGTTCGCTTCTTGGAGAAATCAACCGGAGAGTGAAGATGGCATGGAGTGCTTTTGTCAAGAATTCAAACATCTTCAAATCAAATATTCCAGTCTTCCTAAAAAGGAGACTGTATGACCAATGTGTTCTGCCTGTTCTGGCATATGGTTGTGAAACATGGACCATGAATTCCAGAATGATACAGCGCCTGCAAACAACACAGAGGAGCATGGAGAGATGCATGTTAGGGATCACCCGAAGAGACCGCAAGAGGAACGACTGGGTACGAAGGAAGACGGGAGTCTGTGACGTGATTAGAAGAGTAAAGCTGGTAATATGGCAGTGGGCGGGCCACATTTCTAGAAGAAATGACCAGCGTTGGACGTCCAGTGTCATCGAATGGATCCCAAGAAACATCAAGAGACCGAAAAGAAGACCGAAAGACAGGTGGGACAGAGAGCTTGTTAAGTTCTTGGGGCAAACTTGGAGGAGGGAGACAGTTGAGAGCGAAAACTGGAAGAGTCTGGGGGAGGCCTTCATCCGTCAGTGGATTGAAAAAGGCTGATGATGATGATACACACACACATACATACACACACACACGTTCAAACATGCATAAGAATATCAAGAAACGTAGTTTTGATGTAATTTGTTTTACAAGCCACTTTATTATTACAGAAAGAAAATACAAAAATATGAGCCAATTTTTCTTGCATAAAATTATAGCAATTATTTGCATTCCCAGTTTTGTTTCCCGAAAACCAGGTGTACCCTCGTTTTCAAATGTATTATAGAAACTAAAATTTTAAAATTGATAAAAATTACTGATGATTGGCGAAGCAAAACACGATTACTAATTTATGATAAATGATAAGTCACGAGTTTATAATATCAGAGATCTGGCAGGGATTGTTTAACTTAAAATTTTTAAATAACAACACCGGATGACCCGCGACCTATCGATTAAAAGTCGCGACTTTAGTCAGCTACCTTTTTCATTCCCATTATCGACCTAAGTAGATGGGTGGTTAGAGTATCTGCCAACGGATACTAAGGTCGCGGGTTCGAATTCCGCCTAAGATATCGATGTTTGTGTTCGTCAGAGTTATGTGTAAGATTGGATATAATTGTCTAAATATCGCTATTAATAAAGATGGATTATTATTATCATCATCATCAATCAACATTTGAGATATGCGTGTGGTGTACACTGGGACAAATAAGTTGTAGTTCCTCGTTTGTAAAGAGGGAGTTTTAAATATAGCAGGGGAAGAGGAGAGTAGCTTAATTAAGCGATAAATGAGAGAGGAGAAATGGGTGGGTCAAATTTTGAGAGGAAACCATCGGTTGAAAGAAATCATGGAAGAAATAATGATAAATAAAGAAACAGAAAGGAAATGTAATAGAAGTAGACAATGGGCATGAAAAGATAAAGAGAATGGAACAGATCGGGTTATGTGAGACAAAAACCCATCGAAAGGTAGAAAATACTCTTATGATATGATGATCAATCAATTTATGAGAGAAGGAAGAAGCTGAAGTTGCTATTTTATAATCCCTTGAAAGCAAATGATGAGTTGCAGTCGATTTACGCAGAAGGCCGTGATGCTGTCGTTTCTAGTCCGCATAAAGAAATGCATTGCGTGATTGTGTTAGGTGGGGATACATTGATCGGAGAGAGGAAGACACAATACTTTACTAAGAAAACGCATGATCACCTCGTGGGCCAACAGCTAACATTTCTGGCCACAGAAAAAAACAGTGACTGGAGAAAAAGACGGTGAACAGTGACAGAGGGAGGAGAGAGGAAGAGGGCGGGAGATAGAGAGGGGGAGAGAGAGAAAGGTAGGGAAACTTTCTACCGCTTCCACTTCCCCTCCCCTCCCCCTCCTGCTTCCCAAACTTTCTCCCATTATGACACCTTCATAATCTAGGCTTCGCCCCTCTTCTCTATTTCTGGCCATTCTTTCTGTCACACCGGGTTTCTTCTTTGCCTTCTCGCTTTCTCTTGTCTCTGACTATCTTTGCTTTAACATTCTCCTTTTCTCCTTTACTTTTATTTTCTTCCTTTTTTAATAATGTGGAACTCGGTTATAACGGCATTCAAGGGACTGGAAATTTATTGTCGTTATAACCGAGTGTCGTTCTAACCTAGGTGCATGGGAACAAGTTTCCAAATTCTAAGATTTATATTATTATCTATAAAGTACATTAAATTGTGATATAATAAGTACATTAAACATAATAAAAATATTTTTAATGATTAGTAAAATAATCTGATCTCTCAGAATTCTGTAGGCCAACGAATCTTCTATCAGTGTAACTCTCACTCTACAAGGTTATTTATTTGCTTATAACTAACCTGCGGCGCAAATTCGAGATATTTTGTACCGAATGCGTCTAAGAGCGCATTTTGCTCACCATGTAGGACGAGGTTGAGGAGTTAATTTTTTCTAGCGTTCAGACATCTTGGGAGGGGGGGGGGGGGGTGTATCGGCCTTTCCTTCGGGCTCTTTTCGGGGTCATCCGATTTAGTGACACGCTTAACAACTGGGTCACAGAGCTTCAAAAATTAAAAGACGGCTCGTGCGAACCACACGGGGTAAAGAGTTTTCGTTGTTGGATTCCTCCTCACCCTGGCGGTCAAGAGGCTGCATTTGGTATTGCGATCAACAAGAATTAGTAATAAAACCTGAATCATGTAATGACATTTATATGATATTAGTTTTCTTCTCACTTACGCATACAAATATTTGTTACTTACTACCTTCTATTGTCGCTATAACCGAGTGCGTTAATACGTTATAACCGAGGTGAATGTATTACAATAGTGTAGAAATGGGGTTGGGACCTGAAGAATATGTCGTTACATCAGAGTTGTCGTATTAACCGAGGCCGTTATAACCGGGTTCTACTGTATCCTTATGTTTTGCAATTTAAAGATCCTTCACTTTATATGTTTTACATTTTAATTACGGCAAAGATTTTTATAAAGGACGTTTGTCTACCATACTAACATGTGCTATGGTTGTATAAATCTTTTTATGATGAATACAACGATAAATAAAGTTTATATGAATGGAAAACTATGGAAACTATTGATATATACTGCAGTATTGCTTGCCACAATATTTTTTTAATTCACAATATCGGAACATTTTAAATTTCACACTCACTTTTCAGTTATTCTGGCATAAGAAGGTAGGCTAGCCAACTATGCATATAATTTCGCCACGAGAATATATAACGCCTTAGTACAATTCCAAGAAACATAGTCGTGGATGTGGGCGTCTGCAGAAACAGTCGTGGGGCCTAATTAGACAACATTTACAAATTTATTTAATGTCTTGTCAAGTTATAAAATCGGCTATTTATATTTCTTTTGATGTTTTGGAGTTTTAAAATTATTGATATTTTTGGAACTTTTAAAATTTTGAAATTAAAAAAAATGAATTTTTTGAAATTTTTGGGAATCCGCAAACGTTTAATAATTTTAAAATTTTAAAAATTCTAAATATTTCAAGAATGCCACAAACTTTTAAAATGTTTGCAACAAAATGAAAATTTTACTGTTGTTAATAAAATGTTAATTTAAATAGTAACACAAATATTTTAGTAGTAAAGGAAATTTAAGCGACAATCATTTACAAATTCCATATTATACCTAATTGTGTGTCACCAATATGTAAAAGAACGAGAATCCTAAATGTGTATGCTTTTTTCTAATTAAAGTAGCTTCAAAATATTTCTATTCCTAAACAACCTCTCTTCAATGAAAAATATTTAAAACAAAAAACTAGCACTATGAAAAGTTGTATTTGCTTATAGGACACAGTGATGGAACACATCATCTCCGAATGAACAACAAAAATGTACTGATAGACACCAAATGTGTTTAGTAATTCTGGATGCATGAGGGAAGGTAATAAATACCTGTACAGTCTATCATAACATTTAAGTTCACAACAAGGCATTCCACGAAAAGCGAACATTATTATTCAATATATAGCTATATATCGTACTTATAGGAATTTTGAATAATGATCGGCCACCGGAGATAGATTGGAAAAATATTTTACTCCTATATTAAATCTGCAAATGGACGGCCTTCTGCGATGCATATATGTACTATTCTATCTGTTTTAATGTGCAAGTCATGTAAATTTATTCGTAAGACTAAAAGAAGGATTTGAAAGTTAACGATGAGAATAAATTAATTTTGGAAGCACTCTTTCAAAAGTTTAGCGTTATATAGAATTTGTGATTTCCACGGGGTCTATACCTACTAATGCTAGATTGAGTGGGCAGCTGACCGGGTCCTTTCGACGGTCCAGACCTCGGACCTAGTTCCACCACTGATCCTAGTCGCGATTCTCACGGCACTACGTTCCAGTCCGCTCATTCTTATAAGTATTTCTTTTAGCTATTTCATCTGGTTTTCTGAGAGATAATGAACACTATTGCCTTTTCGAAGGATTCCGTTTAATTAAACATCTCTTTCTGGTGCCTGACTAACCACTCACAAAGCAAGAAAAATATCAATTTTTTCTTATCTTTTCGAGCTGGTCGGAGTTGGCACGTGGTCATCATTTTCGTTATTGTTCCATTTTCTCTTTGCGCACCTTGTGTTACTTTTTATTTAATTATGAGTCAACCAGTATGAATTGAATCACATGTAAATTTCTTTAATCTGTTCAAGTATCGATTAAAGCCAATTAGGGTCAATTGGTTTTTAACCGAAAAAGGGAGGAAAAGACGTCACAAACAGAGAGTTAGAAAAAACACGGGATATCTAGTTTCATTTAAAGAGACTCCCGGTGAATCAGGGAGAGTTGGAAAGCCCTGGAAGGGAAAATCAACACAACATTTAACTTCTGAAATGATTTGTTCGGAATCCATAAATTAAAAGTGGCAACCTCGATCACACCAACACCAATGTGTTATGAATGCCATATTCTCTTCGAAAACTGAAAACTTATATTCGTATAGTCTCATTTGACATTCCCTATTTACCTTACCCATCTAATTTACTTCGATTTCAAATCGAGTTTGACGAGTCGGAATTCTCTAATTTGCTATCGATCTTTAAAAAAAAACGTTATCAAAAGAACCTTCAACTTTAACCATGCTATTCTTTTAGCAATTCCTTTTTTATCCAATCTGTCTCTCTCATTCTCTGTAAATGCATTGCTGTCCTCTTATATATATACTAGTTTATTGTGCATGCAATCTGCAAGCATTTTCTCTCACCTTAAAGTAAAAATAAAAGCCGAAAAATAATTTTCAATGCATAAGTTCGCATCTCGGCTCCGAATTAAAGTAAAACTCGTTTAATACGTATTTGAGGGGACCGACTCATTGCTCCGTTATAAGAGTGACTACGTTATGTCCGAGAAACATGGTTTTTGGCCTATACATCCCATATAACACGTATACACATACAGTAAAAGCTGTGCTATCCGGCTATTTAGAACCGGCCAGCCTTAAAATCCGTCAATTACTTAAATACAATTCATTTTGTATCTCTTTTTCTTTTTTTACGAATTTTTGTGTGAATTGTATATGTGTAATACCACAACTTGCTCTTTAAAATTTTTTAAAATATAAGATTTATATATTACGTATTTACTCCGTATACTTCTGTGGCTGCCGAGTAAGCACGGCGTTTTTGGTTACGTAAGCCATTTGCAGTGAGTCGACTTCAATGCCGTATTTACATATGCAAAGAGGGGAATGGGACTTTTAGCCGCAGCCACCTCGCCGCGGCCGCCTCGCCGCAGCCATCTCGCCGCGAAGGTACATTTCGCCGCGGCCATCTCGCCGCGAGGACTTCTCTCGCCGTGATTGATTAAAAATTAACGGAAAATCACGTTGAATATTCCATATTAGTTTTATTTTACATTATACGTGTATTTTTAAGTAGGTATATATGAAAATCTCACGGCCTATGCGAACAATGTTCAGTTTTCTTTCTGTCTTCACGTCTTTGTCTGATTTTCGTCCTTTTAGTAATAATAAGTGTTTAACATAATATTAATATTAAACGTGCTGATTATCTTATGCTATTAACATATCGATCTACCGTAGCAACAAAACTCTGACGATCGCGAAGAACCTTAATCGCTTATCCATCGCTAATTTGATAAAAATGCTTTGGGTGCCATTCGTCTAACATGTAACTATACACTATTAAATTGAGTAAATTGAGATAAAGCGAAAAGAAGATTTCGACAAACCAAAAAGAAGCGTTGAGTTTTCAAATACGAGTGCCCAAATATGGAGTTTTGAAGTGATAAAAACTATGAATTGTTTTCATGCTTGCTTCGTACTTTCTCATATACGAAGTATATTGAGAAAGTATTGTTATCGCGAAAAAAATCGACCTCGATATTTTTACGGAAATACACGTTTTAGGTGTTCCTGAATCCGAACAAGTGGTTTTCGCAATGCCGTCTGTCTGTCTATCTGTCTGTTACTGGCTCTGGAGCCTAAACGGCAGACGTTGAAGAGTAGAAGAATTGATTACAAAAGGAAACTTTTTGAAAAATTCGAAAGCTCCGAATTCGTTGAAGACGTACGCGGCATAGTCGTCCCCATCGGTGTTAGTGAACGTAATGTTAGATCAGAGTACAGGAGAAAATGTGTCGAAACAATCGCTAGAACAGAGAAATACTACAGATCCTTTTTCCCAGACGCGATGAGACAGTCCAAGAGAGGAATTAGTTAGAGTTCATCTACATCTACATCTACATGATACCCTGCAAATCACCAGACTGGTGGGTGGCAGGGGGTGCAGCACACCAAGCCCTACCTAATAACGTCCCTCGTGGGAATCACTCTCCTGTTATGATCCCGTATGGTCCTTGGAAAAAACGAGCTCTGGTATCGCTCGGTCCTACAGTCGATCTCTCGTATTTTATTCTCGTGATCGTGCCTGCCCATGTACGTAGGTGCCTCTAATATTCCTGACACCTCCTCTAAGAGAACTTCCGACCTAAATTTCTCCAGAAGCCTTAACCTAGCGCTAATTCTGCGATCCTCTAGCGATATCCAATTCAACTCCTTCAAGAGTGATGTGACGCTTAATTTTTGCTCATATTTTTGCTTAACGAATCTGGCTGCTCTGCGTTGGATTCTTTCTAACTCAAGTATCTGTCCCTTTTCGTACGGATCCCATATGCTGGAAGCGTATTCGACCTGAGATCTGACCAATGATAAATAACACGTTTCTCGTACCTGTTCTGTGCTACTTCTTACTATTCTGCCTACGAAGCCCAATTTCTTATTAGCTGCGCCCACGATCCTTCGAATATGCATATTCCACGATAGATCAGGACAAATGGTGACTCCTAAATATTTAACGTACTCTGCAGATTGGATATTCAATCTATCAATTCTGTACTCCGAGTTTAAGTCATTGTTCTTACTCTTCCAGAAACTCAATAGGGAACATTTGCTCTGATTAACTTCGATTTTCCAATGTTGACACCATGCTGAAAGGGCGTTTAAATCTTCCTGAAGCGATTTTTGGTCATCCTGACTCGTTATCTCCTTATATAAAACGGTGTCATCTGCGAAAAGTCTTATTTTGCAGCGAACTACCGAGCAGATATCGTTTATATATATCAGGAATAGCAGTGGGCCAATAACACTTCCCTGTGGAACACCTGATGCGACTTTTACCGGGTATGAAGATTTCCCATCAATAACTACTATCTGTTTTCTGTTGGAGAGGAAGTCTTTTACCCAACTCACGATATTAGGGTTTATGCCGTACTTTCCTAGTTTTCCTATTAATTTATTATGGGGTACTTTGTCAAACGCTTTTTTAAAATCAATAAAAATTGCATCAACCTGACTGTTTTTCTCTCCGCATTGCAACAAATCGTTTACGAACAGGGCGAGTTGCGTTTCGCATGACCTACCTTTCCGAAACCCGTGTTGGTTTTTGCTTAGCGAAGAACGACCATCTAAATAACGCAGAACAGAGCTAACGATTATATGTTCTAGAATCTTACACGATAATGACGTCAAGGAAATCGGTCTATAATTTTCGGGGTTCTCTTTATCACCGCCTTTGTGGATGGGCGTTACGTATGCTAGCTTCCAGTCTTTTGGAACGGTACCATGTGCAACGGATTTTTCGAATATTATTTTCAAGTAAGGTGCGATTACCGAGGCTAGCTCTTTCAACACACGCGCGGGTATGCCCTCCGGCCCGGGAGACTTATTTTGCTTAATCGACTCTAGCTGGTGCGCGATACCTGTTTCGGAGAATATCAAATCTTCCATCGAATTTCCCTTATCATTCGAATCTGGTTCCTCAAACTCGTTGCTCACCGAAGTAAACGCTTTCTGAAAGTGTTCATTTAACAAGTTTGCTTTTTCCGCGCTATCGTGTACTACATCACCTGCCTCCGTTCTCAATGACGCTATGGTGGGACCTCTACCATGAACCTCCCTAACGTACGACCAAAATGCTTTCGGATTTTCTTTCAAATTATTATGCAAAACTTTCTTTTTGTAATCATTAAATGCTTCTCGCATTGTTACTCTAGCTCTTGACCGCGCCTCTCTGTATTTTTGCCGTATCATTGACCTCTGTTCCTCTGTGACTTTTGAAGAATTACTATTTAAGCGAGCGTGAAGTTTTCTTTGCCGTCTAAGAGCGCATCTAACTTTCTGGTTGTACCATCTTGGTTCCGCACCATCACGTTTAACTTTATGTGGAATGAATTTATCCGTACCCTCTCGCATCATATCCCTGAACACGCACCATAATTCCTCAGTACTAGCGTCGATAGATGCCTCGCAGAAATTAGGGAATTGTGTCTGTAAAAAAGACCTAAATTTCGAGAAATCGCCTTTGGCGTACATATATACGCGTCTTCTAGCTTTAACCTGTTTCTCCACTTTTAGCTTAAATTCGACGTACACAGCATTATGATCGCTTATTCCTTCCTCTATGGAAAGCTTGTTCATACGCTCGGGGTAGTTCGTTACGAGTAAATCTAATATATTGTTCGATCTCGTGGGACATCTTACTAGCTGACACAACGAGTGTTCACTTGGTGTTGTGACACCCCCTGCCAAACGCTTCTAGCGGCTTGCAGGGTATTGATGTAAATCTAAACGGTAAAGCGAAAATGAATGGAATCACGTACTTAAGCATTTTATCATACTGAGCAGAGACTATGATGAAATGGTTGACATTGATCAGTAATTAAGGGAAGTTTATTCTACGCGTTTTTAAGAACAATTTGATTTTCTCAAAAACGGCTCTAACGATTTTGATCAAATTTCGTACAGTTACTTGAGTTTGCGTCTTCAATAATACTACATAGTTCATATTTATTCTAGACAACTTTAACAATAATTTGATTTTCTTAAAATACGAAGTTGCCGCTTCGTTAATATGTGATTCACTTTGGAATACAAGTGGGTATTCTAGCTTTGCACATTCCACGTTCTTCACAACGCCAAAATTTCTCACGCTCATCGCTACTTAACCGCACAAACACATACACAAAACCTTCCACTAATAGTTTCTCCTTTCCACGGATAGACAGAATAATTTCCATTTTAAGGGATTAGTAAAAGTTAGAAAAACTTTCGGAATGTTATGGTAAAGTGAATAAAAATGTTCACTGAGCAAGTTAGCAAGGATCCACAGACGATATCACACCGTGAATGGGAACTCGGAGGACGGATGTTTACCATACGGTAGCAAAGATAAGACTGCCATAATCATGGTCGATCTTAGGCTATAGCTCGATTGTTTAGCGAAAGGCCGAATTGTCCTACCTTCCATGGTCATCGACACCCTCACGCTCCCATACCCTGTCGCCATGGGGTCCAAACCCCACCCAAATTCACTAATCCTCAAGTCCCTTGGTTCGTTCCACAAATTTGACATTAAGATAATATCTAACGACTTCCAGAAATTCCATGGGGAAATTTACTCATTTGAGAATTCCGTGAATCTTATGAATGCCTAGTGGGAGTATTTTTATTTTCTAGTTCAGTTCCTCGTGCAGGTGGTCAATAGAGGAGGAAGCTTCTTTGATACAAAGTATAACAACTACTGAAATATATTTTTAAGGAAACCTTTATTTATCATTTTATACATGCAAAATATAATAGTTAATAATTATTTTGATATTTATTAGTCACTTGCTTCAGTGCTATCACTTTCATTCTCCGAATTTATATTAACAAGTATTTCTTCAAATCCGTTCATTACACATTCTCTTTGAATGTACTCATTTTCTGTATTTTTTCTGGCATACTGTTCTCCACTCATTTTCACCTATTAAATTACGTTTCTCCTCCACTAACTCCTGCGTCGTCGCCTGCTATTGTAAAACGATCGAGCTATAACCACGGCAAATTATGTATGAATCTCATCGATAGAATTTTTTGAAGCCATTAGTGCATCTCAATAAGTCGATTTTAAAAAATAGGGTATCCTCTCAGAAAGAAAAATTTATTCAAATGGTAATTATACAAAAACCTTGTTTTTGTGCTTTTTGATAGGCAAACTCATGCAATAATTTTCAAAAGTTTAAGACAACTTCTCTACATTAATGGCCGCCAGTCAACCATTCCTATGACTGCTGATATCAAGCACGTACACAATATAGGAAGTCTAATTTGGATTATACCCCTAGTTCCATTATAAACTCAAATGATACAGAAAATAATTTCTTCAGAATACGAATAAAATGTACTGAATAGACGCTTTAATAAAGTTTTCTAGATCAAAAGAGGAGATAATAATTTGCGTAAAAGCACATTTTATAATTATATGCATTTCAAAAATGAATGTAACTCATGATGATCATTCATGCGA
Organism: Uropetala carovei; assembly: GCA_036926305.1. Classification (NCBI taxonomy): domain Eukaryota; kingdom Metazoa; phylum Arthropoda; class Insecta; order Odonata; family Petaluridae; genus Uropetala; species Uropetala carovei. The sequence goes on along the minus strand of JAXCHB010000267.1, from coordinate 69,774 downwards.
GTTGACTTAAAGAATTTAATTTTACAGTCAAGATAACCTAATAAAAAAGAATTTCGGAATATTTAATTGGTTATTCTGAATTTTAGTGTTTCGTTTCTAGTTTAACTCACAAACGTTTACCATAAAAATTCCCTTAAACACTCGACTTACTAAAATTCAGAGACTTTCTCTCAGTTTATCAATACATACTGATGTTTTTCAACTTGGACTCGCTTCTAGAAAAGTAAAAACATTAAACTATTACACACTATACATTTTATATGCTTTGTATATCATTTGTATTGCAGATAATACCATAGGTAAAAATTACAATTCGGAAGTAAACTTTTATCTATCTTCTCTAAAAATTCAACTCTGGAATGCACTTAAAAACATCCAGCGCAAAAAGTCCCCGCGGCGAGATGGCCGCGTCGAGATGTCCTAGACCCTGCAAAGAGATGCTTATCAGCTTCGCGGAATGTAAAATGTTCGATTGCTATTACATACGATTTTTTAAATGGTCAATTAATATTATTATTATGGTCATTAATTTACATAAACATTTCACATTTTTAATATCATTTTTAAAACAAAGGGAGCGTGGAAATTCGTATGGAAGGAGTAGATGGAGGAAGGGGACATCTACGAACAAGTGCGCGGTAAACGGGCGGAAACTATTCATTACTTATCGCTCTGCTCGCCAAAATTCGTTATATGTGGAGCATATTTTGCCACGGGACCAAACATTTGTTCGTTACAGCCGAGAATTCGTAAAATGCGTGTTCGTTACATCCGAGAAATTGAACCAATGCCCTTATGGAGAAGTTCAATACACAGGTGAATCAAAAAAAAATAACGGAGGAATAAATGCAAAATAGCAACAATGTTTATTTTCTTGGCCGTAAAAAATTATAAACTATTTCAATAACATTTCATGGTTTAGGTACTTCTAAATGAGCTATGAAGCTGAAAGGCTTTCTCCAGGTAGAATTCGCCAAATAATGAAAACTGGAATTCGAAAATTTTTATTCGTTCGGCCATAATAAATTATTAAATTTTAAACAAACTGACTAATGTTGATGTACTTTCGTTAGGGCCAGGAAGCTGAAAATTTCAAAAAGTTAGAAAATAATGTTCCGGTGGTAAATAACATTGAAAATTTCATAAAAGTTTTATATTGTGGCTGTTAAAACTTTATAAAATTTAAACAATAAAATTCATAGAAATGCACTTCTAGAGGTGCTATGTCGATGAAATTTTGTATAAATGTGAGGTATTCCTAAGAAATGCTAATACACTACAAATGTTTTATAATTATATGTTTTGTTTTTACCTCAATATTGACCAAAAGGAAAAACACGTATATCGGTAAGAAGGTGTAAACTGTTGTGTTTAAAATTATTTGTCTGCTCATACTTTTTAATTTAGGGTGAGAGAAAATGCTTGCAGAATGCAAGCACACATTCACTAGTATAGTATATCCTCCTCTGTAAGAAGAGTGCTTATAGAATAATATATATATATATATATCACTTCTGCCCCTCTCTCTACCTTTATAATTCTCTCACCTTCCCATGAACTCTTTGCCGTTCACTCCTTCGTGTTTCCTCTATCTTCCCTTCATCTTTTCGACCGAGTTAATCTTTCAGTCCGGCAGCCTTCCATCTACCGGACCCTCTCCGATTCGAGTCCCTGACACCTCCCTCCTCTCCCCTCCCCGCGTGACCTCCCTTCCGCCACCTTACCAATCCCATCTCTCTCTCTCTCTTTTTCTATCTACCACCAGAAATCCTCCTTCAGGTTAGTCCTTTTTTTGCCAAAGAGCAAGAATCTTGCTTAGGCGACGCTCGGAAGCGTTGAAAGACGTCACTGGGTTCGACGGTCGGAAATGGTGATCGCAACGCCATCTGCGGCAGGCGCTGTATATCACGAGTTAAGATCCGTGAAGAAAAAAGAAAAAAAAAGGGAGGCATACTGATGTGGGGCTACCAGGTCATCATGGTAATCTTTCTAAAATTTGAGAGAGAACATTGGCTTCGTGTGAAGAGCAAAAAAAATATGAGCAAAGTACAAGAGAGGATGTCGTTGAAAAGATCTTATCGAAAGCGCGCAAGAGAGGTTAGCAATATGAAGGGAAACGAAAACAGGGCTATGAGAATGGATATTCTGAATGTGAGGAAGGAGAAGACGAATAGCGGATAAAGAAAAGAGAAAACGCAGATAGTTATTGGAAGAAGTATGGGCGAAAAAAATGTTTGAGAAGGCCAAATTAAATAAAATTGAGAGGAAATAAAATACTCTTAACTATAGCCACTGTAGAAGTATTCCTATAGCATTAGTCATAAACTAACTTCCATCAAAACAAAATGTCTAAAAAATCACGTCTCCATCTCCGCTTCGTCATTTGATAAACATTTTATTTTATCATTCAAGGTTCTTTCCGTGTTTTAATTTATAACCTTATAACTAGAGCCCGGAAGTTCAGGCATGTTGCCTATTTTTGCCTTACTTGCCTATTTTCGTGTTTTTTGCTTTACTTCCCTATTTTCGTGCTTTTTGCCATATTTGCCTATTTTCGTGAATTTTTGCTAAAAACAGCCTTTTTCTTATTTCTTTGGCTATTCCAATTTATACGTTTTCCAGTTTTTCATTTTGAGTTATATTGTATGTTTAATATTTAAAAAAATCCGCTTTAGTGCATATCGCAGACGTCTTGATACCTAGAAGTTCCATTTCCATTACCTCCCCAGGAGGCAATGGGCTCCCTTTCATTAGCGTTAATGACATAGTATGTCCTTAAAACCTCCCTACTTTCACTTCAGTTTTCCCCATTTTTTGTTCAGAATTTGTGTAGTGCACATCGCTTCCTACAAAATTGTCTAGTTAGTTTAGTGCATAGACACTGATTTTAAAATGCCGAGAAACGCTTGCAGTAGTAGCGTTAGAGTTAAGCATTTTGTGAAAGAATTTGGTGAAGACTTTTTCAACTGATGACAAAGTGCTGTTTTGCAAATATTGTGAAAAATCTGTTAATTTCAAGAAGAAATACTTCATTTCTCAGCACCTCGCGACTTCAAAACACAAAGCCTCAGCTGCATGTAAATCAGGCGAAAGAAAGCCCAGTCTGATTTCTACTTTCCAGGATAAGGTAAACGAAATTTCAGATAAGCAGTCGCAGTTTTCCCTCGATTTGTGTGATGCATTCTTAGCCGCCGGTATTCCCCTTTGGAAGCTGGAAAACCAGTCGCTGAAGACGTTTTTGAGGAAACACACGAATGAAACAGTTTCTGGTGAATCTACTTTACGGAAAACGTATTTGGATATAAGTTACAACAGTGTTATTAAAAAAATTCGAAGTGAAGTCTTCGGCAAGAAAATTTGGATCAGCATAGATGAGACAACAAATGCTGTCGGTAGATACGTCGCCAACGTTGTCGTAGGATCAATGACGCCTGATGCACCTCCTAACATTTATTTGTAACTACAGAAGAACTTGAAAAGATAGATAGTTCAGCAATTGCACAGCTCTTCACTAGTGCCCTCACAAAACTATGGACCGACGGAATAAAACACGCGGATGTCCTTCTATTCGTAACAGATGCGGCTCCTTACACGAAAAAAGAAGTCAGAGCTATGCAAGTTTTTTCCTCAGATGCTGCACCTGACATGTATGGCTCACGCTCTCCACAGGGTGGCTGAAGAAATTCATGGACTATTTCCCGATGTTGACCTTCTACTATCCAATGGAAAAAAAGTTTTCCTTAAAGCTCCAACTCGAGTTAATCTATTCAAAGAGATTGCTCCGAACCTCACACTGCCTCGGCAACCAGTTCTTACTGGGTGAGGAACATGGCTATCAGCTGCTATGTACTATGCCAGGAATTTCAGAACATTCTCTGACATTATGGATCGATTTGACTCAGATGAAGCCACATCTATTCGCGTATTGAAAGAACTATTAACCAAGACATCTCTTCAGAACGAGTTAAGTTTCATATCCACCCACTTTTCTATGTTACCGGATGCTATTACGTCGCTAGAAAAAGGAATGATTCCCTTGTAAACTCACTAAAAGTTGTGAATGTCATTGTAAATGAGTTATCGATCGTTCCAGGTGAAAAAGGACGTGCTGTAAGTGCTAAGTTTGAGAAAGTGTTGAGTGCTAATCCTGATTTTGAAAAAATAAAAAGTGTAAGTAAGATTATTGAAGGTAATAGTAAGGTTTCGGTAGATATGGAACCATTAACACTAGCTTGTTTCAAGTACGCCACAATCACTTCTGTAGAGGTGGAATGATCTTTCTCTGTTTTAAAAAATCTTCTTACTGACAAAAGAGAAGCCTTTTCTTTCGAAAACTTGAAAAAGCATGTTGTTGTAATGTGCAACCGTTCATCTTTTTTGTGATATAGTTGCATTTTGTGTTCTCATAAATTCTCTGCTTTGATTATTCGTTTTAAGAAATGTTGTTGTTTTCTGTGTAGATAAGCTCAAATTATTTTGGTATTATACTGCGTCTTAGTATATTGCTGCCTTATTTATAGAGTGACGAAAACATGTGAAATTACGTTGAGATTTGGATAAATTTATCTTAAAATACAAGTATTCCTTTTGTTTATAGTGTTTTTTTTCCTTTTTAAGTGCCTTTTTTGAGAAAATTTGTTGCCTATTTACCTGCCTATTTTGCCCTTGTTTAGTGCCTGAACTTCCGGGCTCTACTTCTAGCACTCCTTCCGGGTTTCAGAGTGATTATAAAGGAGAGAGCGTGGATATAAAATGAGTGCGTAAAGATATTCTGGAATAAAAAACATCCTATTTATAGTATTAATGCTAAACAGCATCTGAAACTGATATGCAATAAAAACAGACAACCGTTTTGAGATTTTGGAATGATAATGAAAGATAAAAATTAACTCTGCTGATCGAATTAATAGAAAGGTCGATGAATGAGGAATAAATTACAGATGTTACTAAACCTGATATGACATATGGATTTACGTTTGGTGGTTTTAAGCTGTGTGGATCCAATTTCGTCAAGGCTGGGTTTCCCTTAGCTGGTGAAGCTTGAGAGTGGATCTAGGACAGTTCGACGAAGCCGGTTCCCCATTCCGATTGAGAGTTACTTATGCGCGAACTGGTTTATACTCTACTTGTTCTATCTACATCGAGATATATATTCTGATAATTTTCCTACATAATACTATAAAAATGTATGGATTTAACAGTCAAATCTTTCAGTCTTGACAACATCGTCAGTTGGTAATACTGCCCAATATATTCTCATAGTCATATTACTTTGCCGTATTAGGAATTAACCATATTTAAAACAGAGAAGCAGTGAAAACAGATTAATAAAATGTGTAACACTATTACGTAGGTAGTTTTATAGGGTCTTGGGTAAAAATTGAGTTTATTCTAATAATTAGTTTTCTAAGAGGTATTTTTGCATTCACGGGCAACAAACATTACCTTTGATAAAAATATTTTAACATTGGATTGAGAAGACTAATTATTTCGAATTATAATTCATCCATAGTTTAAGCCTAGAAATCTCACAGCAAAAAAATAGCGTGTAAGCAGATAATTACAGTAAAATCTAAAATTACCATTGATGATGCGTGGAAATTGGCGCTTAAGTTAGGTTTTCTTTCGATTAAGTTACTACACAGTTAATAAATTCACTTCAATCTAAACTGGAGACCAAAATTCATCTGCACATAAATCTCTCATCTAAAGATCACTGTTTCTTAAATCGATTCATTTAAGCTGGTCTTTAATTAAGTTTTAAGATATCTTTAATTATACTCAGCATATTTAAATCCAATACTACCTCGGTAAACTTACTAGTCAAAAGAAAAGAAAAGTTGCCTCTCAAAGACTGCGCAACATCCTTTAGGGTAAAATATATGTGAACTAGTAGAAAAAATGTAGATTTTTACTTAACATGACTTAAATTTTATGTGAATCATATGCTTGCGTGTATGGACTACAATATACTGTCGTCACGAAGTCAACGTGAAGCAGCAGAAAGACATTTTCTGTCCACCTCTTATATATGTTCGGCGACATTTTTTTTGTCTCCTTTGGAAGCCCAAGGCAACGAAAAGAACGAGATAATCACTCCCTCTATCGTGCTTCCGTTTCAAAGACAAACGTAATCCACTTCGGAAGACAGTTTATTACCGTAGTTCCACAAACTAGGAGTTATAAAATATCGCCTTTTGTAAAAAAAATATCCGGCGGTGTAGCTCATAATTTATGGAGAGATAAGATTGTAGAGACTCAGGGAGTTCCGAGATACTTCTTTTTCTAGAGCTCAAGGGAACTTAAGTTTTGAGTCCCGAGTGATCAATTTAAACAGGCCGCAAATTCTGAGTTAAATTCTTTTGGGTCAAGGTAAAATCTTCGCCAGCTCTGCGGATGATAGGATTATCTGTAGGAATTCGCATTCATTCTCACAGCATTTTATCAGGTGAAAGGAATATTCAAATTTATTCGGATTAGACTGGTAGGCAGTGTGCCTACCTTCTCACCCAACGGTCACGGGTTCGAATCCCGCCTTTGGCTTTGCGGGGAAGGCATCATTACAAAAAAATATTTTATCGGATTCTTCCCTATTTTTTTTCTCTTCCGGTTTAAGATTCCCGGTATTTAAAAATATATTTAATGAAACTTCAACTAATATAGCCATCAAAGTTTTCTTTTGCAGTTTCAGTATAAAAAAGATGTAATTCAATGCCGATATATGGTTACATATTTTGACTCGATTCAATATTCTTGAATTAATGTATTTCCCAAGGCCTACTAGAGTCCACATAGAATATGAGTGAAATTTCTAGTTTTCCTCCACAATTTAACGACTAGCATAAAACGAGAGAGTGGAGCTCAATTAAACATTATCTGCTATCATCACTCTTGTAACATCTCTTTTACCAATAGCAGTGACTGCCTGAAAGGTGTTTATATAAACTATGAACCTTTTCCCATATATACCATACCATATTCCCATATTTGGAGTTATATTTCTAAATAGCATGATAGGAACTCCAATGTTTAATGCTAACGCATTTGTTTCCCAGATGGAATTTAAGTGTTTAGAAATTCTGTTGGGTTAAGTTTAGTATGGTGTCATCATTTATACCTAACATACGTATACTGAAATTTTTTTCCGCTAATGTCGTATTTTTTGCGCAAACTTCTTCCCTCCTGAGAGCTTGTATTTCGTGTTTCCTGACCCGAAATAATACTTCGGTTAAACCAGTGTTTCCCAACCTTTTTAAGAGTGGGGAACCCCCAACATATTTTTTTCTGATGGGGAAACCCTAACTGCTAATATCTAAAAAAAAATTTTAATGATTTTTCAATATAGTGGACAAAATCTTGCATATATAACTTTTGGAAAAATTACTCAAAAAGATACTTAATTCAATGTATTTCAACAGAATCTTTCATATAATACACAAATATATGTAAGTAAATATTAGTCGAAATTCACTAATAATGATTAAATTAAAGAGAATTCGCATTTATTATTTTTTATTACTACACAAAATATTAATATTGATATTACATAAAATAAATGTTAAAAATTGTATTTCAATGAGAAACTTGAGCTTGCTTGTTTTTGCATATTTTGTTAATTCCTGGTCTTACTGTTGATAAACACACGCAGTTCCTCTTCAACAGATAAAAGTCGTTCCCTTTTTTTACTTTTAATTGCGGTAAGAGCAGAAAAATCAAGTTCGGACAGGTACGTAGTTGAAAATTGTAATAATATTTTCACAGCTTTCTTTGTAATGTTAGGGTACTCGTTCTATTGTAGGTAGTTCGTTGTATTTTAATTTCAATGTGCGGTCATGCATAATATCTGTTAGCTCTTCTCCTTCCTTGGCAGTAAATTGATTTGCGACGTAGGGCACTTCAATAAATGGATTTCTAATCCAGTCATATTTCTCAACTAATAAAGAAGGAAAGTAACACTCCAAATTTTCCTCTAAAACAGTAAAATGATCTAAAATAAGAGGAAGGCATCCTTCATATTCCGTATGGGCAACCAGAGGAAACATGTTTAAATTTCGATATGAGACACGATTTTTCCACATGATAATTTTTTGCTTAAATGCATTGTTTGTCAGTTGAACTTAATATGTTTCCTTTTATTTTGTTCAATTAATTCTAGTGCTGAAATATATCAGCTAAATACGCTAATTTAGAACACCAGGATGGATTGCTGAGAAAGTTCGAAAACATCTATTTTTTCCTGCTTAAAGAAAAGCAGCATCTCTTCTCGTAACTCATAATCAGGATTTAATACCTTTCCCCTCGAAAGCCATCTAACTTATGTGTGTAAAATAAGTGTTACATGAGCTGACTCCATACTTTCACATAGTAGTTTAAAGATGCGTGACTTGAGTGGCCTCTGTTTCACATAGTTTACCATTTTTACAACTTGATCCAAAATCATTTTTAAAACTTGTCCTATCGTTTTGGATACTAGAGCTTCTGGATGTAGAAAACAATGACTTGAAATGAGATTAGGATTACTTTGCTTTGCAATTGTCACAAATCCCTTTATGCATCCAATCATGCTAGGCGCACCATCGGTGCAAATCCCGATACATGAACTCCATGTTAATTGGCATGATTTTAGATACGAAGTCAAAATGTCGAACACATCTTGGCCCTTAGTTGTGGGAACCATTTCTTTACAATAAAAAAATTGTTCAATTATTCCACCATTGTCCACAAAACGAATAAATGCTATGAGCTGTTCTTTGCCACTAATGTCCGTGCATTCATCCACTTGAAGAGCAAACTCAGAATTTTTTAAATTTTCTGCAACGTTCAATTCAATATCATTTGGCATGTCAATGATTCTTCTGCTGATAGTGTTATTAGAAAGTGGAATCCTTTTAATTTTATCCTCAGATTCTGCTCCGAACATTGTCCTCACCATTGCTTCGCAAGCTGGTAAAATTAACGACTCAGCAACGGTATGAGAATTCATTTTTTGAGCAATTAACTCGGCTACTTCTACTAACTGGCTTCTTGTGCTTTATTGTTTACTTTAACTTTCTTTTCAAAATATACAGCTTGTTTACTTTGTGAGTGTAAAAGTCACTTTAAATATTCTACATTTTTACTTGCAAGATTAAAGTGTTTGTTGGAAAAATGTCGTTTAAGTTTGGCTGGTGCCATAGCAGTATTTGCCAACTTTTCTCCACATACAAGACACATCGGTAGAGGACATTATTGATCTCCATTCCATGTGAAGCCATATTACAGATAGGTATCACAGTAGAAGCGAACTTTTGATTTAATTTTGCCGGTTTTTGTATGTGTACAAGTACTTGGTTGCACTTCATCACTTTTTCCACAGTACTACCGCTGCAGATGATATCACTTTCTTCATCACTCATATTTAAACATATTTTTTCGCATGTGTCGGTTGCACTTCACCAGTTCTGTCATCAATGCTATTTCTGCTACCACTTTCTTCATCACTCTTGCTTAAACTTATTCTTTTGAGAAACTTATCCATGTTTTAAAAAATCTTTTTGTTAATAAACGTTTATTAAATTAATAATTACACAAAAAATTTTCTGATCTCCGTCAAACATAACACCAATAAAGTGATACCCCTGGTTGGCGTACGTGATTCATTTATGTATGTGATTTTCTTATTATCCTTGACTGTAAGTCCCTAATATCAAATTTCACGATAATCCGTTCAGTAGAAGCCGAGAACGAACATACGGACGGACAGACAGACCGAAGATAATAAGCGCTCACGCTGGAAGTGAAACGCGCCTAAAAAGTACAGTATAAGATGAACTCAGAAAACTCTGCTTTCAAAGTGATACATACAAGTTAAAAGTTAAAATCAAAAACTTTATCAAACTTTACTTACATCTAAAGGTAAAAATAGACGATTTCAATTCCTTTATGTAAGGGGTTGCGAGCACCAAGTTGTATCCTAAACAGTGCTCGGAATGAGCCGGAACGCCGCTCCGGCTCGTTACACGCGCCGATGATACCGTTCCGTTTCGTCAGACATTTAGAAATACCGTCCCTTATAACAAGCGTTCCGTTTCGTAAAAATTTCCGTTCCACTACCAATCCAAGCGTTCCATTTCGTGACATCTTCCATTTCGAGCACTGATCCTAGAATACCGAAACAGAAACCACTAACACTTCCGCAAGAGCGGTAATGATAATGAATAAAATCAAACCAACACCAAAGCTTTTCTTAATGATACTGTATACGTTTAGAAAGAAATCAACCGATCAAATTAAATTATTGGTCCTAAGAAATGGAATATTAAACCTTAAAAGAGCACAGTCAAGGCTGTCAAAGAGCACCATCACAGGCTTACAAAGAGCCACAGCGGTGCTCGCGAGCACCTGGTTAGGAACCCCTGCTTTACGTCATGACAATTCTATTTAGAATTTTCGAGGCTAAAGGGTGATAAGATTTCGTCATTAGAGACAAACTTCCGTATGCTCATTCGAAGATGGCATTAAGGTAACATGTTGCGATAAGGTTGGAAAATGAATTTCTAACAAAAAGGCCTTTTATTACAGAAAGATTACCGAGTAGATTGTTATAACGAAGCAGAGAAAATGAGAGTTAATATGGGTGAATTTGGAAAAAGGCAGACGAGGGATACGGAAGATGACTAAAAAGAAAGCAAAATGTATAGAGAAGAAAATGTAGCACAATGGGAAAGAGGAGAAGAAATGAATTCCTGGAGAAAAGGATATTGAATTTCTCCTTCCGCGCCCAGTTTCTCCAAAACCAACTCTGAAGCTGGGACACAAGAAAATCTGATGTACTGCATATCAATTTTTAAGAAATAAATGGAGAACCCCTACATCGAAGCTTTTACGTCAATTGCAAAATTCTGCATTACCATTTTGTCATTGGAATTAAGAGAAATTCATTCTGTGTCATTAATATATATAATATAAAAACTGTTGCAGACAATTAACTTAAAGAATAAGAAAAAAGTTATTCTATATTATTGTATAGCGCATTATAAATTTTCCTTTAAGTCGTTCATTTTAATAAGAATAATATCCAATTTAGTTATGAACATTTCATTATCAATTTTTATATTTAAATAACTTTCCTTCGTGTCGAGAGAAGACAATAAAGAAGGTACGCTTTTAAGAATGGCTTGGATCAGAACAGAGGAAGAATAACATTCACCAAAAATGAAATTTTACAGAAGAAAAAAGGTTCTGCTGAACGGTTTAGGCCCAGAAAAAGAATAGCGACGTTTGTTGCGCAACCGTTTCTCTAAACTTTCTTCACGTGGTTCGAAAGACAACTGACGAGCAACGGAAAAGTATCGGAATACATATGGAGAAAAAATGTGGTCGAGGTAGCAAAATTGGACGCCTGAAAGTGAGACCGAGGGAGGAGGAGGAAAAAGGGAGAGAAGGAGAGAGGGGAGAGGGAGGGAGAATGGGGGGGGAGGGGGGAGCATGTGTAGTGAGAGATGGGAAAATGGCGTATGAAAGGGGGGAGGGGGAAGAGTGGCTAAAGATAGTGAGACTTGAAGTGGACGATAATTCGCCCATTTATAAGTACCTATATATGCAAGAGACACAAGTAGCACTTTGCGTTCTCATGATTTCCCCTTTTCGCACTCATTTAACATTTTTCTCCTCACTGCCCATTAGACTCTCATATTTCCAAACGCATTATTTCAGTGCCATAATGTAATGCAATTTTAATTTCGCAGTAACTGCCGCTACCAACGAAAACATTCTCCAGGAAGTATTAGAATATTCCACCAAGCTTCCGTTTATAAAGGTCACTTGCAGCACACAAATTGCTTAAACGCTTAATTAAGGTGCTGAAATTATATATCCTTTTGTAATAGGATCATATAATTGAAAAATGTCTGTTGATTATTTCCGAATAAAAAAAAACAGTTTCAAGCATTATATGAATTTTTACAAAGGGCTACGTCATAAATACACATTTAAAATGATTTTAACTTTATTTATTTTTTTAAGAAAATACATCATAAATAATAGTTAATAACAAATTTATAAGCTTTTTTATATGCTGTAGGAACATATACTCATTATTTTCGATTTTATTAGAATAACTTAGGTCTTTATTTAATGCTACACCCCTTGTGGTATGTTTAAAGATTTTTTTTGCTGTTTTGCAATTTTATAAGATATTTCGTTTTTATTCCACTTTTTATTTTAAGACCATTTCTTTCTCAAACGTATAAATCGCAATAATAAGCATGAATATGACAAAAATTTGCCCATTTAAGTGTTATGTGACATCATCAAAAATTTAATAACGAATTTTTTCTTCGAAAAAAGAAGATCGATTTTTTAGTACAGAAACCTATTCTATCTGCAGTTTAATTATTATAAGTATTTCTAGTGAGTGATTGATTAGGCATATATTAAGGAAACCTAACCAATTATAATGTTGAAGAAAATTTCCACCAATGATTGCGTCAGCCATATCGCGGGAAAATGTTGTTATGATACAATAAATTATTTTAATATGCAAAATTAATGTCACATTTTATAAGACTGCATAAATTTACATAAAACCTTCGCTAGCTATATTGAATGCTCAATTCTTAGCTTTATATCTTTTCAAATCGAAAGTACAAAAGAAGTTTAATTAAAACACATTTTTGAGATTTTTATGTATTGCGCCAGAAATTTAGATATCCATTACTTGTCAATCGCTGGTAAAATTATTTAAAAAATTATTTCGCATTTATTGTGCAATTAACGCGCTCAACCCATGTCACATCCTCTCCACACAATTTCCCTATCAATATTTTTCCTTCTTTAAAAGATAACAGGACTTCAAACATATTTTGACATGATTTAAAAGCACGCTACGTTTCACAATTCTCGTAATCTTGAAATATTATCCACCTTGGATTCGGATCCCCTCTTTCTCTCTGTCTCTGAACCTTTTCCAACATTTCCCTTTCCTAAATTGTTTCCGTTGTCCAAATTCATTTTCCTTTCCTCTCTTCCCTTACCTTATTTCCAACCTTCGCTTACCTTATAAAAGGCTTCCTTATCCCTCCCTACCTCTCATCTCCCTCCCCCCCCCCTCTCTCTCTCCTTCAATATCCTTATCCCGAGTGTCTCCATTGTTGAAGGCAGTCTCTTTTTATTCATAATCCCTCAACTGCTCCACCCTTTTTTTAAATACATATCTACTAAGATTTTTAACTCCTTCCTCCACCCCCCCCCCTCTCTCTCTCTCTCCCCCCCTCTCTATCTCTCCTTCTTACAAAAGTATCCCTTAAATCTTTAATGTTTCCCATTGTTTATTTCTCAGCCACCCCTCTTACTTTTATCATTACATAGGTTATTTGATATTTACATATCTTTAGTTCAATTTTAAATAGCCTACATTACATTCAACATTAATTATCGGTGTTAAAGAATTATTCTCACTAAACATGAATCTCAAAGTATTTTTAATAACTCCATTGCGGGTTTTAAAAATGTATATATTAATAGGATTACACTGTTTGTTATTGTTATGTAGAAGTCAAAATAAAAATACGTGAACGATTCTAACGTTAACCCATTCCGACTACGGCGTTACCACTCCTATGATAACAGAAAGGTAAAACTCCAATAGATTACATTTGGGGAAAATATCGAAGACGGTGATTGTCACACAACTAAAATTATCATTTGAATAAAGAGTCTCCAAAGTATTTCTCGTGTGGCCTACCTCATCAGATACTCTAAGACAGTGTTTCCCAAACTGGGGTCCCCGGACCCATGGGTGTCCGCGAGATAATTTTCAGGGGTCCACGCAAAGATCTTTGAAAAAAAAGTTACAGGTAAATCTGGTCTTTGGCGAGGTACGTTCCCAGAAAACACTACGAAAGCCAAAATCACGATAGATGAGGCAATGTAAAATACAGGTTAGGTTCCCATCCCAACAAGAACAAACCTTACCATGATTCATTTTGTTAAATTGGCGACCTCAGAACTCATCCTTTCTAGGATCTTCACTATGTGTGTTAAATGCGAAAAACAAATGCAGAAACAGGCTCGATCTAGAATCAGATGCAAGTCTTCAACTGAGTAAAATTAAACGAAATACTTCTGCTCTTTCATCATTAAAATAACATTATACATCTCACAAAAAGTTTACTTATGATATTATTGTTAATTTCAAATTAGAATACTTTATACTTTAATGTTAAATAATAAAATGTATACCGTTTATTTCAAAACAAGTTTGTGCTAATAAAATATAAAATTCTGTTTCAAAACTGTTATTTTTATCCAATTCTAGCTCTAATGGTCCTCATAAATATGGAAAATTGGAAGGGGGTTCGCAAACAAGAAAATTTTATGAATGGGGGTCCGGAAGAAAAAAGTTTGGGAATTGTTGCTCTAAGAGATAAAAGTTCGTATATTTTCCAGGAGTTTTCATTATAAACCATATACGAAATCTAAATGATATTTTTCAAATACTTTACTGCAAAATACTTTGAATTTTGGAGCTAGGAAAATTCCAATAGCATAAAAACTTTTCCAAAATAGTTCTTAGGAATCCACACAATCCAGTCATTTGATATGAGGCCCACACAGTGTTCTATAAAGCCTCATGCGGCCCTTTCAGTAAAATGTTTGGATTAAATTTTCCCAAATGGCTCATTCCTTTAAAACTAGTTTATATGGTTAGTATGTACAAATATGATCGAAATACGAAGAACACACTTATAAGGAGCTTTTGGAAAGACGTACAGGAGTACATTTTATGAGAAACGCATCACTCTATGATTGGAGATGATACAACGCACTAGGGTAGAGCGTAAAATCCAAGTGCTTCACCTCTTTCGAATCGATTTCGAAAGATCATTCTGTTTGACGTCACACTCTTTCGAGAAATGTTTAATACAGTAATCTGCCGGGAGGATTAAACTAAGCCAGAGTTGAATAATTATGAAAATGGTATATATATATATATATATATATATATATATATATATATATATATATATATATATATATATATATATATATATACACTTGATGGCACAAAAAAATGAAGAAAAAGAACGTCCGTAAATTCAGGGACAAAATATTTGAATTTTCCTAGTCGATAAAAATGTTTGTTTGCTTCGTCGAGAATTTAACGTGCTAAGAAACGTGAAGCGAATTAATGAAGAGGCTCTTAAGAAAAAGACGCTCCGCTTTCCATGGCAACAACATTCAGGAGATAGATCATTTAAGAACACCGAAAAATTATTCAAAGTTAGCGAAGAAAAATCCCCGTGATTAAAATCTTGCGTAAATTTACTTAATCATGGCAATCCTCCTCTCAAGAGTTTTCAGCAATAAAAATGTACAGTGATTATGACATTTACAAGTCTATTAAATACGTTCAAAAAATTTGTAATTAGCTTTAGAGAAATATCTTCTTCCTCTCTAGAGTTTTATCATGAAACATGTTCATGGTTTTCTAATGGGATCCCGAAAATATAACGGTAATAAATTAAGGAGGAACAAGTCTTAAGTCCGTTATATAATTCCAATTGGAATTTCATAATAAACAATTTACATAAAGATTCATTTGGTCATATTTTAAGGTTTTTTATTGTTAATATTTTCTTAGTATATATTATGCACGTTCATGGTTTCATATCAAATTATTAATCTAGCTGGAACTTAAGAAAGTTTATCGTTCACCTTCTTATTCAAGACAAATGATTTTATATGAAATGTTTACAGTCGGCACAACACAGTTTGCACCATCTTTTTTATATTGGTACATTTCCATACAATCATGTCGCGGACTTCACTGTTAAATAGGCAGCTTGGCGGTAGCTAGGCGTAAAACTCGATGAAAAATAAAGTCACTGGACGCTATTTTGTTATATATTGAGACATATGTCTTATGTGATATAATTTATAACATAAAGCTTTGTAGTTGGATAAGTATTGATAAAAACTAGTGTAGGCAGTTTCGAGTAAACCATTTTGTGAAAATCGACAAAAATAAACTACCTTTCATTGTTGCTCGTTTTTTGTTTAATTAAACAAGGTATACATTACCATATAAACAACATACGCACTACATCTGTTTCTGTTTAACTATTTGGTAGCGCGCAGACATCATAAGGAGATTGAATTGTAAGAATCACTTTTCAGTCTAAAGGGCATGTCCGTCAGAGCGGAGGTAAGGGCTAGGTGAGCGAGGCACCTGAATGGGGCGCGATCCACTTAAGGTGGCAATAAATAACAAATTGAACTTTTAAGTGTAAGGTTATATATTATAAAATATGTCTCAGATATTCGTCTTACCTACAAATTGTAAAGAAACTATTTTTTGGCATGTTAAATTGTGTACTGTATAATTTCAATGGGAGTAGGGCATAATTTTCCAAACTTGTCTAGGGCACAAAAATGTCTTGTCCCGGCTCTGTTTTGCATATTCATTAAAATCTCGAATACGAATTTTGTCGCGATCGCAATAATTTCCCTATTAATTTCGTTTATGGAAAATAAAATATGTCATGGCAGCATGAAATAAATACCGTATACTCATTCTAAACTATTTTCCTTCGGTATAAAAATCAGGCGGATCCAACCAAGATTAACTGAAGTGAAAATTACTATCTTTCTATTTCAATGATGAATATTATATAGTGGGAACATTAGGATCAAATCCGAAAACATCATGAACAGTAGACCCTAACATCGGATATACAACATTTGATGGATTTTTTAAAGTTTCCTTGGAAACTTTCCAAGGAAGGAATGAAAGTCACAGAGAGAGTGAAATGATGAATAAAATCCGAGAACACAATCCTTTCGTTGAGTATACCTTTGAAATATCATCATCTGAGTAATAAGCGGAAATTTTATCCACGATATCATTTTCGTCTCAAAACCATGGTCTATTCCTTAGGGTGAAAGAAAGATATGACGTCAGTCAGCGCATACCACACACTAATTGGCATTCACTATTTAAAATCTCCAAGTAGAATTCTTTAAGAAAACTCTTTTGAGGAAATTTCTGAAAGGTGATGGAAATTATCAGATTCAGAAAAGTTAATCGAACGATGTTGAACGAATGATAATATGGTATGGAATTTTTTACCCGTTTCTTACTCAAAAATGGGCGTCATTAATGGTTGTAGTCCAGCGTTAAATGAATTGTAAAATGAATAACTAGCCAAGTAAATAAACAACCAAAAGCATTTGTATACAAAAATGTAGAAATAAATGTATACCTACTTGATACCATGTTTTTCTACCCCATTTAAAATCTTTTTTGTATTACTTTAAAGGCTGACATAAAAACTATACTCCAGAACTGAAATCTTTTTAACAACGGCACTATAATTTGGATTTACGTAGTTTGTAATTCTAGAGTCTCACCCTCCAGAAATAGGAAAAATCTAAATTCTTCAATCAGATTTGCCTAAAGTTGCCGGAATTCTAACGGTTTTACCGAATGTCTTTTATCTCGGGACGTCGACGCTTACAAAGGTCTAATTTCAGCGACATTATGAAATTAATTTTTCCGCAACGAGTGACCATGGCATAAGGATAACCGCGAACGGAAATGTGACCCCTGTGACACAACGTGTCCTAGTGTATATGCTGGGTTTTATTTTTATCACGTCCCCGTGATTTTTCGCTCGGATATTACAAAAGTGGTCTATTTGGCGGCTCAGCTGAATTGCGTCCGGGAAGAGGGACGTTGGGGCATATGAAGTAGTGAGGAGGAGGTCGCAAGAGAGTGAAGAAAAGAGAGAAATTGAGAGAGACGAGAGAAAGGAGAACGGGTGAATGGGGAGAAAACGGCAGAGGATGATCAGGAGAGAGAGAGAGAGATGGATAAAGGTCTGATGGAGAGAGAGAGAGAGAGGGAGAGTCAAGGGGAAGAGGCAGAGAAGAAAAAAGGGAGAAATACTAGATAGGGATAGAGAGAGATAGAAAGAACGGGAAGAAGAGAGGTAGGCCAAAGAGGGTGGATTCGTGAGGTGGAGGTTTAACAAGATAGGATTAGATTAGGCGAAAGGGCGTGGCGATGATTGTAGGAAGGCAGGGGAGTGGGTGGGAGATTCGCTCTCCTTAATTCCCTCCCCTCATCCCTCTCACTCCCTTCCTCCCTCTCGCTTCTCTTCCCGCTCCCTCCCATTCACCGGTGATGGCGACCTTCCGCTAAAGCCAAGGTACGTGTCGGATCATAGTTGCTTGCGGGAGAGCGGGACTTGCTGGTCGGATGTGGGACGGGATATGAGTTTCGGAGGAAGCATAAAAAAGTTTGCCGATATAGGGTCAGATAAAGTTCTTCCTTTCCTCACAACGTGGTAATATGTTGCTGTAAAGAAACTGGAACTTTGTGCCCGACGACTTAAGTGAAGATATCATGCGTCAAACGGCGAGAGAGAATACGCCGAAGGATCAAATAGGAGTTCCGAAAAGACATTACTCGGAGAATCTGCTTCTGCGAGAATCGGACAAAGAAAGTTGGGCACACTATTAGAATGTCCGAGTAAAATTTTAAAATCAATAACACTCGTTTGGCTGATTTTCTTACAGAATGGAAGAAAAATGAAAAGGATAAATCTGTTACGATAATCTCTCTTTTTATATCATGGCTGTATTTAAAGTTCTGAAGACCTGGGTAAAAATGCTCATCTAAAATTAAATTAGAAAACTCGATGTTTCGACGAATTTAGCAGAATTTAATTTGAAATATTAAAGAAAAAAAACATAGTTCCTGTCGATGGAAACACTTTAGAAAACACTAGAACAATCATGTGCCAGGGGTGTTGAAGTTAAGAGAGCTTTATTTTTAAAAAATATACCGGCATCGTCCGCTTAACGTTTAGGTAACGTTCTTGTAAACGCGCACGTTAGTCGGATTTACGCTAAGCGGACGGTGATTTACCGTATAAACAAATGTTATAAATAGAGATGCGTTCCCGTGCAATTAATGAATTTTCTCATCCAAAATTTAGTTGGAATATTTTACCTCTATTTATAAAATAACATCCATTAAATTTAAATTCGTAAATGAATTACCTCAATTAAGCATTATAAATTTGGATAAATACTCATATAAAAACTATTTCTGCGTGATATCAAAGAATTTTCTTATAAATTAATTTAAAGAAAGGGTTTTAGATTAAATAATTATATTTACTCAAAGCGTAAGCAATAATTTTTCAGGTGATAAACGATGTATTATAGCATTATCTGGTATCCCTATGTAATACGACAATTAAATATTTGAAATTTTTTCATTCAGAAAATCATATCTTACTTGATTTACATTATATGCGTTATTAGTTATGCAGACGTGACGTGCCACTGGAGCTTCTCAAAAAAGCTAATTTTTCCGGCATTTTGATAAAAAAATTATGTGACTTTCTCTAATATTTTAGCAATTCATGACTACATAATACAAAACATAAAAATTGCTAAAGCGTTTGGTAACAGTCACAAAGCTGCATGGAATTTGAGTTTTGGTCGAACAGGTAGTGTTGATCAAACATGGCTACGCTAATACGAAATAAACATGTAAGTTGTAGTGTGTCTTTAAAAATTTTTATCTAGAATTTCATTGTAACACGAACGAGTAAGCAATACCAATTAAAAATCACACCTCAAGTTAATTAAAAATTTCGCTGCCTCACTCGACGGAGCGGCGCGATAAAAATCGATAGAGGCGAAAATTCAACGCCGAGAAAAGCTCCGCACGAACTCGCGTCGAAAATCCCTCGGTGTGCGGCGATAGCTCTTCAACTGTCTCCTTTATTTCGGTGGAAGTGATATTGGTAGCTTTTGGATGATATATCTCACGGGTCCATTCCGATCCGGCTCACACTCCCTTCTCACATATAACCTCCCTCTCTCTCTCTATCTTACTCTCTCTCTCTCTCTCCTTCCCTTCACTTTAAGTTTCTCCCCGAATTCCCCAAAGTCTTCCCTCTCTCTCTCTTCTTCTCACTCTAGGATGCCACTCAATATGTAGGACTGAATTCCACGGAGTGATAAAAGTGAGAGAGAGAGAGAGAGAGAGAGAGAACGCAGGGCACTATAAGCAGGCCCAACTTTCCATCTCCAACTCCCTCCCTTTTTCTCTCTCTCTCCTGCGCCTCCTCCCCGCCCCTCTCCCTCCCCCTCATATTCCATATCCCTTTCACTCCCTCTTTCATTCTCTTTCGCCCTCCTTTTCCATTCTTCACGCTCTTCTCCCGTAACTTCCCAGCACTGAACTTTTCCCAACCATTTCCCGTCTCTCTTCGCCCTAATCTTCCTCTTCTCCCTCCTCTTCCCTCTCCTCTTCCCATTCCACCCCTTTATCCAGCCTCCGTCCTCGTTACCTAAAATCCACTCTGCCTTTTCCTTGCGCCCTTAAACACATAACTGCAAAACTAACGAACGGCTCCTCATAAAAAAACCACGCAACGCCCTTTGTTGCCGCCGAGACAAGGGATGGTTGCGCCAGGTGGTGGCGGCGGAGGGGAGGGGATAAAAGGGAGAGGATAGAGGGGAGAGGATAGAGGGGAGGGGATAGAGGGGAGAGGATAGAGGGGAGGGGATAAAAGGGAGAGGATAGAGGGGAGGGGATAGAGGGGAGAGGATAGAGGGGAGAGGATAGAGGGGAGAGGATAGAGGGGAGGGGATAGAGGGGAGAGGATAGAGGGGAGAGGATAGAGGGGAGAGGATAGAGGGGAGAGGATAGAGGGGAGGGGATAGAGGGGAGAGGATAGAGGGGAGGGGATAAAAGGGAGAGGATAGAGGGGAGGGGATAGAGGGGAGAGGATAGAGGGGAGAGGATAGAGGGGAGGGGATAGAGGGGAGAGAAGGTCTGCTAAGCAGGATAATGACATGCGATGCCTTGTGACGAGACTTCTTCTCTCTTCCCTTCCAATACGGCCTCGACGGTTCAAGGACAACTTTCGCCCTTTTACCCGACCAATCTTCGTGGCTGTGAGATGAAGGATGAGGTGAAATTCACAAATGTTTTTGGAAAGCCACTTTCACTTAACCTATTTCATGACTTCTCCTGAAAATGTTATCGCCCGTAATGATGAAAAATTTCCTTCCCCCACGACCCCGAATTTTATCATTAAATATAATTATTTAGGGGGGCTTTTTTCTGCCAAAAAATATACCGGGACGCGATGGAAAAGGATCGGAACCGAATATAATTATTTTATTCGTGAAGAAATGTGATGTTATATGAGTATTATTGGACTGAAAATGACTTCGTTTGACAGGTTTTATGTTATGCAATTCAGTGTTTTATTGCAATAAAGGAACCAGAATGGCTTTACTGTAGAATGGAAAACAATGATAATATGATAATTAAAAAAGGGTTTGGAGACTACGGCGAAATGGACGTTTAAAAGAGAAACTCCTTAACCGTAAAAATTTGAATATTTAGGGACAATAACGAAAAGAAAAACAAATGAAGAAAGAAAAAAGAAACGTTAACCTTACAGGAAGGCACCTCGCCAGAGACTTGATAATACGTATAATCCAGGAAAAGGTACGTTCAATAAATGATGGCATAAATATGCGCATTTTAAGATGGACATTCATTTCCTTTAATTTGAAAGTAAGAAATACTCTCGCAAAATTCATCGAATAGGAATTAAAATTGAAGCAAAACGTACACACATATATTGTCTATATTATCACTGCTACTGTTAACAATAATTTCATTTTGATGTCGTTCGCAAGATTAATCAAGAGAAAGCTTTCAACGGACAATATTATCGTTTACTACAAAGAAAGTGTCTTCGAAAGGAAATTTGATAATATTCGCCATTTATAGCACTGCTTATTCTACTGTGGCCTCGTTAGTCGCTCTCCAGCGATAACGCCTCCATTACCGCACATGCATTTGGGATCCCGTTAATCACAGCACAGCGCCAGACAAGCGTAAACGCGTACGAAGGCACGCTGAAAGAAAAATGCGTGGATCCAGATGGAAAAGCCCTATCGTGAGCATTGGCCATATAGGCAAGTCTCCCTTCAATCACCTTTTACTAAAGATTTCCGTGGCTATGTCTGCCAGACTAATTTTATTCATGAATTGAGGTTTAAGGCGTCAATGGCTTTCCCTGTCTTTACGAGGACGAAATGCTGCACTTTGGTGTCGTAATCACGTGACGCACGTTAGGTACGTGGAAATCCATTAATCCAATGGATTAGGGCCCGATTCGCGAAAAGTAATCGATCGCGTCGCTATGTCAGCGCAGACTTTAAAGAAAAATTCATGGACGCTATCAAAATGCCTCTTTGAGCTTTAATATTTCCTATATGGCTTATTTATTCGGGTGAGTGGAATAAAATACGAAAATATATTCTTCAGTAATTTTTGGGAACCTTTACAACTTTAGCAATAATAGATTAGGTATGCTTAAAGTCATACCTAAACTTATCATTTACTAGCTGCAGTACCCGGCGTTGCCCGGGTCAATTTGTCTAAGGATTGGGTAATTTAAATCAAAATTATGGGGGAATGGGGAGACATAGGTCCCCAAATTTTGTATAAACATTGTAGAAGAGATAATGTACAACTTAAGTAAATAAATTTTTAAAATATGAAAATTTTAAAAAAATTCCAAAAGAGCGGGGTGTCACAAGGGGGAGGTGGGGGGAAACAAAGTTGCCAAAAATCTTTTCGGGGATGATATAAAATCACGTGCAAAGTTTGAAAGTTGTGGAACTTTTGGTCCTTAAGTTATAAACGGACATACATACAAACACACTAAATTATATATTAAGATACATAAACCAGCATTCATGCCATTAAAGCTATATAGATATAGGTATTCTAAATTTCATACGAAGCGATAGATATAAAAATCATGTCCTTAAAAAAATGTTTTTCTTCTCACCGAATCTATACCATCCGTTTTCTTACTAAATTACCCGGTTTATCAATTCTCCCCTACACTATTCCCTATTTCGACTTTTCCTTCACGAACGACTTTAATCCTCGACTCGCCAAGTTTCAGCGGTAACAAGTTCCAGAAATCATACTGACTCGTCGTTTTAAACTTGAGGAAAATTATCTTGGCGAGCATATTTAACATATTTTATTGGCTACGTTACTACACGGTCAGTTATAGTGGGATGGAATTGCATATCAATGACATCTGGCCATTCCGTTCAGACCCTTTTAAGGATTGGGTCGTTAATGAATGACCCGTGGTTGAGGGCTTACGCGATCCACCGCAAACTGCGATGAGTCCGAAGGCGTAAAAGCGAAAGGGAACCTGTTCCGTTGGACGGCGAAGGATCTTTTACGGTCCTCGAGGTCGTAAAATCAAAGGGGAGCGTTATCATCATCCTTCTCTACCTTTCTCTATCTCTTTCTCCGAAGCACATGCGAGTAATCATCGAACTATGGCCTCCGATCTCGCCGGCCCCTTCTACCCTTCCTCCCCTCCCCTCCACCATCCCCCCCTCTACCCCCTCCCCAGCCCCTCCTCTCTCCATTCTTTCTTCCTCCTCCTCTCCCTCATATCCTCTCCCTCCTTTCTCTCGCCCCTCTCCCTCCACCTACCTCCTTTCCCTCCTTCTCTATCCGTCAATCACTTCCTTGCGTGTGATTTTCGCCTCCTCTTTGCTTTTACAGGTAGAATAATGCTAAATATTCCAGAAAAAGTGCAATATGTATGCTATCTTTGGTTAGGCCGCTGGTTGAATATACATATATCGAGTATAAGGATTCATGTGAGTAAATTAACGCACTTGAGTTAGAAAAAATGTCGGCACAGGGCAGTATGATATTTAAAATAAACAAATGATTCTAAGCTAAATTAGTTCGATTGTTGAATAATTTTCAATTAAACCCTATAGAGCAGGAGTCGGCAACTTTTTCTAGATGGAGGGTCAAATTCATTGTTGCGAATGCTTCGGAGGGCCACATTGGAAATCACGAGAGCTTCGGCGGGCCGGATGGGCTTTGAAATCAAAAGTTACCTAAAGATTTTGTCTCGTATTAGTGAAAATGAATTTTAATTAGTTTACTAGCGTAAAAATTCCGCCAGAAAAGATTTTGAGACCATTATTCACCGAAAAAATATGGACTGTGTTAAATTATACCAATCACTTTTTCATCATCGCTTCGAGTGCCACATAAAACGCCCTCGGGAGCCATATGTTGCCCGCGGGCCGTAGGTTGCCAGATCCTGCTATAGAGGAACGCCTACTAATGCATTTAGAAAGGTACAAGTCGGAGGATGAACCTGAGTATATATCAGGAAAAATAAAGAACCCACTTATTTCGGAAGACAAAATTGTGGTGATAAAATATGTTATATCGATTGTATGGACAGTGCGATGCCGACATTTGTATCATACTGGCACAATCTGGGATCGTTATGGAGGAGTCAACCCGGCGAGAGAGAGCTGGTTGTAAACTATCGCGTGCATTTCACCCTCTGCCACACACCCAAATGGTGATTTGCTGGGCAACACCCTTCTACTCATGATCACATTGCTCGATCCTGTCAGCGAGTGAGTCGGTCTCCAGAGAGGAGGCCTCTGTGTGTGTATCCGACGTCGCTCTTTCTCTCTCTCTTTCCTTCGCAGGGCAATTCCCAGAAGATTCCAACATGACGATAACAGTTCTCCTTAACAACGCTCGTTATCCAATTCAAGGATATATCGGCTACGTCCACGGATAAATTTTCCGGATTTCTCGTTGTTTAGGCGATGGGGTAATTATGCCGTCACAAACCACACTGAGTTGCAGCGGGAGATTGGATGATAATCTGTTATTTATTTGAACATTTAGAATGCGAAAATCTTCGGTAAATAACGTTTTAAAAAAGTGAGACTTCCAGGGATGTTATTCAATCCAGAGGGAACAATGCACTTCAGAGTAATAAAGAAAAGTGTTCGCGTCGTCGATGCGCAGATGTGTTGCAAGTGAAGCAATTCGCCAGAGAAAAGTGTTACACAGAGAAAGAAGCTATAAATATATCGGAACACTGAATGAATGTTGAATGGGGAACTTTAATGTAATGGCCGATTTCTTGAGTGCAGAGGAAAAGTTACGGCGTGAGGCGAGAGACGGAATAACCCTCTAAGGGGTGAGAATGAAAGAAGAAAAAAACCCTTAGTTGGAGCGTTGGGAACGATAAAAATGCGAGAGAAATAACCAGGATGTGACGAAACAGAGGCGGAAGTGACGGCATCAACCGTTGCCGAGCATTTACGAGGCGAGATATAGAGAAAATATTTGTACGGCGGTGTTTACTCATAAATTAAAGGTTAACGGCGATCTTTCTCTTAAGAAGCCCATTAAAAATAATAAATGTATGAGAAAAATAATAATGGGAGAAAATAATATTTCGAGCAGGCACGAACACGTCAGACATAAAGGTTGCGAGGTGCTGCATCTTTCCTTTAGTGTAGGGGAGGGATACCATTTCCATCATATGTCAGCCTTGTTTTTATAACACCTTGAGAATAAATCTTATTAAGTACAATATGGAAAACACTGACGCAAGACGATAAAATGAAACGTGATTGGAAACATTTGTAAACCGCCCATAAAAGAAAACAAAAGAGTAATTATTAAAAACGTTTTCTAATTTGACTTAGTTTTACAGAACCAATCATCTTCAGACATTTAATACAAATATTTCTCCGTAAAAATAATTAGAAGATTTTAATTTCAATTTATTTTATAATGATACATAAAGTTAATTCTAAGATTAAATTAATGTGTCGTTAATTATATCAGGGTTCTGGTGAAAAGCATGACGGAAAGACGAACGAAAATAGAACAGAAAAACACTTTTTTGTTTCTATTGGAATTTAAAAGAGATCATAGCGACAGAAAAATTCTGATTCTTATATAATTAGTTCGGCTCTTCTAGATTAGAATTTAAAACCAAATTAGTTCCATTAATCTTCTCATGGTAAAACCCGACGAGAATCGACGCCATTTACTCAAAGCAGAATAGATAAAAAAGAGTTTATTTATATTAATCCCATTTCAGAAGATGTTGTAATCTGTGTGCGACGCTTAAAAATTCGTTACGTAACTCGCCAGTGCTCTAAAAATGGTACCAGAAAATTCAGCGCTCTAGAATCATTAGCAAAATAATCCAACCTTGAAAGCATAAAAACAATTTTTCCAAAAAACCGGTGATAAAAAAATTTACACAAAAAATACGCCTTATACAGCTTTCCATGCGCCTGGCGCACATAAAATTCTACAAAACGATTCGTTTCGAGAAGCAATGCTTCTAATGAAAATATATTAGTCCAAATCATAGTTGGTGGCATCATCTTATTTTTCTGTGAAAAGCTTTTCAAAGCGTATCGCAACGACCGCAAACTTATTCTGGTAAAGTCTTATTTCGCAGCTTTAAGAAAACAAAAGGAAAAAAAGTTCTTTCAAAAGTAAGTTCTGTTTTACTATGAAGGCTTTGCTCTCAAAATTAATGAAATTAACTCACTTGCGTCGTACAGTCGCAAGAGTTGTCTTGAAGTGCTCCTTCATTCAAAACGACTTCTCAGGGCACTCAAATACACAAAAGCGTTATTAATATGCATCGCCGTTTACATCGATACATTTAAAAACAAAATGATAAATGCACTCACATAAAAGTTTTGACTTTCGAATAAGAAGTATTAAATTTTGCTCGTGTAATGCAATGGACGAAATTTTCATATAGGAATTGAAATTAATTTCAATAACTCAAATATTAGATGACCTTTTTATTTGAAATACTTCTCGTAATGGTCTCATACGCACGAAGGATATTTTTTCATCGTCATAGAAATGTGATATACTCTAATTCCACCATGAATAATTCTACAAAATGAACAAAGGAGCTACCTTAAACTCTAGAATATAATTCATAAATTACAATTCGGTTTATTTCTCGTATTCATATATAGTAAGAGAGCTTAAAAAAAAAGTCTTCCATCTTCACTGTTAGAAAAAGTTTTTTTTTACAAAAGTGTTTGAGGTGAATTTGGCGACCCTTACGCGTGTTTGTAAATGTTGCCCGTGGACGTCGGGAAGAAGTAATTTGCAAGAGGAAGTACTTGAAAGAGTTAGAGTTTTTTGGGCTATGCCCAAAATAGTGTAATCCAAGGCTATTGCGCGAATTATACTATATTCAAGGAAATCGGACAGCTCTTACTCTTGAGTACAAAACTACGATAGTTCGGTATCAAGTCATAAAATATTCTTTCGGAAATACAGCCCATGAATAATTACTTTCGTTAGTTTTAACTTTCAGACTAATTGTAGCTATTTCCAAGATAGATATCGTAAGTTCGTTCCTTCATGTCATGTTCACATGGTTTGAATACGTAAATATTTTTCTACTTTATAGGCCAACTTTGGTGATATCAAAGAGAAATTCTGTCGAAAACTTCCCTTGGAGCGCATTCGCTTTCACTCAGTCCCGTTTCCACTGTTCCTCTACAGCTCCATCTTCTGTTTGTTCACAATAGGTTTTTGCATTGAAATCTTAAATTACATATTTCAAATAAATTAAATGTAGATATTGTTTGCTAGTAAATTTTAATTTGGCTTAGTAACGGTTTAATAATCAAAATTTTGGTCACATGTCCACTTTGATTAATCAAGGAAAGAAATATTTAATCATAAGAGCATTCCACTCAAATAGAATAAAATCTCCATAAAAATAAAACGAATTTTGTAAGTTTACAACGTGCGACAAAGTAACGATCGTGTTTTTGGTTGGACATAAAAGTTATTACACCTCTTTTATGCTCCTAATAATTGTAACTTGGAGAGTGAAAGGAATAAGATGACGTAATTGGTTGAGAGAATGGATGAAGTTCAAGTCTATCTGCGTATTATTTTAGTATTTTCAATCTCTCTCCGCCTTATATATCTCTAGGTGGAGAACCGTTGGTTGAGCGAGCCCTGTCTCGTGAATCGCGAAGCCGAAAATGGCACCCACTCGCTCCCAACGATACTGAACATAAAAACTCCCTCAACCCACTCCCAAACCTCTCTCTCTCGAGAACTGAACACCCACCTCGCCTCCGAGCCACCTACGAAGGCTTCTTTACCTGCATGACCTCACACGAACCGCTCTTCTCTAGCCAACCTCACATCTGGCATCCTTCCCCTGCCCTCTCTCTCCCCCTCCTCTCTCTCCCCCTCCTCTATCATCATTCCTCCCTCCTCCTACCTCCATTCCTTCCTCTCACTCCATTGTCTTCGCTCCATATTCTCCACGGTGTCTCTGCGTTGTTCGTTCCTTCTCTCAATTCGCGTCGCTTAGCTCTCATTTCCAAACTCTCTTTTATGGGTTTTCCCATAAAAGACTCCATCAGTACGGTCATCAAATTGTTATTGTTCGCGGCCCAAATTTTTAGCTATATTTATTTTATGCTTCGTATAATTTTCTGTTATTTACTTTTACGTCCGATTTGGAGCTGCGATTCGCCTCAGAGGTCATTACAGAGACGAAGGCGTTTATGGAAAATTCCGGAGTCTATTCTCCTCATGGACAATGGCTTATCTGAGCTTCGCTTTTCAATAAAAATCTCAGCGATCTGTGTAGTATACAGTAGGAGAACTAATTTGACCGTTAAATAAAAGTTATGCTGATTCATATAATGGAAACGGCAATAAACCGCTCCCTTTCCCTTTTTGGAATGGTTCTTATCACGAAACATCTACTTCCCTATCTGCTTCAGTCCATTTTCATCTTAATTAATGTCTTTATTTCTGCTCAATGAATTGAACCTTGTTTAACTGACTCACGAATTTCATTATTTAAATTAATCATCACGTTCTAACAAACAGGCGATCGCAGTGGGCTCAATGGGATACGATGGGAAGACTTCGAACTCGATAAAGAGAGAGAGAGAGAGAGATAGAAAGAAAGAAATAAGTGGCAACCAGTCGCCAAGTAAAATTAAACCTAAGAAAACAACGAAAATTAGAATGACCTAATTGAAACAAAGATTATCAAAAATTCATAATCGTCGAGTAAATGGGATACATTTTGGGAAAAGCGCGAATGGTGATACAGAAGACTGCCTTTCGGAGTTAACATGAAATAATCGGTGACATCGCATCATTATTCACCTTGAGGTCAAGTGAAACTTCAAACGGATATAGATGCTCTCCAACCTAAGGAAAAAACGAAATCGTCTTCAGTAAATGACAGAAGAGTTTCGAGGCAAACGTTTATACCAAGAAAACAGAAAAAATTGAGGCGGCAAATGAAAATCTTAAAAATTTAGCAGAATAGTTGAAGGTGAATGAACATCATTCCATTTTCCTCAGATTAGATTAGAAAAACGAAGAAATGATCAAGGTGAGCATTAATGAGCGAATCATTATTCAGTCAATACATTAGAGAAAAATCTAATGTGGCCAACACATGACTTTCTCCATATTTGGGGTATAGATATTTAAATTATTATGGATAGCATTATGAGTCAAAATTATCATTTCGTATCGTAAAAGAATACAGTCGTCCTTAATGCCGTAAATTATATTTTGAATATTTTTACAGAATTTACCGCTACATGGTATGGCGCTGTATACTGGAAATTACGAAAAAGTTGAATATCTCCGAAATTGATGGTTCTACGAAAATTTGTTTCAAACAATACCTGGAAGAAATATTATTCTCTACAACTTGATCCTCACGAAGATTACTAATATGGACGTTTTTAAGGAGATATTTGACGGAAACCGAAAAAACCGATTATTTATAAATAATTCCTAAACAAGAACTGCCATGGAAAATTGTTTCAAATGAAAGTTGTAGGAAATTACATTCTCTATAACATTTGTATAGAATTTTATATACAATAATGATGTTTTAACGGAGAAATACCGCAAAAACCGAATCGGGTTTCGAATAAACCTCGATTTCCGGTTAACCGTTATTATCCAAGAACTATCAGTTCTTTGTGCTCATGCTAAAGTGTTATATATGAAGTTTGGTAACGATATGGCAAGTACTTTTTGAGTTAGAGCGCCCACAATCACATCCATCCATCCACACACATAAATCATTCCGAAAATAGTTTAAACGTGTTCTAGGGACCTCAAAACGTGTATTTCCGTTGAAATCTCGAAGTCAACTTTTTCGTGAACACAATACTTTCCCATTACTACGTATGGAGAAAGTAAAAACAGTCTTCGAGTGGAATATTATAACGGTCAATTCGTTGAATATTGAAGAATTCGAATAGTTGGAATATGAAATATCAATTTTGTTTAATGGTTACGTCTTCGGAAGTGATATTTTAAAGGGAGAAAGGAAAGGAGTTTAAATGAGATGTTCTGTAGTACGAGAAAGGCGACCAAATGAACAGGAATCGAATCCAACTGGAAATATATTTATTTAAATATAAATATTCCTAATTTTAACGCGGATAATTATAAAATTAGCTGCAAATGCCAAAATACCTTTTTAAAACGAAATAGTAAGTAGAAATGAGGGAATCACCTATGTAATAATTCACAGATTTTGTACCG
Organism: Uropetala carovei; assembly: GCA_036926305.1. Lineage (NCBI taxonomy): Eukaryota > Metazoa > Arthropoda > Insecta > Odonata > Petaluridae > Uropetala > Uropetala carovei. The sequence goes on along the minus strand of JAXCHB010000267.1, from coordinate 39,281 downwards.
AGACTCGACAAATCGATACGAGGCTACCAGTCTATTATTTTTATACGACCTACGTTTCGTTGTTGTGCAGCATCATCAGGTGAAGTACATGTTTACTTCACCGGATGATGATGCATAGCAACGAAACTTAGGTCTTATAAAAATAAATGTTTGTGTGGAATTACCAAGTAAGTTTCTTTTATTTCTACGATATGAAGGAGTTCCACAAACTGACGCCTGAAACAATTAACTATATCAGTTTATTCTCGGGTGTGGCTCCATTCCAGCGGAAATAAATGCATCTAACTCTGCTAAGTACTGTGTTAACATGCCAACATCTACTATCTTTAATTACTACCTCACAAAAAGTATGGCATTTCATTTCGAGCTCTTGCAAATATTTCGCGCGAATGTTTCAAACGCTACGCATTTATGCGTGTAAACTTTGTAACATGTAAAGGCGCTCGCAAGGCAAGTTTTCCTTCAACAAACAGTGGTCGCTAATGCTGTTATTCAAGTAGACGGATGAAGTAATAAATGAGAACAACTTTGAGTAATGCAAGGTATGATATGCTATGGAAGCGGATTGAGGAAGGAAAGCAGGTTTACATGTGGGATTTACAACAAATAATTTTGCGTTGTGCCTTATTACAACTATTTTAAATGCAGGTACCAAATTAGGCATTTCCAGCCTGATGAATTACATTAAAAATCACTTAAATTATCTTCATTCTTTGAAGAATGTCATCTCATTCATCCTTACATCCAATCACCCAATCCCACTCCTTTCGTCTCTCTCTCTTATGTACATTAGCTGAATATATTGAAACCCAAAACGCCAAGTTATGTTAGGGTTGCAAGAATTTCAGAATGAAAAAGTTGTTAAATTCATATAACTAAAAAAAGAAAAAAATAATTGTTTAAATGTAATGTGGCGTATTTCATTTTGACGCCAAAACATAAAAGGAGTCTTTGGAAATTAAAACCACTTTTATGTTAATCCTTTTTCGTTCCCCGAATTTCTCTCAATTTGTCTCTCTTTCTCTTCGTAATTCTCTCTCTTTTTCGCGGCCACCTACTCTCATTTACATTCCTTAAAAACCCTCTCATTTGCCCTTTCAACTCATCATCTCCTCCCAGAGGAAACATCTACACTACGACTCAATTTCACACGCCCTCGCTCTAAAACCTGAACTACACGCGGCAATCCCGACCTTACCATTTTCTCTTTCCTCCCCCCCCCCACCCTCTCTCCCCCTTCCTACCTCTCCTTTGCTTAAATTCCTCCCTCCCACACTCCGTCCTCTTTTAAGCCTCCGTTTCTTCCGCTCTCCTCCAATCTCCCACCTCTCTCTCTCTCCCTCTCTTCCTTTCATTCCCTCTCTGCTTCTCTCTTACATTTCCTCCGCCCGGTTCCTCGCTCCCTCTCACGGGACGTTCGCTAAGGATCCTTTTTCTCATAACTACGTACTGCGGCCGACCCCTTCCCATCAAACTCCCTTTTGTCCTCTCTCCCTTTCGCACTCTCTCGGCTCGAGTTAAAGGACCACCCAAAGTCTTTTCCGAAGGCGTCTTCAGGTGTTAACTGAGATCCCAGTCTGTGCGTGGAAATTGGAAGCCGCACGGAGGTAAAAGATATTCTCGGCCATTTGCAAGATCCTCTCTTGCATTTAATGGCTGCGACCGAAATGATTTAGTGGGCATTCGAGGAGAAATTCAGGGCCAGCGAGAACATATTCGTTAGACGAATTTTACGGTGGATCGGGTTGGAAAATGATATCTTTTCCACGGAAACTGCTATTTGTGGCTTGACTTTAAAAGTTTATGAAACTTGTAGTTAAAATAGTATTTTGATGGGCTTTAGTGTGGAAAAATTGTTCTGAGTTATAAACTAGAGTTTTTAAATATAGTTAGAATTGTGACGATATTAAAATTCGTTATTTTTACGACAATCATCAGTCTTGTTAACTATGATTGCCTCTCAAATCATACCCTATACACCACCTGAAACCTTTTCTTCCCATCTTCCTCTTTTGCCTTCAAGTTTTTTCTTCAAACACACCTTTAATCGTGGAGACTCGTCTCTCTGAATGATCGATCCAGTTGTAACACTTTGTGTCATCAATCTCTCTCATTTCCCTCGTAATGCTTCTTAACTTCCTAAATTTAGCCGTCAATTTTGTTTCCAGTATATTTCTCATGTAACCGTCTAAATAGCAAAACATTTAACCATCTAAGATGTTTAAAATTTGACTGTCATGTTGAATAGGTGACTCTATCCTTGGAGATATATTTTCGTGAGTGAACCTCCCATCAATCAACCTCCTTCGTTGTCACAGCAACGCTCACGATCTCCATAATGAATGAACACGCATCGGGATCACATATTCGGGGGTTACAAACCTTTTCCAGGGCAGTACTTTGACCTAAGACGTTTGCATTCCAGTCACGCATCGCTCTCTCTCTCTCTCCCTCTCTCTCGGCACGTAAGAAAGGAAAGGAAGAGAAGCGGGAGTTGCATATTCGAGGGTTAACTCTCCCCCTCGAAGCCAATCCCGCGATCCCTGAAAAACTGCATTTTTAAGATCGTCCTTTACTCTCAAGGAAAGCAAAAAGCAACAGATCGCGTTTACGGGAGGAGTGGAAGACGAATGAGTAGGTCGCGGGCGAAGATGGTCTCGATCCTTTTAAAACTTAATAGAGCCTGTATATAAAAATATTTCTTGTTGAAATGTCTGTATTTTAAAATAAAATTTGGAAAAGGTTCCACTATAGGCTTTCTGTTTGGTCAGCCTTTTGCGTTCGCTTCACTTATTGAACAGCTAACCAACACATTCTATTCATTAGCTTATCCATAGCTTAAACTATGTTATCAGCAATTACTTGGTTTATCCTTTGTCACCTATAATACATAACACCCGATCGAGAGGAGAAGATAACTTTTGATGAATGTAAAGACGAGAGACAATTAATAGCACATCAGTAAATACCTGAACGTGTGTCGTAAAGTGATGACTAATAGCTATGTTTGTAATAGGTAGATTTTTCGAATGAATCCAGTCGGAACAAAACGTTTCTTTCCCATGCATTCTCATCTTGGCTCTTTTCTATGAGGTTATAACCAGGGTTGTTAAACGAAACCGAACCTAAAGAATAGCTTCGGTTCGAAACGAAACTATATATTTTCTCTTGCCATTTAGTTTCGGTTCGTAACGAAACTGTATGTTCCGTGATGGGTTTAGTTCCATTCTGGAACGGAATTGTTTAGTCGGAACGAAATATTTCGTTCCGGAACGGTTCCTTTTCTTGAATGGGTTCGGGTTCAAGTTGAGAGTTATTGGGAGATACGTTCAGTAGTTTCTTTCCATGCAAACTGCACCATTATTCTGGTAGTGGGGCGGAGAAGAGAGCAAGGTACTCGCATAGAGTAGTAGCCCATAAATCATACGTGACGCCTTAGGGGCTTAATTAGGCTTAATTTAATTCTTCTAATATTAGCCGTTTTAACACATTCAATATCTTCTTGGTTTTTTAGATCCATCCCCAATGGCCAACTGAAATTTCACTATTTTTTAAAATACCCTTTTTCCGGAAAAATTCGCAATAAATACAAACTAACCGATGAGCCAACTGACTAAAACTAAACTGAAGAGTCGGCTCCTAGGAGGAGCCAATGTGCGAAGCCGTCGCTTAACGGTACGGTTATTACGGAGCGGGAGATGCGTCGACTACGCGTCGACGCCGGTCGTCTGCAGGCGGTAGCAACCGTCGACGGCGGCATTGAATGTGTTAATGATATGGCGATTTTTCCGGGAACACCCATTTTCCGTCAGCGAGAAAAACAACTCCGTACGAGGTCGGCGTTCACTACTCACTGCGCACTCTACATCTTCCCGGTGGTGATATTAGGAACTAAGATCCCCCTCCTATCCCAGACCTCCCCTCTCGCATTCCCCCCTCGCCCTCTCCTCTCGCCGTTAGACGCGAGTAAAAACCATTGAAAACTGGCTGGAACCAAAGATGGATCGGTGTAGAAGGAGCCGGAACGAAACTATTTCATGTGCGAACCTGATCCGGAACGGTTCAGTATCGTTCCATCGACATTTCGTTCCGAAGATTTCGTTCCACTTTCGTTCCGGTTCCACTTTCGTTCCACGACTTTGGTTCCTTTTTCGGTCCTATCTGGAACCGTTCCTTTACAGTGGGTTCGGTTTCGTTTAACAACCCTGGTTATAACTCGTTTCTTAATTAGATAATTTAATCTGAAACTTACGTAAATCTATAATAACAAAGACGCAACTCAAGAATGGAAACGCAATAAATGTTTCACTTCCTTACTCAAATTAGTGAGAGAGAAACCACTGCTTCCCTTTTAATTCTTTAAAGCAAGGAATGTCAGCACGTGCCATTGCTTCCGACGTCATCATTCCCTTTTCTCTTTATCTCTCTCTCATCTCTCTTCGCTTCCACTTTCATTCTTCCTCTCACTCTGCGCAATTCTCTACCCACCCCCCCACCCCCCTTACACCACCCTCCCCCTTTTCCTTCACGTCATCTTTCTCTCCTCCTCCCCCCTTTTCCCTCCTCGCACTCATTCGCGCTCGCATATTCCCCCCCCCCCCCCCCCCCCCCCCCCAAACAGCCAATCATTTTCACCAACATCCAATTCTCATCCCATCACAGTCTATCTCATTTTAACATTTTTTATCTTCAGCATACTCTCTTCAGCGTTCACTTATATTCGTTCGCATTGTTATTTTTTGGTCCATTAGGGTTTAAATTAAATGCATATTATTGTTTCCTGCATACGCACAAACAACAGAAGGAATTAAAGCGCCCTTGCAACACTCGGACCAATTTCAAGCGCGCGCAAACAAAAATAACACTACCATGCATATTTAAAACACGAGTGTGACGTGCATACACGCGAGCGCGCGCGCATTTTAATGCGCGCACATCCAATGAACCTAACGGTAAATCGAGGAACCGAAGCGAGGTTATTCAAGTGGATAAAAATAGGTTTCTTCTTTTCATCTTCACTCATATAATTTAATTCCATGGATAATTTCAACAAATCTAGCGTTTATGTTTCACCGGATTATAAAGAATTTGGGGGGTGAAAGATGTTTTACTTTAAGCATTTGAGAAAATATTATGAATCATTATCTTCTCAGTGCAAGTGCGAATTCCCCCGTTGCTCGTTCGAGAGTGAGAGAAAGAGAACAAGAGACGGCGGACACAATGCAGTTGCAAGCGAGATAATTATACAGGGTTTGTCGTCGGTCGATTACGGGAGTCCATTGATATACGCCGCCCAAGAAAACTCCTTTTCTTCTCATGAATGCGACGGAGGGAGTGCGAGGAATCACCTCCTCGTCCGACTCTGAATAATTCCTCTCTTGAAGAGAGAAAGGGGGCATCGTTTCCAGGAGACCGAGAGGAATAAGAAAGCGACCGTCGTCATGGAGGAAATGCTCGCGGATAGCGGCAACCACGTTCCTTTAAAAAAATGGTGTTTTGCTAAAAAAATCAGCTTCTTTCTGTTCATATATTTCGAGTCCGAGTCAGAACGTGTAATTACAAACCGCCGAAATTTTTAAAATATGTTTTCCAACACTATTATGAACCTGTATTAGTTTTTTACTATCTCCATACGTAGTAATGGGAAAGTATTGTGATCACGAAAAAAATGACTTCGAGATTTCAACGGAGATACACGTTTTGAGGTCCCTAGAACACGTTTAAACTATTTTCGGAATGATTTATGTGTGTGGATGGATGGATGTGATTGTGGGCGCTCTAACTCAAAAAGTACTTGCCATATCGTTACCAAACTTCATATATAACACTTTAGCATGAGCACAAAGAACTGATTGGTTCTTGGATAATAACGGTGAACCGGAAGTCGAGGTTTATTCGAAACCCGATTCGGTTTTTGCGGTATTTCTCCGTTAAAACATCATTATTGTATATAAAATTCTACACAAATGTTATAGAGAAAGTAATTTTCTACAACTTTCATTTGAAACAATTTTCCATGGCAGTTCTTGTTTAGGAATTATTTATAAATAATCGGTTTTTTCGGTTTCCGTCAAATATCTCCTTAAAACGCCCATATTAGTAATCTTCGTGAGGATCAAGTTGTAAAGAATAATATTTCTTCCAGGTATTGTTTAAAACAAATTTTCGTAGAACCATCAATTTCGGAGATATTCAACTTTTTCGTAATTTCCAGGATACAGCGCCACTACCATGTAGCGGTAAATTCTGTAAAAATATTCAAAATATAATTTACGGCATTAAGGACGACTGTATTCTTTTACGATACGAAATGATAATTTTGACTCATAATGCTATTCATAATAATTTAAATATCTATACCCCAATTATGGAGAAAATCATGTGTTGGCCACATCAGATTTTTTAAAATCATATGCATATATTTATAAATAAGCGACATAAATGCTCCCTTATTTAGCATAACCACCAATTCAAATTGGAGGATTCATATACTCCTTGGCTACATTCGTCTCCAAATCGCTTTATATTACAATCACTTCAGATTCAATCATCATACTGTTGCTAGGAAAAGCATAAATATCAGAACGTTCATTAAATTTTATAACAGTATAATAACTAGGCAAATAGAGCTATTTACTATTGGCTCCGTTAATTAATGATTCCTGGTAAGAGTATAATGGTCGAATGAACTGGGATTCTAAACAACTAGAAGTATTAATTAATGCAACAAAAATACAGGAGGTAGAAGCTTCTTTTTACTTTCTCCATACGTAGTATAGGGAAAGTATTGTGATCACGAAAAAAATCGACCTCGAGATTTCAACGGAAATACACGTTTTGAGGTCCCTAGAACACGTTTAGACTATTTTCGGAATGATGTCTGTGTGTACGTGTGTATTTGATTGTGGGCGCTCTAACTCAAAACGTACTAGCCATATCCTTACCAAACTAAATTCCAAATATAACACTTTAGTATGGGCACAAAGAACTGATTAGTTTTTGGATATTAACGGTTAACCAGAAGTCGAGGTTTATTCGAAACCCGATTCGGTTTTTGCGGTATTTCTCCGTTAAAACATCGTTATTGTCTATAAAATTCTATACAAATGTTATAGAGAATGTAATTTCCTACAACTTTCATTTGAAACAATTTTCCGTAACAGTTGTTGTTTAGGAATTATTTATAAATAATAGGTTTTTTCGGTTTCCGTAAACGTCGTTACTGGTAATCTTCGTGAGGACCAATGTTGTAGAGAATAATATTTCTTCCAGGTTGTGTTTGAAACAAATTTTCGTAGAACCATCAATTTCGGAGATATTTAACTTTTTCGTAGTTTCCTGTATACAGCGCCACAACCATGTAGCGGTGAATTCTGTAAACATATTCAAAATATACCTAACTAGTATATAACCCGTCAAAAATGACGGAACAGCTTAAGGTATTATAAATGTTGTTTACCAAATTATCTCTAAGGCGATTTTGTCTATCATGATATCTTGCTCTACCAACAGCATGTCGTTCATTTCGTTCACATTCGTCTTCTAATTCCCTGGCTAATGCATGTTGTTCAGCGTCCACACGTCTTCTTTCCTCTGCTTGATCTTCGTCTTCATTGAGTAATCGAAGAGCAATTCGTTGACGTTCAATTCTCAATCTTTCTTGTCGCTGTGCACCGGTTTCATTCATGCGAGCAATTGAATGTCTGGCTGCATCAAGTTGCCGTCTTTGGTTCGCTTGTTCATCATTTTCTAAAATGCGAGCTATCGAATTTCTAGCAGCATTAAGCTCCCTTCTCTGAGTGGCATCAGCAGGAGATTCTCGTGATACACGATTAGCGAAACATTGACGTTCAGTTTCTAATCTGCGCTCTGATTACGACGTGCAGTAGCATTTGCCTGATTGATTGCTCTTCTTCGGGCTGCAGCTTGCTCTGGAGTTAGTTTTGCACTATATCGTGCCTGATATTCTCTGTTCATTCGTCTCTTTCTTTCTTCTGGTGTTTCTCGATCCATATTTCAGATCTAATGTTGAGTGACAGATTTCTATCACCAACAACTGAAAACATATAACAATAATGGAAAAAATATAAAACAATGAGGAAAGAGCCTGACCGTTTTCTGAATGCTCCTAGCAGTTATAAAAACCGCCGCAAGGTGGCAGCACCAAGCTAAGAGTTGAAATCTTATTTGCAAAGAAACAGGCAAAAAGACATAAACTGCCCCTCATCATTATTATTATTATTTGATTTATTGATTTACGGCAATAAGGACGACTGTATTATTTTACGGTACGAAATAATAATTTTACCTTATAATGCTATTCATAATAATTTAAATATCTATACCCCAAATATGGAGAAAGCCATGTGTCAGCCACATCAAATTTTTTGGAAGGATACTTATTTTAATTATTTCTTAACTCTCTAAATAAAATATAATGCCTTGAACATTTTACATTCAAGAAAGATGGCGTTATCTCTCTCCCTCCCTCCCTCTCTCTCCCTCCCCCACTCTCTCCCTCCTCCCTCTCTCTCCCTCCCATTCCTTCTCTCTCTGCCTCTACATTTCTTTCTCCTGCTCTCTACGAGGCAAGCACGTCGCTATGGTCGAATCCGGATGCTGCGGACGCACTAATTTACCCGCAGTGAATGGCGGGGTGAGAAAAAGGAAAGCCAGAATGCAGAAGTGAAAGGGAGGGAGAGAGAAATGGAAGAGGAGAGGCGAGAGGGGGGATGGGGAACGGAAGATGCAGTAAAATAAGGGAAAACAGAAGAAGAGAGACAAAGTAAGAGAAAATAGAAAGAGCGAGAGAGGGAATATAGAGAGAGAGAATAGAATGGATCTTCTTTCTCTCTCTTCTTTCCCGTTGTCCAGTCTCTATGCGTTTTTTTCTTCGCTTTAATTATTAATATCGGGGGAATTGTTTGGCGATAGAATGGACGCGGAAATTCGTCTTCTGAATAAAAAAAACGGAAATTCGATCCGCGGCGTCCGAATTTCGCTCTTCTCTTTTCCTCTCTAAAAATATAATAAATAAAAGAAGCCCTTTTTTCGGCGGTCGGAAAAAGCGGAGTGCATTGGAATAAGGGGAGAATGGCCGGAGACTCTGAATGAGAATTCTATTTCCGATTCTATTAGCGTAATTCTTATTCGGGACGCCATTGGAAATAATATATTCGCAAGTAAACGAGAATTGTCATTGACAATGGAGATTGCGCAGAAATTGATGTAATGCGGTTGGAGTCGATCCTTTCCCAAAAATTTCAAGAAGCGCTAATATAGCGACCATTTTAAAAGTAAAAACTGAACATTTATCTAAGCCGTAAACATTTAAAATTCAAAAACATTTCCTCACGTAAGCTACATTTACAGATTATAACGATGCATAACCCTTTAACATTTAATTAATGTGGAAAAACAATCATAAAAATGTCATTTGGCAGAAAATAGACGAAAAAAACGCAAAAAGTAAGAAAAATGTCTTTCATGGAACAAATATTTTTACAGCCACTTAAATAAATAAAACATCGACGGCATAAATAGAAATGCGCCAATGAAATGTTTATCAAAGACTTCATATCATGAGAGGGTCAAATTCAAAGAGAAACCTTTAATTTTATGCTTAAACGTAAATCTTTCTCCGAGAGAACACGATTAAATAACGTTTCCAATACATTATTTTCAACTTTGGAATGTTTTAAACATCGGCCTAAATTACTTCTTACTGCACGGAATTCTAAAATTTGTCGTGGTTGAATACGCAACCGTCTGCTAATCACTGAATGTCCCGCTCTTTGCAATAAAATATCGATTTCCTGTTTCCTGAACTATTTAATGTTTCCTTTGGTTCCAATATTAGACCTGATTTGAACGGCACCTCGTCTTGGGGTTTTATTTTGTCGCCGTAGAGGCCGCACCTAAGTCGTAGCCATGTTGGCTACTTCAAGGAACGCCCCCTTAAGAGCATTTCTCAAAAGAGAGGTCAGGAACGGAGTATCTCCCGCTGAAAAGTGAACGAGCGAGCGCATATCAGCAGCCGCTACTGTCGCTTCAAGGTGGAAATAAATTACTCAATTAAAATTCCTAAATAAAATTTCAGCAAGTTTTGGTTAGGCTACTTGGGCTTGTGCGCGCATATCCGGTGGTTTTTTATGAATAATAACACACCATCTCCGTTGGAGACCATTGCTCGTCGTCAAATAATTACTCAAAACTTCGTCAAACTCATAAATCTGAACACTTTCTTGAGGCGAGACGTCTTATCATCTGATACGTCTGGATTTTTTTTACAGTCTACGAATAACATTACCCTAATTATGTTTCAAAAGTCAATAGAAGATAATACACGACGTTAGATGATCTCGCGTTTGTTATTCTAAAGCAGATTAATGTGCAAATTTACTTAATTTTTTCCAAGAGTTATTCGCATTTTCATGAGAAAAATACCAGCTTTATTTTATTCTGCATTAAAAACGAACGGTGAAACGAAAATATTTGAAAGATCGCCAACTAATTTTTTCTTCTTTTAGTTCATTGCATATCGCTCCAATTCTCCTTTTCTATTTAATCAACAACCATAAAACCCCCTTTGAATTCCTACCAATCTCCAATTCACTCATCATCTCTCGAGAAATGTCCATTTCCTTTCCCCTCAAATCGCATTTAGTTAGTTAATGTAACCACATATGTAGCTTTCTATTTCTCTCTCTCTCTCTGATCTTTTGAATTTCAGATATGAAATTTGTTCACTTTTATGCAAACCACATTTTAATTTCATTTGACATTTCAATGAAATGGTAATATTATTTCCATTTACGCTGCAAAATCGTCTCCTTAAAAAGAAATAGCATCGTTCGCTGGTATCGATTCGAATTTCCAATTTCTAAGATTCGACAAATGACCCAAACTCGACTTCAATAATTACGATCGGAGGATAAAGCGATTACCCCGAAAGGCAATTCGCACAAGCAAACAAAACACAAACGCGCGCACCGCGTCTCCCTTTCTCCATTCTACCTCCTTCCTTCTCCTAACCCCTCTTTCCCCCCTCTCCTCCATCTCGCATCGCTGGATCGGTAAATACAGAGGGCGAAAGTGAGAGAGGGTCACGCCGCGCCCCCCTCCTCTCCCTATCCGACCCTCCCCCCAACACTTCCCTCCGCCCCTCTTGCAGCGGAATCCACCAGGTGAGAGAGAGAGAGAGTTTCGATTGCGGAGACCCATCGACCTGACTCTCCGATCCAGAACACACTTGCGAGCACTTCGGTGACTGCGAAAAAGGAGCGGGAGATGCGCCTGCCACCTGGCGGGAGGAATCTCGTCGAATCACACGACATGGTCATCAAGGCGCCCATCTACCTCATCACCTTCGCCGTCCTTCCGCCATTTCTTCGACAGCGATTCCTGTTCGGATCATCTCTAACCTTAATTTCCGCCAAAACCTTTTCAGATTGCAATTTCTCTCTCTCTCTTTCTTTCTTTCGTGGAAGGAATGTCTAGTCTCAATCACGCCCAAATAAAGACACAAATCTATCTGTTCATCCTTCGATCTTTTCTTTTTCTCCAGTTAACCTACACATGTCCTCCAATCGATGCCGTCACATCTCCACTCCATCTTGTTTTCTGCCATTTTCTGTTAAACCAGTGTTTTTAAAATCCTTTGCTTCAGTGGCAGGATCTTTCTCCTCCCTGCGATCTCCCAAACAACGAAAAACTTCTGAGTGTATTTCACAAAGAGGCCACATTTTTCACAAACTCTCGACAGAAAATTGATTTTTAGAAGTAATCAATGTATAAAATAATATCCAATTATTTTACTGAAATGCGTGGGATTCGGTAAATAAATACATTTAATATATCAGGGAAATGTGATCGCAAGATATTAACTAGTTAAAAATGACGGCTGGGCATGAATGCAGCATTACATTAACATTAAAAGAGCCCCACACGAAGATCTTAGCTAAGCATTAATATATACAAAAACTCGAAGCTCAATGTCAACGATTAATGAACACTACATAACATTATTGCTCGTTAGAATTTACGCGAAGGAATGAACGGTGCCTTAGTTAATTATTAAAAGAAAGTTAACCGTTAGAATAGTGTGTACATTATCGTACACACTACTGTTGAAAATTTTTCGTTTTAATGCATTTAAAATCAAATTTAAAGAAAATTCGGTGCTTATTTGGGTTTCCATGGCTGAAAAACACACTTCTTTCATTTTAGAGTCAATTTTCGAGGATGTGTCTCCATTATAACTATTTTTAGAATGCAAACGAAAAATAAATTACAGTTATTCGTCTGTTAATCACGTTGAGAAAATAAAACCTTTTAGAAGCAAACTAAGGATCTTATTGTTACCTGAAAGTGAACGCACCGAGCATCTGGCAAGAAATTCATTGAAATCGAACTGACCCCTCTTGGGTCATTACAGTAATGACTCCTAAAATATAACACAGAATGATAAAATGAGATTGACTTTTGTTATAATAGGTATGAGTTTAAATAATTCAACATTATCAAATACGGAAGCGGTCTCACATGACATTATTCACTCCAATCAGATCGTCATCCTTGTCCAAGGGATGAGTAAAAATGAATATAGTACGAAGAAAATTGTATACCTACATGCTTCATTATATATACCTTTCCACGTTTCCTAGAAGACTGTGAATGCTGCAGGAAGGACAAAGACTCGTTTATCAGGGCGGAAGGTGATTCAGCCAAGTCTAACAGCATCGATCTCCTGCGCACTCCGGCAGTCGAAAGAAGCAACTGATTTAGAACACGTTTTCGTTGTATGGAACCCTTCGGTTAGGTGGGTCTTTTCAAAGAAAAGGGTTTCTGAGGAAATGAGAGAGGTGGATGGAGAAAGGAACGCCGTTCGCTGTGATACGCAATTGCGATAGTAGGGTTTTGTTGCGAGATTTTCTATCGAGAGGTATGTTTGGCTTTTCAATGCCAATCGAGTGGCCTTCGCGTTGCGTCGCTCTGACACTACCGTCCAATTTCACGAAGTTCTATTCCAGTGCCGTTTTACCGCTAAAAAGGGGGAAAACGTAGAGGATATTCAACTAATGGTCATAAAAGTGGATTTCGTAAGAAAATTTGGAAACGCGTGCCACAGATTCGGCATTTCTAATTTTATGAAGAATATGATGAAAATGCCTCGCGATTTACCGTCGGCTATTAATTCTTTCATCATTTCTTCGTTTCTCGTTTCTGGAATATAAATTAATATATTTGTGTTTTTGTCATTTTAAATATAATATTTTGAGCGGTTCCAAATTTTCTTCAAAAGTAAATACGTCCTCATGGTTTGCAACATTTTTGAAGTCTTATTCCCTCAAAATCATCACAATTTCAAGTTAAAGTTCAATAGACACGTACGAGGTGTGTTCAAAAGTTTCCAAATGATCGTGCAGAGTGCCACCCGTAGTTCAGTTTAAGAAATTGTAATGCTTCGAGTTACGCCAGCATGCGTTTCCCTGAAGGTGTATTTTTATTCGGTGTCGATACTGAAACATTCCACAAAGTGGAAATTATATTGTTTGCCTTATACAACTTCGAAAGAATGTTTCAGAAATTATATCAGGCTGTTACCCGATTTCCTTGCAACAAGATGATTTTATTTACATCCTCCTCATCACATCGCCGCATCGATCTTCTACTATCCATAAAGTGACCAGACGTACTGATTTTATCAGTACAGTACTGATTTTAGAGATTGTGTACTGATTTCAAATATGTACTGAATTATAAAGTTGTACTGATTGTAAAAGAAGAAAAAATCTATAATTATTTAGTTCATTTACTGTGGGATTGACGGTTGAGATGGCTCGGGTGCGATGTTGCCAGGATATGTAAAGAGGACTTGCGGCAACGCTGTGTAGTTCCCCCTAGCAAACATTACCTCCCCTCCACCTATGATTGGCTGTGAGGGAGGGGAGTTTTCCAGTCTTTCCTTCCAAACCCCCACCCCTTCTCTACAACTATAAGTCTCAATTCCAAAGTAATGTCGCCCAGACAATAATAGTTATGGTTGTTTATGTCATGTGAGTAGTATAATATTTTAATGCTGTTTAGTAAAGTAACATTATTCTCAGAATAGATTATTAATATTATTATTTAATTATATTTAAAGATCCTGCCATAAATAGAAGAAAAAACAAATTTTCTGATCGACTTCAGCAAGAGTATCAAATATATATAACAATAATGTTATATACCTATGTATACTGTATAAAATTTCAATATATATGAAGTATTATATCGAAATGTAGTTTTCTTTCATGAATATAAGAAATATTAAAAAATGTACTGATTTTACATCTAGAAAATCATGTAGTTTTCTTTCATGAATATAAAAAATAAAAATGTACTGATTTGGCATCTAGAAAACCTGGTCACTTTAACTATCCATCCTCGCGTTCTCAATCCATAAAGCATTTTTTCTCCTTTTCCTTCCATTCAACGCATCTTTTTTCTTCCTTCAAAGCATTTTCTTTCTTCCTTTTTATCTGCTGAGTCTTTTCGTATCCTCTTCAAGTGACCGATCGTCCAGAGTGAGGGAGAGAGCGAGAAATTGTGAGAAAAGAGGGAGCGAGAGAGAGGGAGGGGAGATAGGGGGCAGATAAAGGGAGAGGGAGGGAGGAGAGAGAGGGGGGAGAGAGAGGGAAGGAGAAAGGAAGGGAGAGGGGAGACAAAGAGGGACCGACAGAGAGAGTTGAAGTCGAATTGTTCGCATGAAGAGAGTTGGGTCTTCATCGCACCGATGGATGTTAAATGTAAGTGGTGATGCGGTCGAGGACAGGGAGAAGAGAGAGATACAAGGGAGGGAGTCAGTGGAGCCTCAGGGACTGCGTGTCAAGGAGATAAACGAGAGGGTAGGAGAGAATACGATTTTGAGAGAGATTATTCGCCAGTCGAACAGGAATGTGCATGTGGCACACACGCACTGGCATAACACACACACACAAACTCGGGTCGGAAACGAAAGTAAGGTAGGAGAGCCAAGGTAGAATCGAAGAGGGTTCTGGGTAGAAAAGGAAGCGGGGAAGAACGCCCTTACAATGGTATCCTCCCAGGAAACCCTTTCTCAGCAAGGCTCTTATTCTGTCCTATGCTCCCTCTCGCTCTCTCTCTCCCTCTCTCTCTCCCTCTCTCTCTCCCCCTCTCTCTCTCCCCCTCTCTCTCTCTCTCTATCCTCTCTTCTTCACAACAACGCATGTTTCTTCCTCCCCGACCTCTTCTCCAAATTCGTTCAACGCCCAGCCTTCCCCGTCCGATTCTCTTCTCCTTTGTATCTCCCATTCATCTCACGCGACCGTAAAATACGAACGGTCAAAGGTTTAACCATTTCGGCTCAGGTTTCCTTTACTCAAAAGAATTCCACTTTCACAAATAAAAATTTTCAAACATTAAAATTTTTTTTCACCATCGCCCATTTCCTTTGCCCTTTTTACTTTCTCCATACGTAGTAATGGGAAAGTATTGTGTTCACGAAAAAAATCGACTTCAAGATTTCAACGGAAATACACGTTTTGAGGTCCCTAGAACACGTTTAAACTATTTTCGGAATGATGTCTGTGTGTACGTGTGTATTTGATTGTGGGCGCTCTAACTCAAAACGTACTTGCCATATCGTTACTAAATTCCAAATATAACACTTTAGTATGGGCACAAAGAACTGATTAGTTTTTGGATATTAACGATTAACCAGAAGTCGAGGTTTATTCGAAACCCGATTCGGTTTTTGCGGTATTTCTCCGTTAAAACATCGTTATTGTATATAAAATTCTATACAAATGTTATAGGGAATGTAATTTCCTACAACTTTCATTTGAAACAATTTTCCGTAACAGTTATTGTTTAGGAATTATTTATAAATAATAGGTTTTTTCGGTTTCCGTCAAATATCTCCCTAAAAACGTCGTTATTGGTAATCTTCGTGAGGACCAATGTTGTAGAGAATAATATTTCTTCCAGGTTTTGTTTGAAACAAATTTTCGTAGAGCCATCAATTTCGGAGATATTCAACTTTTTCGTAATTTCCAGTATACAGCGCCACCACCATGTAGCGGTGAATTCTGTAAACATATTCAAAATATAATTTAGGCAATAAGGACGACTGTATTCTTTTACGATACGAAATGATAATTTTGCCTCATAATGCTATCCATAATAATTTAAATATCTATAGGCAAATATGGAGAAAGTCATGTGTTGGTCACATCAGATTTTTTGTGTAAGTGAATAAATTTGATCATCTCTTTATCAGATTCACATCTCGTAGGTTACGTGTTTTGGATGGGGCAAAATGGCCATTTAAAAGCGAATGCGGCAACTCATGGAAGGTTAACTTCGGCAAAGGAACGGGATTTAACGTACCGTATTTTACTATCATGTGGGAATGCTAATGTGTTAGAAAATTGAACAAAAAGGCGTAAAGAGTACCGGTTTATTAAAGTAAATAGAATAATATATGGATTGTACACATTTACGATACAATATCTCGTTAGAGTAAAATTGATTAAACAGCCTAATATTTGCAAAAATCCATCTCAATATTGTTTTATTTGCGGAATCTGTGCAGAATTTTATTAATCTAGGGTAGCTAAATGTTTATTTTATGCGCCACTGCAAATGTCATCAATGCTACTGTTTCCGAATCACGTCTAGTGCAATTTACGATTAATGATGGAAAAGTGCAAACAAAAAGAGAAAGGGCGGCGATTGGATGCGGGATATGTGACGGTAGTCGCGAATAGGGACTACAATAGTGTTATTATAATAAAATAAGGAAAGTGTATTTCGTTAAAGACGCCAGTAATGGACATTAAGCACACTATGTCAGAATATCATATGCATGTTTAATATAGAGAAAGTATTGTTCTCGTGGAAAAATCGAATTCGAGATTTCAAAGGAAATATGTAAACGTTTTAAGGTCTCCTGAGCACAATTTCACAATTTTCTCGATTATTTCTGTGTGTATGTCTGTATCCGTATCTGTTTGATAGGAATTCTGTTTGCACTCAAAAACTACTTATCAGATCAGTACAAAACTTTATATTTAAGGTTATAAATGGAAAATCAAGGTCTGGTTTGATTTTGGCTAGAATAAATCAACAAAAATTGGAGATTTACTCACATCATTTCCACGTTTTTTTAAAAGGACTTCATTAATGTGAATATTTGTCATTATCAAAGTTGTAGACAGTATAATTTATGCAAGTTTTGTTAGAAAAAGGTTTTTATAAAACAGAGGTATTTCGATTAACCGTCCAAACGTGTTCCGTACATTGAATGTCGCTATGTGACAGCTTTGTTTCCGTTGCCTTGATAACATTTTCGAATGTTATCAAAGTGAAGCCAATACTGCCAACGGAATTCAATATTTCGGCATCCATAGCAACAAATAATTTTGTTTACTTATTTTTCATTATGAAAAGTGATTCCAAGTACATATTTTTCATTGTGAAAATTATTCAAAGAATTTAAAAATTATTCACGGGTGCAATTGCTGATAGTTATTCTAGAGCAGTGGTTCTCAACCGGGATGACATGAGACCCCAGAGTTCAGAGTTCTGGCATATAAACATAAGTAAAACCAGGGGAATAAACACTTGTACTTATTTAAAAGTCAAAATTTTATCTTTATGTGATAGTGGAAAGACCAATTTATCTTTAAAGGTGACTTAAAGGTAATGGAACTGTAAACGGGGTGACGCATAACGGAATGAGCTGAACTGACGCAGACAATAAAAGGCTGAGAATCACTGTTCTAGAGAAAGATGTTGTCGAGAGCTACCTGTAGGCGCTTTTGAAATCATATCCGTTACTCTGCATGGATAAATTCATCAGATTTTTGTTCTGTCAGAAAATGTGTAATATCGCAACATCCACTTCATTATTCGATTTTAAAGCAACAAACAAACAATATTTCCTTTTTGCAAATAACAATTACAAGTCCTCGATATCAGAATATTTTCATTTTACATAAGGTCACAGCAAAGTTAAATTGCTTTTTCAAAATTATTTACGCCGAAGTCATGCGGAGCAGATTTTGTTTGGCAGTTATAAAGTTCGAGGAATTACATTGCCGGAGAACCTGGAACAAGTTTACGAAGAGAAAAAAAGCGATCGACGCTCAGGTTGCTCTTAAGAGCCACGGGTATATAGAACCGGAGCGGGCTCAAACCCTTGAATGGAATTAAATATCCAGTTTAAAATTCAATCTGTTAGAGATGAATGCATTCTTGACCTTGCTTGAAAGATTAGAGAAGAGGAACTGTATGGACGGAGAAGGGGGAGCACATTCGCTATAGAGAGCAGAGCTGTATAGATGAGTACCCGAAGTATAAACGCATTGTTTAATTAATAGGGAAATATGTGATATTTGATGGATTAAGACGATGGATTTATGAAGAGAAGGAGAAGACTATTGAGAGGGAAATAAAAAATGGATGTATAGCTAATATGGATGGATTCGTATTTGCAGGGATTGAAGAAAGTCTGAATAAAATAATAAACACCATATTGCACAATCGTGTCATAATAGTTCCAATAGATCTCATCTCATTTCCTGGAAATTAAAAAAAACACCTCAACCCTACGAATCGAAACTGACGACTTTTGGTTATTTTTTGGAATTCGTTAATTATTACCCGCAGAATTCCTTATTGTAAATTCGAAAAATTTCCGTAATTGTACGAAGAAAAAAATATTTAAAGTTCTACTGGAACAAAATCTTTTTGCTCCCAATTAAAGCAAAGAGTGTCTCATTCTAAATCCCAGAAATCGAGAATTTATTTTTTTGATCAGTGAATTATCTCTGAAATCCCGTTAAGCACTTAAGACCCTTCACAGCGATTGGCTTTAGCTCACATCAGTGGGATCAGACGATATGAGTTACCATTACAATTGATCTCCAACGATGAACAAGATATAATCCAATGGCTTTAAAAAACAAATTAGGAATTCGATAATATCAACAAATATTTCGGTTGCTGTTTGAATAGTTAAAAACGAACAATCAAGTATCAAGGGCATCAAACTCATCTTCTCGATGTGAAAATTTTATCGAAATTTTTTTAATAAAGCGAGAACTAAATTTCATAAAAATTCATTATTATATTTTTATCAACTCTTTAATTCATACAGTTTAACAAATCAATCAAATTGAAAACGTGAAAAAAGGTATCAGTTAGATATTATGGAGAAGTTATGAGGCGTTAATGGAAAGGGGCTATTAGTTATATTGCGGAAATATAACATTTTTACTGCAAAGGTACTTTATTCTTAATAAAAAAATTATTTGCAAATTATTAATTCAAAATTAAAAATTCGATGAATATTTTTCTCTTCATTTCTTTAACACTGAGTGCCGATTTAGAGTCTAAGTTTTAGATTAAAATAAACAAAGGTCTTCGATTAAAAAAATTTCATTCGAATATTTTTTTATAAACCTTGCTCCTGATAAAATTAAAACACCTCTGAGCTTCCTGCTCCGGCCATGCATTTAAACTCCTACTCCACGGATTGGAGAACGCCCTTTATAAGTCATACGTCTCTCACATATTGTCACTGCTTCGACTAGAGACATGCGAAATTATGAGAACATTTCTCTTTCTATTGATCATTTCCATCATCTCTGGAGACCATGAAAACGAAAATTCACGTTCCAGCAACAACGGGGAATTTGTAATTGCCCGTGGCATATGAATCTCCGTTGTAGGGAAGTGCACCCGCGAAGCGGATATGGTTCGCCCTTCCGAGAAATGGAAACGACGGCTTCGCTCGGTTAAAGAGATACGTCAGCTGCAATTACGTTCGCCCCTCCGCGCCTTCTTCCGTCGCTCGAGTCGATACCTCTCGACCCCGCTCACTCACCTCTCCCCCTTCTCAGTTCCTCCCCCATCTCCCTCCATCCTTCGCCCATCTCATTCCCCGCCCCATCTATCGCTCCCCATTACGACCCCCGTCCGTCTATCTCTCTCTCTCCCCTCTCCCTCTCTCTCCCCCTCCCTCCCTCTCTCTTTCTCTCTTCCTCTTATATCCTTATCCACTTATCTATCCCCTTTACTCTTCCAGTTGCAGTTTTCAACTGTTTATGTTATAGAAAAAGTAGTTATGTTCGAATAAAAAATCAGAATAGTAAATATAAAATGTATATCTTGCACAGCGGCAAGAAAAGAATTTCGCAAAATAAAATATTAACTATTTTATTTCGTTAGTCCTATGAATTCATCGAAAATAGATTTATCGAGCTCGCTTTGTCTGAAATCGATTACATTTTATAATACACAAAATAATTTCGTTTGAAATAATTTTCTCTGTGCCTTAGCTCAGTGCCGAATTGGGAAGATACTTTATAATGCCTATTTTTATATCCCAAACCGCAGAAGTTCTGAGTAATTACTGTTTGTGAGATGGACAATTCATGGAAAATCCACAATCACAAAAACATGCCAGTACCATTTTCTCCCTCTTTTCTTCTTCCACTCACTTCAACATCCTCGGCAGTTTTCTGATTTGATGATGATATCGTAGCATTGAAACACATCCAAACTTTCAAATTAAAAGAGGATTTCTACAGTATTGTTTATTATCCATCGCTCGGAAAGAATATGAAGGTAAAATTTATACTCGGAATTCCCAGTCCATCAAAAATTTTAACAATTAATTAAAGCTAGAATGGCCAAATCTAAACAGCAGCTTTAATTTCTGAGAAGCACTCTTTATGAAATCATGGAAATTACAAGTGGTTACATGTAATTTTCGAAAACCTTTCAATCAATTCCAAAGTGGATTTCCATTAACGAAGCAGCGAAACTTAGCTTTTCATTGGAATTTATTATCTCTGCGGAACGCAAAACTCCGATTTCGCAGAGCTTTATCAAAATTATAACAACCCGGATGCACCCTTCCCGTCAAACTAAAAATCGCCCAAACATAGCTTAGAAAAAATTATCGCTGAGGATTTTTAATGGTATTCCGAGTCCAAATTAGAGAAATCTAATTTTATTTGTGACCTCTTGCATTGGTGAAAGTTGTGAAAGATTCCAAAGTATTCCATTCAGCATATTTTGTGTTAATTTTTCAAGGAAGTTAAATGTAGAAACTGCTTCCTTAATCGAAGGAATGTTAACAGGCGATTCAATAATTTGAAAACTCCAGCAGAGAAAATCCATTTTTTTAAATACATGCCCAGAGGGAAATTCATTTCCTTTTGTGAAAGGAATAGCTAATAAAAT
Source organism: Uropetala carovei (assembly GCA_036926305.1). Classification (NCBI taxonomy): domain Eukaryota; kingdom Metazoa; phylum Arthropoda; class Insecta; order Odonata; family Petaluridae; genus Uropetala; species Uropetala carovei. The sequence continues at coordinate 18,023 of JAXCHB010000267.1, read as the reverse complement.
ATTAATATCTTCTGAATTTAACCCTAAATTCCAGATTGAAATTTCTTTCCAGTAAACTTAACCTAAAATAAAAACTTCTTTCGGTTTAAGGACTTTATTGAATCAAATATTTTTTTAAATATCATCCCATCCAAAATGCTTTAACGAAAAATATTCTTTTTGGTATCAGTATCGTTTCCCGTACGCTCAATAGCACTATTCATTAAATAAATTATTTTCGTTTATTTTATGACATTTATAAACATTGTTAGTTTCAAAATTAATTAATGAGATAATAACTGGACATACTAGTAAAAAGGTTAACAAAAGAAAAACACCAGTCGAACAAAATAGTTACAAAAATAAACTCTCACATAAAGTCAATTAAAGTTAAGACAATGATGTACATAAATTAATGCTGGAAGCAGAAGGACCGAACACAAGTTAATCTCAAATGAAAAATATTGACAAATTAAAAAAAAGAAAAGGCATGCGTACTTCAATCAAGTCATGGTCGTCTTACGGTTGTAGCATTTTGGAGCTGCCTAGGTTATCATTGTGCAATTTAAAATAACACCAGATGAATCTTTGCAGAAAACATTTCCTTTATAACCACAGCAGTTATGCCTTTACACATAATAGTAGTTATAAATACCATCAACCCTTCCATTGTTCACCAAATATCAAGTTACGTGCATTAGAACAACATATACAAATCTCACCGCAGCAGTAGAAGTTTCTCTTTTACATAAATATCTTCCGTCTAAAGTGGATTTACTAGAGGAAGGACGGGATGGCGAGGCGGACAAAAAATAACAACCGACGAAAAAGAAATTTCCTTAAAGAATACAGCAAAGCTTCTACCATTTTCGGAAAATGTGCGCATGCACTTGTTGTTATGGCGCCCGTGAGGAGTTGGATGAGGCGCAACTTTGGCTGTCACTCACAGACGAGAACGCGCTCCTTTCCACTCCGGAGTTTCTCGGAGGGCGCTCGCTAGCCCACCTGCTCCGGAGGGAGGGAGAGAGAGAGTTTATTTTATTATCCAAACGCTCGTTTCAGCGATTATCCCTAGTCACTTCATTAAATTTTATCCCTCGGACGAATTTTCAAAAATAATAAATATGGCATGATCAAAGGAATCTGACGCACAAATCGATTATAAAATCTAGAAAGGACAGAGGCCAACGGGAGTGGAAATTATTTGAGATGGTTTAGGGAGCATTTTCTCATAAAAAATCAACGGGCGCTTAAAAGCCCACAAAACCGCAATATAAATAAAGCGGTTAATAGTAGTTTCGACAAAATAGCAGCCGTATTCGCTGTTTTTTCTAAATGGACTAAATACGACTCTTTTGGAGGCGAATTCAGCATCTAGTTTTATCAAAGATTTTTTTAGCTATTTTTTGGAATATATAATCTAAAATCGTTTAATTAACTCTCATGGCTGTCACTTCACATCTGGTTTGAAATCATAAACTCGTTTCCTATTGGTTGTTGAAGTATGAAAAACAATAGGATCCAAAATATTTGTTCTTACGCTTTCCTTTGTCAAGAAAACAAGAAAACCCTTTCACCCGTAAAATTTATTGGGGCTATTTGGACGTCTCTGGATTTTCAATTGGATTTCAGCCATAAGGTGAGCTCAGTAATCAGTTTTTAGTGATTCGTTTCATTTTCTTGGAAATGACATGATCTAGAGAGAGGATGGCAATTTCAGCTGTCCTCCGAGGTTTTAATCACTTTTGTCGGCGTCAATCCAGGATAAATGGCGACATTCGTCGCAGAATTAAATCGATGGCTGGAATAGTTGGTTCTAACATTCGCGTAAACACGTTTACAGCCTCGTAACGTGCGAAATGGTGTTCCAACCCGCAGACACAGTTCCGAATAGAATCGAAAAGGAAGGCGTTTGTCGTTCGAAGAAGAGACCAAGCCGAGTTAGATTAAAATTGTCTATTTCCGTGTATAACGCATTCTAAGCTGCAATAAAGCAAAACATTTTGCAGATTGATTTGATCTTAACAACAGCAGCTTGGTTGTATCCAAGGATCGTGCTGTACTTTTAAAATGTTTTTTTCTGACACAATTAGTGGCTAACAACTACTAAATGTAAACAGAATAAAATGTCGGAATTTATTTTGGCCAGCATAAGCTGCCAATTCATGCTTGCCAAGCAAGCACGCCCATTTACATGGAAAGAAAGCGATAGTGTATCAAGAGAAAAAACAAATGCATAAATAAATGGGAACGGAGCCAATATTGACTTATGAGTATGGCAGAGGGTTATTTTCCAAAGGAAGAAATCGTCATAAAGATCAAGTAAACTTTATTTTATTCAATCCTCATTATATCTTTGCTCTTCTCTATGTTCGTAAACAAACCACTATGCAATGAACGGAATCTTACATCCTTATGCCTAAGAGGAACACATTTTCTCCTTCGCGTGAATGAGTGCAACATTATTCGATGAGATCAATTTGATTCCTATTGACACAGTAATAAGTAACATTGGTAATCATTCCGATATTTAGTGTCTACTAGTTGCGTTTCATGTTAAGTTAGTTTTTTGAAGACAAGATCCCAAATAAGTTGATAATTTCGAATGTCTGAGCAACCAATCAATAAATAATAAGAACCGTTTATGTGCTTGGAAATTTATGTTTTGGCGCCAATGTCTGTGTACCTATGTTATATACGGAAAAGTGGATTTATAAAAATTTAACAATCAGTTAAATGTAATAGAAATTCGAATATAATATTAGTTGTTCTTTTGTTACACTTTTTTATTTAAACGTACAATGAGGATGACAGTCATTGTTTTACGGAAAAAGCTGACGTAGTTACCGCAATGAAAACCCATAAAAGTCCATACGAGTGTCTAGTCACTTTTTTATACTTTTCGTGTTTAATTATGGCTCCAAAATATATATTTCCCTTTCTCATCTAATCTAATCTAACAGACGTCATAACAACCAAATTTCACATTTTAAACATGAAAAGGACAATCTTTAAATCGCATAACATAGCATTCGTATTTATACGCTTTCCAAAACTCTAAATTAAACCAAAACCTCAAAACTTTGTTCACCACAGTGAAATCCGCTTTGAAATATATCGTATGCGAACGAATACATGCGACGCAAATAAACGCTCCTTGCTGACGGATTAGTTAGGTCGCGTGGAAAATGGGATATTTGGTAGTTTAAAATAACGGAGGGAATTAGTTTGGTTGTATTTGATTTGAAAAATCTGACGAGAAATCCGAATAGTTAAAACACGCTGATTAACACATTTTTCAGAGTTCGTATTATTAATTCAAACAATGTTAATATTTCCGTGAATGCGTTTTTCAAAATTATATTTAACTTTTAATGGACATGCTACGTGAGCCTGAGATTTAACAAGGACAAACAAACACGACCATGCTCTCGGAAGGATTCGAACCTGCGACCCTAGAATTGGGAGGCAGGCACGCTAAACACCCCTCTAAAGAAACAGTAAAAATGAGGTAAAAATGATTAGCCAGAAAATAAGGAAGGAAAAGGAAATTGTAGAATACTGCGTAGGTAACTGCATCTGTGAATCAGCATTATTCTACGAGATTAGCTGGGAACGGTGAAGTTGAATAAATAATTTATAAAGGGGCTTCCACTTAACCAAAAATGTTTTAATTTAAATTTTTACATCACTCAGCATAAAAATGATGAGTACTAGCACGAAAGGACGAGTAAAAACTAAGGTATTAAATATTCAGGTTTTTTAATAACTATTATATAATTTGTAAATTAAGAATTCTATCGGCGATTACTTTCAACTAATAACATTTCTCTGAAAAATCCCTTTTTTCATTGTACGTTATCCATAAGAGAAAATTGTTATTTAATTACTTTATATTTATTTTCAAAATCTCGGATAAAATATTAGTGATATTACGTGCTCATAATTGATCTAAATTTGATCCACGTAGCTATTTTACGTAGGTTAACAATGAAAAAATTATTGCGTTTAAAACATTCAAGCAAGGAAAGTGATTTGATCAATAATTCAAGCATTACGCCGTAATGAAAATGCCCATGATAATTCTGCGATGACATATTTTGAATGAAAAGCGAACCGTCTAAAATCAGTTGTCGGCATCGAAGTTACATTTTCGAATCTTTAAATTCATACGAGCTCGGCCTCATTTAGGGCTAACCAATGCCCCCAGCTCTTCAGGACAACCGCATACGCCGAACCCATGTGGTTCCAATCTATTCCACCAAGGAATCGAGACCTATATTCCGTCTACCTTCAACACAGCTCCTAAAGCTCTCCTACCTGCACCCCCACCCTTCTCACGGCGTATCTCCTTTAGCCAAGCCCCGTTCCTTTCTTTCTTTCTCCCACTCCCACTCCCTCCCCCTCCCTCCCTCCCTCTCTCTCTCCCTCCCTCCCTCCCTCTCTCTCTCCCTCCCTCCCTCCCTCCCTCCCTCCCTCCCTCTCTCTCTCTCTCTCTCTCTCTCTCTCTCCCTCCCGCCCCCCCCTCTCTCCCTCCCGCCCCCTCTCTCTCTCCCCCCCCTCTCTCTCTCCCTCCCTCCCTCTCCCTCCCTCCCCCTCTCCCCTCCCCCTCTCTCTCTTCACACCCTTCAGCAATTACCTCCTACTTTCTCCATCCTTACCTTCTTCCTCTCACTCTCTCCCCCTTTCCTTCTCTCATTCCGCTCGACTACTTTATCATTGATTCTTTTGAAAAATGTTTACTCACACTCCAATTAAATATTAGCAATACCGAACAGAGGCAACTTTTACATATATTCTAGAGCAAGTACTATACCTGACATAATACGGTTAGTGCGATTCGATTTTATAGCCACTACAGACTCATTGTCAGACAAAACTCGTAAAGAGAGACAGATGTAGGGGCCAGGACAGATATGAAAACTTTGACAATTTAGATAATTTTACGATACGAGAGAAGCGATTTTTAAATCTTAATTATGAACGGATAATTGCCTTAAAATAAATAAAAATGTTTAGAAAAAAGATAGGAATAATAGTGGAATAAATTCGTTGCCTGGCATTTGTCGAGCCCTGATAATTGGTAAATGATTATGGAGGTCATTACTTAGTAGTTATATTGATAAATAATCGGGTAATACAACTAAGAGGGCCGAAATTTCTCTCCCTCACTTGTGTCGTCTCTATTTTTTCTTTGAAACCCTTGATGTGGCGCAGCAGCTCAGGCCCAGTTCCCACATGATGTTTTTCGACTCATCCTTTTCCGCATTACAACTACGTGAGAAATAAAGGTTACTCTTCGATATGATTCATGACACCCTAGTAAGAGTCACTTATAATTTACATTTGCAATAAATTTCAATTTGATGACATCAGCGCTACATAAACTTATTGACAAGTATTACGCAGTCGTTGACGTTTTCTTCAATCTATAGGAAACTGAGCCAAAATATTACAAGACGTGTGAGGATCACGTTTGGTCGATCTTTCGTAACCATCTAAAGCCGTGTCCATAACTCTCCTGATTGCCGCTTCCCCTTTCCTTTATGATCTATTATTCACATTGCAACTGCGACTATTTCAAGTCCTTGAAATGCTCCAACCGTCAATAGCAGGACTCTTTCAATTGAAGGGGGATTGTTTCTCTTCCATTCTTATTTTTTATCTCTGTTTTTCCTCTTCTCTCATTTCCCACGTCTTCCGTAACGTTCCTTGTTTACCTTCCTCTCCAACACCTCAATTTCCTCCCTCTCTTTTTCCTTTCTTTCCTCTTCCCTGTCATATTCTCCTCCTCTCTATTTTTCCACACTCTTCTCGCCTCTTTCTCCATCTCTCTCTTTCTCTCTCTCTATTTCTCTTTTCTATAATGCCGCTTTCTCTCTCTTTCCCCATTCCACACTTTTGTTTCCATTTCCGAATCAGTCATCTCTTATCAATCTCTGCTGTTTCTCTCGAAAAACGAAATCCCCCTTATTTTCGGATACACACACTTTCTCTCTCTCTCTCTCTCTCTCTCTCTCTCTTTACATTCGAACAAACTCGTTTCCCCGGAATCTGATCGCACGATGGATTGTTTCCTTCGTAAATTTTGCAGGCCAACGTGATTGCAGGTTGAATGGCCGCCGCGGCGTTTTGATCGATCTCTGCGCTCTTCGAATACGCAGAAGGAAGAGGATAATGGTGAGAAGGAGTGGAGTGTGTGTGCAGTGTGGAGGGGAGGGAGGGGGGAGGGGTGGGGGGAGGGAGGGGGGAGGGGTGGGGGGAGGGGAGGAAGAATTTCCCTACAAAAACGCGTTTGTCGCGTTTCTATTCATAATAAAAAGAAAAAATCTTGCGCAGACGTTTGTTTTTAATTGCATCCTTCAGCTGTTTTTTTTAATTAGTCGTTTTTAACATTATTTACGTATTCGCACGATAATATGGGCATACAGTAGATGCACGATTCCAGTCCGTGCGCATGCGCCTTTTGTTTTCCAGGTTACCATTGTCTCGGAATATATTCCAATAAACCTGTATTTTTTATTTTAACATTTTCTTTTTATTTTCATCATATTTATTTTTTCTCTTTTGTTCTTGAGGTATCTGGTGGTTCTCTAATATCACAATTTTACCACTTAGGAGAATTACATTACAGCTTTTCACCTTGATGAATCACAATCTTACATCTTTCCTGTTTTATTCAATCTCTCTCTCTCTCCATCTTGTTCTTCACTCTTTTCATCTCCTTTCACTTCCAAGAGCCATTCTTCACTCGACCCGTTCGTCTTTTTTTCTTCTTCTTTCCCGGCTGGTCTCTTCAATCCCTTCCATCAACTCCAACACAACTCCTCCCACCCTCCAAAACTGCGTTCCAAACACCCCACCCTCTCCCACCAATCACCATGATTAAGTTTACGTTTTCTCCGGCCTCGCCAGCTTAATGCCTCCTCGTTAGCTTTTATCCGTCACAAAAAGTCATTCTCCGCCTCATCTGGAGAGTTTCTAATCCAAGTGCATTTTTTCCCTGATGCGGCGGCAACCACTCGAAAACAGTTTTCATTTTCATTCGACCATCCGCGACCTTGATCTGCTCAAGGGAAAAATCAGTCGCGGCCACTTCGTGACAGATATAACGGAAAACCATCCCAGCGCACAGCGACTTTTATACGCCTTCCTTATTCGTTCGGGTTTCCAGTTTCATGTTTATTCTTTTTCCATTTTAGGTTTCCATTAATTTGTATAGCGCCGTAAATATCATATTACAATTTATGCGTGGAAATTTTGCCTACGAAACGCGATATACAAATTTGATTTTCCGGAGACGCGTCTCATCTCCTCTCATTCTCCGATGAGTGAAAGACCTTCTTCCCATTCGTCGGCGTATCTCCCGCCGACTCATATGCGTACACATCCCATCCTTTCCCAACCCAACACCTCTGTACCCGACAGACCTCTCCCCTGCGCTCGCATCCCCTCTCCACTGTTCCCACGCCCCCCAACATCTCCTCTCCCCCTCTCTCCCTCTCCCCCTGCACTGCCTTCCATCGCCCTAACCACACACTCGTGAGAAGGAGATTTTTGCCTGCGCCCCTAAAAATGTTCCAATGCTTGGCGGAATATATCGAACGGCCTTTGAGAAAATGGGAGGTGTCACTCAAACCTCAAGATTTTCTTCGGGCCGATTGGAATCTATCTATTTCTCTCTCTCTCTGTCTCCACTCCATCTTTCTCTCTCTCCTCTTTCTCCATTTCTCCTTCTCGGTCCTCTCCCTCTTCCTCTTTATCCCACGCTAACTCATTCACACACGGTCATTTGTCTTCTAGGAATTTTTTTTTGTCGCCTTTCGAAAGGACGAGGAAGAGAGAGAAAAAAATTGGAGATCATCCACCATTTCTTCGGCCACTTTTACCCTCATACACGCAACCTATCCTAGCAATCTCTATTTCTTCTCCGCCTATCTCTTTTACCTTCACTGCCATTGCTCCTCCGGGGAACTCTCTTTCTTCCGACCATAGGTATTAAAAAAGGCACTCCCAGAGGATGGGAGACAATGAGAGACGGCGGAGAATGAGAGGGAGAGAGAGAGCGAAGAGGATGCTCTGGACTGGATGGGAGGAATTTTTCACGCTCTAGAGAATCGAGAAGAAGCGAATCCTTCCAGGTCAACTCTGACTCCTTTACTCTCCCTCGGGACCTTCTCTTCTCTGCTCCCTTTGTTCCCCCTTTTTGCGCTTATGAGCTTCCGGTTAAGGAAACGCACGACGACGGTCCATTGCGGGATTTGTCCTTTCACCGATTCCTCCGTTTCGAAAGAGGATGAAAAAAATGTTCGGGTCGAGGGGCGTGAAAATTGGAGGGGAAGAGGTGAGAGGAAAAGAGAGAGAGAGAAAAAAAGTTGAAATTCCAGTAAGGTTAAGAATATCGCGCCAATTCTCTTATTTCGTCTCTATAAAGAGGAAAGCATAGGAAAAGCGACAGAGGAGTAGAGAGAGATTAGGAGGTAGAAAGAGATAGATTATGCGTATTTCTTTGAACGAGATTGACAGGGAAAGAGAGTCGAAGAGAGAGGGCGAGAAAGAGCGAGGGAGAGAGAGAGAGGATGACGAGAGAGAGAGAGAGAGAGGATGACGAGAGAGAGAGAGAGAGAGAGAGGATGACGAGAGAGGGAGAAAGTAAGGGAGATGGGAAGAAGGGGCGAGAGAGAGAGAGGGGGGAGGGGGATGAGAGAGTGGAAGACTCCGCATAGTTCAAAACTCTAGAAATTAAAAGAGCTTTTTGAGGTCGCTGAACGATGTAAAGTTTACTTGTCATTTGAAAAGAAGGGATATATCGGCAGCCCTTTAACGTGACAACGGTCGCAGCGTAAATATATATATATGCTCTTTGTCGTTTTGTTTCTGAGCGAGGCTTTCAGGAAAATGCGGTTTGGTTCTATTTCATGGATGAAAAAACTTTGATGGCAGTGCACATTGCTCAAACGATATCCTTCAGGAAAAATAGAGTTTGTACGAGCAACTGTTTAATCTTTGAGTGAAATTCTCACCTTTCAATGTAAAACGTGAAAATTCTTATTTTTTCAAATAGTGTTTTGAATGTTTTTGAGCGTGAAAGACAGAAAAAGAACTTTATGATTTACCTGTCCTTAGCATTTTAAGAGACCAATAAAAGTGCTCTCTACTCTGCCTTCTTTTTAAAAAACTGGTGCTGGGATGAACAAAATCACTCTTAAAAAGTGACACGGTATTTTTTAAATTAATACTCAGTGCATTATATTGCTTAAATATAAATGAATAATGATGACAAATCACTGCTGATCTCCACATGAATAAGTCGATTGGAGTTATCTATTTCTCATGGTCACCCATTCCTGACAGGTACATTCCTCCAAATGTTATTGCTACATTCACACGTAAACATGCATCTTTGAGCAAGATCTATTCCGACAAATCCACGTCGTTGTGGAAATGGTGAATGGTAATAATTTGGGACAGCTACTAAGGAAGGTCTTTTATATCTTTTAATCAGTGTCTACTATAGTGAAATAATCCTCTTAGGATGCATATAGAGCAAACTCATTTTATACGGGTCTTGCGAATGAATTCAATAACGGATAACCCCTTGCTCCATGAAATGCAGCGGTGTAATGTGCTCTTCTAACTCGGATATTAAATGAAAAGTAAAGTAAAAAAAGTCTCGCAGTAAAATTTCCTACTGTCTCGAAAGGAACCCAAATGAAATCGGATGTAATTCATCGATTGAAGTCGCTAAACTCAATTTTTGTGCCATCGCAATAAAGCGATCTTATGACATCCGATCCAAAGGTTCGCAGCGGAGAGATAAAGCGGTTAGGAACACGAGCTTGCAGATCTTAATGAAAATCTCAATCATCGGCTCGAATGACGTCATGTAATTCCCTTCAAAAAAAAGAAAACAATAGGCCACGTTCTGTTCTCTATTCAAACACATTCTCATACTTGCACACTCTTCCTGTCTTTCTCTCTCTCTTCCGAATTCCTTCCTCGTGTTCAATCTATTCTTCATTACATCTCTTCGTTAAAAGAAATGCTTTTCGAACCGGAAAATTCCCAAAAATCTCCCCTCCCCCCCGACTCATACGTTCTCCTTTATCGCCGTCGCGATCCTTCCAAATGTGAGAAGAGACCATATTGTATTAATTTCGTCAGAATAAAAACGCTTTTCACCCATTCTCCTCTTCATTCTCCTTATAAATCACTCTCTCTCTCTCATTTAATTATCTCCTCCGTCCTTTCCCAATGCCCGCTTCCATCGAAACCGATTGCCGAAAAGAGTAATTCTTAATTAATGGCGCAAGTGGTATAACAACGTGACTGATTTACGACAATAAGGTTACGAACTTCAGCATCCAGTACAAATATAAAAGTTATTATTGGCGTTTCTCTCAGAGACTTATGTTCTGTTTTATTTTCCATATTGGATCCAGGTTTTGATGCACGCAGCGGCGGATTTTTTTTGTTCAGAGTTCATCGCTATCCATGCTCGTGCATCTTAAAATTGCTTCCTCGTGAACCTCCGTGGAGACCAAGGGTAAAGTGTTTACCACTCGAAAAATATCTGCAACGATATGATAATACCGGCGACGTACGTTATTTTTACCTCGGGAGCGCAAATATGTTCAGCGCGTTTAAATTCGTTGGTTCTCACGGATCACACGCGTCTCCAAGGAAATCTATGTGTATTTATGCCACCTAACGATCTAAAAACGAACAGAAAATACAGCTGAAGGATGAAGGATGGATAACGGCCTGCTGGAACTTTTCAAAACTTTCTGTCAGCATATAAGATCATCGTGAACTTATTTGTGAATATATGTATGAGTTCAAAAACTCGGGGAGTTTACTTGGGATGGGAATACGAAATTCACGGCTAGAGCGAGAAAGAGTCAAAAATGAAAAATAGAAAGAGATGCTAACATACTATTGAACCTCAAATCGATAGATATTTGTAAGTCACAGATCGAGACTAAGTAAAAGATATAAATAAAGTTCAAAAAGAAATATAGAGAGCAATGCGTGCCATATGTACAGCAAAAAATTGCGGAATGCCAGTTTTGCATATTTCTTTTAAAAGAAAATCCTTGTCGTGGATGATATTATTTGAAGACTATTAAGAATTTAATTTGAAGATTTTGTAACTTGTAATACGTGGCCACACTTATTGAAGTTGGGAGTGAAAGGAAATACATTTGTGCTCCACTTTTTGGGTCTTATTACAATTTAAACGAGCAATTAAAACAAATGTAAAAATTAATTCACGGGCCATAAATTTCCTCATTTCGTTTCCAAAGTTGCCGTCGTCAATATGCGATCTCCTCCTCCCACGCATCCGGACGACGAGTCGCTTTAAAACTCTCGCCCACGCATTCACTCGAGGACTTTGAAGTTCTGAGGAAATTTTTATAAGGGCGACAGCAGTTTCCTTGTTCCAAACGGGATCCGAATGCCAAAAATCGGGGAATAAGATTGTCGGAAGGCCTAATTTCCCTCCTTTTCTACGTCTACGACGATTCACTAGAATCGTATTCCTCCGCGCGAGGACCACAATCGCCCTTTCCCATTCTAAGGAATTTATTCTGGCGCCGATGCCTAATAGATCACCACGCCATTCATATCAGCCGTATTCGTCGCCGCCTCATGTCACTCCTTTTTCTATTAATCTTCGTTTCCTTTCTGTTCCCTCTCATCAGTCTTTTTCTCCATTTCTTCTCACCCTCCCTCTTTAACTCCCTCGTCCTCTCCCCCTCTCTTATGCTCTAACCTTCTCTATCTCCATTCCCTCCCTCTCCTTCTCCCTCCCTCTCTCTCTCCCCAATCTCTCGCTCTTCCCCCTCTCCAACCCACCCTTTCTCTATCCTCCCCCTCCCTCTTTTCACCACTTTCTCCCCAGTCTTTCTCGTATCATTAATTCACCTCTTTCTTCATATTCTCTCCTCTCTCTCTCCTTTTCTCTCTCACACCTTTTTCCTCCATACCTTTTTAGGCGCGTTTCGCCTCCAGCGTTAACGCCTATTGTCGTCGGTCTGTCCGTCCGTCCGTCCGTCCGCACGTTCGTTCTCGGCTTCTGCAGAACGGATTTTCATGAAATTTGATATTAAGGACTTAATACAAAAGATAATATGAAAATCTCATAAATGAATCACGTAAGCCAATCAGGGGTACCACTTTACTGGTGACAACAAATAAACTTTCCGTCATATCTCGTGAAGTATTGGTCATATCAAAATATTTTTCAAATAAAACATGTAGTACTAGTAAAGAAGAGTATTTGTTTTCCTTTACATTTTTATCGTAAGTATAGCCGTTATCAAGATAATCAAACAAGAATGTCTTAATTCGAATTAAACGGAAAATTTCTTGCATGGTTAATTCTTCATTGTTGCTAACATAAACAATCTCACAAACAAACGTTTAATTTACTTACATGTGCATGCAGTATTATTAAATAGGAAGAAAATGGATTATTTATGATGAAGAAAAGAACTTTAAAACGCTATTTCCCTTACACGTATATTTCTAATACTCCATTGCATGAAACGCGCCCATTGGTGACACGCGGTACACTTTCCTCTTTATTTGCATCCTACCTCCCTTTAACGTTCCCCCTTTCGCAAACAGAAGGAGAGTAATGGGATGGAATATTTCGCCCCCCTTTATGGCGGTACATACTCGCGGCAGAAAAACTGCATTTAAATCAAACTCTTGATCGATATATCGGCGTCGTCATAGGGCGAAATTCCGAGCGTGCTCGAATCATCTTCGTAGGAAGTAAGTCGTCGGATTGGATTTCATTAGTAATCTTTAATGCATTTCGTAGAATCTCATCTAACCAGCATCTTTCGCACACGTGTTACTGTTAACATGACCTACAATTCAACATTCCGAACAAATTCCGAGTCCAAATAACTCCCATACATGTCTGCCGAAGGACTTAAGTAGACGAGTTGAAATCACTTTTTTAATCCTCGTTATTTTCCGTATGCTGCACGTTCTTACGCTATCCTGAGTTGAAATACGCAGCATTCCGTCATCTCTGGAATAATTATATAAGAGAATTTAGTTTCGTATTGTTTCATTTGTGCTGTGTAAATCGATTTCGATGAAAAAATCAAGCCAAAATCCATTCAGCAATCGTTATAAAACGATCCTTAATCTGAGGTTTTATATTTCTTTTTCCTGATAACTTGGTTTAAACAGGAAGACGGACGACAGCATGCATGTTAAGGTGAACGAATAATCAATGGTTTTAATCCCAGACTCCGATTCAAATAGATTTCTATCAATGTAATCTTCTTCTGCTTCGCGCTTTCTTCGCTCTCTTCAGCTTGATCTAGAATTTTAGGAAGCGCACGGAAAGATCACCGCCAGCGCACTGAAATATTGGAATTCTCGCTAAAACGCAAATCTCACATCCTTGGGCCGTCATTTACTGCGGGGAAATAGATCCGTATAAACGCTTTCGGAATTTAACAAATGAGGGAAGAATTGCATAGCAAATTTCATAAGGTGGTTCATTTTTCACCGAGTTCTATCTTTATAGAGGAATCAAGAATCGCAGAATCGATGTATTGACGGTTGCCTATATCTGTAGCCGCATGCTCTTTTATAGGCGAGTTTCGCCTCCAGCGTGAGCGCCTATTGTCGTCGGTCTGTCCGTCCGTCCGTCCGCATGTTCGTTCTCGGCTTCTACAGAACGGATTTTCATGAAATTTGATATTAAGGACTTACTATCAAAGATAATAAGAAAATCGCATACATGAATCACGTAAGCCAATCAGGGGTACCACTTTACTGGTGACAACAAATGAACTTTCCGTAATATCTCGTAAAGTATTGCTCATATCAAAATATTTTTCAAATAAAGATTGTAGAACTGGTAAAGAAGAGTCTTTCCTTTCCTGTACATTTTTATCGTAGGAGTAGCCGTTATCAAGAAAATCGAAAAATAAAGTGTTAAATCGAGTTGAACTTAAAATTTGAAAATTTATTGCATGGTTAATTCTTCATTGTTGCTAACATAAATAATCTCACAAGCAAACGTTTAATTTCCTTACGTGTACATGCAATATTTTTAAATAGGAAGAAAATGGATTATTTATGATGAAGAAAAGAGCTTTAAACGTTATTTTCCTTAATTACAGGTATATCATTTCTTTCTAATACTCCATTGCACGAAACGCGCCTATTTGTATACTTTCCTAACTTGTTTCTATTACTCCTTAGCAACTCATTTCAGAGCTATTAGATTTTTACCACGACTAGTTCTTCAATCAATCATTTCTAAAAGTTTGAATTCTTCAAGTTGCAGTATTTCGGAGATATTTCCCGTACAGTCAGACGAAAGGACGGACGGGCAGACAGAAAAAGATAGATACATAGATGGAGACGTGAATATTCAACATATCAAGAAAAATAAATGATAGAACAGTTATTCAACATGATGAATGATAAATTATTTAAGGAATGGCCTATTGCGCTCCATAAAAATGTCACTCTCCCCTAAAGATCGATCAATAATCGAATTCCGCGAATCTTCAGAGCTACGTAATTTACTTTCACTCCAAAACATATCGTTCAGAATCGAGACGATGAAGAAATTTACGCGTTTACTTTTTAGATTCGCCCTTCTTTCATTTTTTAGCAAGGATCCTTTTGAAAGTTAAAATCATGGGAGTCGTTTCATCTCAATTAATTTTCTAACGCGTTAAGATTCACATTAGTACATTTCATATTTATTTTTTTAGATTCCCACATTTTCATGGTAAAATATTGTTGAATAAAAAGTCTTACTTTCAAAAACTATCCTGGTACATCACTCATTTCTTATATAACTAGACTATAACCAAAATTCCTTCTATAGATCATCGTTATAAAACCTTTTACAAATATTTCTAATGTTGAGAAGAATTTAATAGAGGAATAAGCTGATCAGATTTTCGAAAAATTGTTATTATATGTTAGAACTAATGTGAAGGAGGAGAGATTGTGAAAAACGATTATAAATGGAAAGATTTAGAAATAGTGAACCACCAGTTAGGATGAGGATGAAATAGAGGAGAATGTTTTTGGTCGCAATAGAAGAGAGTAAGGAAAGACGGTTTACAATGCATCTCTTAATGTCTACATGAAAAAGTTAGGGTTCGTTATTTACTATTTTTGATACCACTTAGAAAGAAATTGTGCCACTTAGTATTGGTAAACAAATAGAATATTATTAAAAGAAGTTTTTCATCAAATGAATCGGTTAATATAGGATGGCTATAGAATAAATTCAAAAAATATTTTAGCCAAAACAAAAACCATTAGTTTATTTAATTTATAAGCTACACGTTGCAGTAAGTTTTTATTTTTGATTAAATTCCTGGAAAAAATACGAGGTCAAAATTTATTTTCGCGCTTTGAAGATATTGTTAGGTTTTAAAATGGTTTACTCAATTATTTTACTCCTTCAGACGAGACCAACGAGAGATGGAGAGACGCACACAAAGAGAAAATTAGATCAGACTTTTCCTAGACAGACGCCTTTTAAGCGGTTCGTCTTGCCTTGGTCTAAATTGAAACTTAAATATAAATGCATTATGAACTGTTTGCGGCGAATCGCAACTTAATTTCTCAGCAAAACTTTCAAATAACTTCTCTTCACGTGCTCCCAAGAGAGTTCAGACTTTTGGAAAAGTTAACTTATAAGGAAAAATTATTAAATTCCTTCATTCACTACGCTGAATAAATATACCTGATTCCACTCTTGAAGCAAACGAAAAGCCAAGAGTATTATGATAAGTGACTCCTCTTTTGAAGGAAAATTTGTTAAGTCGTTAACATTAGACTCACGCAAACATACTCGTATATATGAGGAGAAGGAGTATAAAATAATGTGATTATGCAGGTTTTGGTCTACGGTTGACTCATATTCAAGATAAAAAATTATGTTCAATTTTTAGGAAATAAAATCATTAGTTCTTCAGTTAAAAATAAGGTTTTTAATTTTCAAAATTCTTCGATTTCACTTTTATGCGGGTTTAGGATTCGCAATTTACTAGATCGGAAAAAATATGACTATTGGAGTTATTTTCAACATTAACAATAATTTTTACTGATAAACACTACGGTAATAATTTCTCGATAATTTTTAGCCCTCAATTCTTGAATCGCACATCACAAAGGCATCCTTTAGGGAAAAATTATTACCAATCCCATTAGTTAAAGACGGATTTTTCCATTACTCGAGACACATTGCGAAGTGTCTCGTATCCATTCATAATAAATTGATGCGTCCAACATAGTGCATGACTTTCTCCATACGTAAGTTGTCATCTAAATTCAAATAAATACGGCGATAGGAACAGCTCAACTTTCATGCTTCAGCGCTAGCGATTCAATTGTTGTCACTACCACGCGCGCGAGCTGCCCACTAACCGTCAATTTCGAAGAAAATTGAATATCTCTTGAAATATTCCTCATATAAAGATTTAGTTCAAACAAAAGTTGTAGAAAAAAATAATATCTACAACTTATACACACACACACACGCGCGCGCGCGTGCGTGCGTGTGCGTGTGTGCGCGTGTGTGTGCGTGTGTGTGTGTGTGTTAACAAAAATTCAGTTTTAAGCGAAATATTTAAGAAAAACCAAAATTTTACAAGAGTAAACTGCTTCTTCTGGCTGACCGATTGTTATCAAAAGCTTTTCAAATCTTAAGAATATTTAATAAATCACAAATATGGAATTTCTGATGAATAGTTTTTTAGTTAGAGCGCACGCAAAATTTGTCACACACATACGGACACACACACACAGACATCATTGAAAAAGCGGCCAAAACGTGTCCAGGGGACCTCAAAACGTGTATTTTCGTTGAAGTCTAGAATTCGATTTTTTACGAAACAATGCTTTCTTTATACTACATATACGGAGAAAGTAAATATCATACACCATTCATCTAATTTTCCGATTTATTTCATTCGAGGATCCATCTGTAGCGAATTAATGTTGTTTCAGAACATATCAACACATTTTGCGAACTAAATGAATCGAAAAGGAAGAAAGACGTCCGAAACGAAATAAAAATTAATACACCTTAAAGTTAAGAATTTCAATTATTATTGTTCCTACACAATTTGTCCATAAGCTTACATTTCACTGATTCGCTCGGCGATCCTCTCTTTTCAAACGCACTCCCCTCAGAACTTCGCTCGGCTACGTCAACAATCCTCTCGTTCTTTCACTCCGACTCGGCGCACATCCCATTCATTCTGCAACTTCCCCCTCTTTTCCTTCTCTCCCACGCATTCTCACTCACTCCAACTCTCATCGCCGTAACCAAACACAGGCTGCTAAGCGTCTTCTTCTCCTCCAAAATTCCAACGGCAAACACGTGACGCAGGCGACCCAGGCGCAACCAAATCGCGTCTCTCTCTCTCTATCCGCCTACTCAACTCCTTTCGGACGCTTCCTTCCTAAAAACCTCATTCCGCCCTATCGCAAGGGAAGGGCACCGCTCTTCTTTGCAGTCCCCCCTCTTAATCTATTCCCACCTCTTCACCGCGCTACCCTTTCTCCACGCCCTCCTCCTCTCTCTCTCCCCCCTCTCCGACCACTTCATCCTCCTCACCCACCTCCCATTTTCCCTCCTCCACTTATTCTCCTCTTTCGGCCCAAAAGATTTCCGTTTCTTCTTTGTCCCTTCGTGCACTGCCACCTGCTTTTCCTATCCCCTCTTGGTCTTTTTGTTTTATTCTACTCGTCCCTTGGGAGATTCTCTTTTGTTCTCTCCTTTGTTTTATTTCACCCTCCATCTTGGTCGATAAACTATCGGGGAATTCTATTCTTTACCGCAAACACAGAACTCTCTTATCCTACCTCCTCTCTCTCTAACCTCTTCTAACCTTCTCGGTCTTCCCTCTCTCTCTCTCTCCCCCCTCTCCCCTCTTCCTTCATTCCTTTCATTTCATCCTAGTCTGCTCTTCTACGCTCTGTGCTCGTCTCTACTCCTAAGATGAGAGCAGGCGAGTGACGAAATTATTTATTTT